>CAMRHE010000342.1:1930000-2117595 GCA_947044405.1 Leptodactylus fallax | reverse complement strand
ATACACTGAGCTGGGTTGTAAGCCGGGGTTTAGCAGGTGCTGTCCAGTACATCAACAGCACTGCGAGTCTCTATCTGTGGTATCCATATACACAGTCACAATGTCAGTCTCACTGATCAGCCACTGAGCACAGTTCCTTTCACATGGACTCACTAGTCCTGTTGTCTCTTTACACTCTGTTTGTCTCTGGACCAAGATACAGCTTAGCTGTACAGAAAAATCTCCACACCAGTTCAATACAACACTTGCCAAGATGGCTGCTGCTCTCTGTCTCGTCACTTCCTGCTGCTCTGCTCACACTCTGTCTGCAGAACAGGCAGGCTGACATAAAAGGGGGGGTCTCACTCCAGCATCATGTCACAATTACAATGGCTGCTGTCTTAAAGGAACAGAATCACAGAAATACATTCAACATTAACAGTTTATACAGACAAATGAAGCTTAGGACAACATTGGCTGTCTCTTACATATTCCCCCCCACTTTAAGATTGGCAGTCCCTGCCTATGACTGTATATCCAGAGGGTTGTACTTTTATGCACAGGGTGGTAGTATACCGATGTATGGCAGGCCAAACAAACTCATCCTGCGCATACCGAACAGGGGGAATACCAGCATTTGGCCTAGTGGTCCGTCTGAGGACCGGTGGTATATTATGGGGTGCTGCAGCTATGGGCTGAGAAGGACCAGCGGATTCCGCACCTGAGGGGGCACAGGCCGGAGATACAGTAGTCACAGGTGGAACATCCCCAGGAGCAGGGATCGGCCAACAATCATCCTCCTCGTCTGAGGCCCATTCCGCACCTCCATTCTCTGACTGTGGGAGCTCATTCACATTGGCAGGCCCATCATGATTTGTCCCTCCAGAATGACACAGGCGCAACATATTTCGGTGAAGTACTCGAACACAATCAGTTCCTTCTTTCTGGACCTGGTACACTGGCCCATTCGCATACTTGCGGCCAACAACACGATACGGCAAAGCCTCCCATCGGCTTTCCAATTTCCCTTGGGGTTTCTTGACACGAACTAGCACCAGGTCGCCTGGTTGCAATGGTGCTTCTTGCACTGGGGTCTTATCAGGATGGGGATGTTCTTGCAGGCGCTGCCGCACCAATCGATGGATCGTCTCAAGTCTCTGCCGGTGCGCCCGCACCCAAGAGGTTGGATCCCTCGGAGGGAACCCATCCACATCATCCAACTGTAATTCTCCTATACTTCGCCCAGACCGCCCAAAGAGAAGTGTATAAGGAGAGTACCCCGTTGTAGAATGGACCTGATTGTTATAGGCCCACACCATTTCAGACAAGAACTGAGGCCACTGTAACTTCTTGTCTTCCTCCAGAGTCCGCAGCATCTGTAGCAGAGTTCTGTTGAATCTTTCACAGGCCCCATTTCCCTGAGGGTGGTATGGAGTCGTGTGCGACTTCTTTATCCCGTAGATACGTTGAACTTCTTTCATTACGTGTCCCTCAAAGCAGGCACCCTGGTCGGAGTGGATGCGTTTAGGGCACCCATATACTCGAATGAAATCTTGGCACAGAGCACGAGCTGCTGACTCAGCTGTCTGGTCCTTGGTGGCGGTTACCACCGCAAATTTGGTGAAGTGATCCACCATTACGAGGCAATACTGGTGTCCGCTATTGGATGGGCCCACCATTAGATAGTCTATCATGACGATTTCTAAAGGTTCCTGGGTCACGATGGTTTGCAGGGGAGCTCTCTGTTCTATTGCCTTATGGATCTCACAAGTTCGACAGCTGCGGCATACTTCTTCGACCATTTGACGAAGACCAGGGCAGTAAATCAGTCGCTGTAACCAACGAAAGGTCTTCTCATGACCAAAATGTCCATTCTTATTATGAGCCTCAACTGCCAACGAGCGAGCCAGTTCACTAGGCACCACAATTTGGTATCGAATGTCGATCTCAGAAGGTAAATAGACCTTTCGGCATAGCACTCCATTTTTCATCTCCAACTTTTCCCACTGACTCAGAACAGATAATATCTCACGTGTCAGTCGTTCTCTTTCCTCTCTACAGGGCTTCTGGCCTTTCTCAACACACTTGATCATCTGTGCCAGCCCCTCATGGGTCTGTTGTATCTGTGCCCATTCCTGTCGTGAGGGACCAAAGAAAGGAGCCGTTTCAGTCCCCTCCATCTCAAACTGATTAGCGGCGGCCAAGGCCTGTGAAAATCTGCTGAAGTCGGGCACCTCCACATGCTCCAACTCATGATCCACGTCTACTGTGGGGGTCTGGGCGGTTACCCTAGAAAGCCCGTCAGCATTCTGGTTCTCTGTCTTGGACCGATACTTAATGCGGTAATTGAACTTAGTCATTCGGGCTATCCACCTCTGCTCTAACGCCCCGAGCTTGGCATTTTCCAGGTGAGCTAGTGGGTTGTTGTCAGTCAGTACTAAAACTTCAGCACCGGTCAAATATTCAGAGAATTTCTCGGTCATGGCCCATACCAGTGCCAACAGCTCCAACTTAAATGAACTATAATTCTCGGGGTTTCTTTCAGAATCTCTCAAAGACCGGCTGCCGTACGCTATGACCCTCTCCTGGCCATCCTGAAGCTGGGAAAGCACTGCTCCAAGACCATACAGGCTTGCATCCGAATACAGCTGGAACGGCAAGTGGTAATCAGCATATGCCAAGATTGGGGCTGTTGTCAGTGCATCCTTTAATGCCTGGAAGGCTTGTTCCTGTTCAAGTCCCCACTTCACGGACCGGTTCTTTGGACCACCGGATGTGCCTCGTAGGAGAGCATTAAGTGGTGCTGCTACCTTGGCGAAATCCTTAATAAACCGTCGATAGTAACCGGCTACTCCAAGGAACGCCCTCACTTCTCGCAGGGTAGTCGGTATTGGCCAATCTTGAACAGCCGCTATCTTGTCTCTTGATGGTCTCACCCCTTCTCCTGATACGCGGTGACCCAAATAATCAATTTCAGATTGGAACAACCGACATTTACTGGGTTTCAATTTGAGCCCATGTTCCCGCAATCTTCGAAATACTTGCCCCAACTGGTGGAGATGGTCTTCAAAGGTCGCAGAATACACTATAATGTCATCCAAGTAGATGAGAGTGAACTCAAAGTTGAAGTCACCGAGACATTTCTCCATCAACCGCTGAAACGTTCCGGGTGCATTTGTCAACCCGAAGGGCATCCGGTTAAATTCGTATAGTCCCATGGGCAAGATGAATGCCGTCTTCTCCTTGTCTTTTGTGGCCATCGGCACCTGCCAATACCCACTAGCCAGATCTAGTGAGGAGAAGTACCGGGCTCTCCCCAGCGCTGAGAGGGACTCCTCAATCCGTGGCAAGGGGTAGGAATCTCGTACGGTGCAAGCATTTAACTTCCGATAGTCTACGCAAAATCGGATGGACCCATCTTTTTTTCTTACTAACACCACAGGAGCTGCCCAGGGACTCTGGCTTTCTTGGATGATCCCACCCTGTAGCATCTTAGCTAACAGTTCTTTTACTTCCTGATACAACTGTGGAGGAATTTGTCGGTAGCGCTCTCTAATTGGAGGGGTGTCTCCTGTGGGAATCTCATGGTAGATCCCTGTGGTACATCCAAAATCTTCAGCATACCGTGAAAAGGCGGCTCGGTTCTCCCACAACAGTTCATCTACCTTCTGCACCCATTCCAGAGAACATGAACTTGCATCCATCTTCATCTGTTCTCGAATTGCACGGCCATTCCATTCAGAGGTGGGTTCCTCATCTTCTCCCATGGACACAGTTACGGTCCACTCATCCCTTTCAGTCGGCTTCAGCTGCATTGGAGTTACTTTCCTTACTTCCTCCGGAGTCACATAGATGTTAGCCAGCTGCCTCCCTGGGGTCAGGTCCACACTCTGGTCCTGAGTGTTTACACATCGAAGTGGTACTCTTCCATTGCGAACTATTGCCAAGGAACGGGCCACTAGCGGATCAACACCTCCTTCGGCTGCCTGCAGTGGTTCTACCAACACAGCTATGCCCTCTAGTTTCCGACAGGTGCCTATGGGCATGGACACTATTGTCTCCCGACTGGGTGGCAGTGTAACTTTTGTATGCAAAGGAACTGAAATTCGAGCCAGAGGACGCTGTGCATCTGAACTTTTCTGTAAGCCACATGTCCGGATCAGCCGCTGGAAAGCTGTTTGAGTAGGCCGATGGGTGGTGGTTTCTTTCCAATAACCGTGAACTTTCTTTTCAAAGAGGATCTGATCTAATTCTTTTAACACATTCATCCCCAAAATGACAGGGACCTTTACTTCATGTGACTCCTGTACCACCACAATGCCTTTCCTACCTAGATCTTGGCCACATACCCGGACATTCATCCAGGCCACTCCCACGACTGGAACTGGTAACTGGTTAGCTGCGACCACTCGTACGAATGTATGGGGATCATATTTCACATGTTGCTGGAAGTACCGTTCATAACAGTCTCTACTCAAGGTCGTTACTTGGGAACCCGTGTCAATCATCCCGGTAACCGGAATACCCTCCATTTCCACCTGTATAACAGGACTTGCAGCGATCAGGTCATCATTAGGGCATTCTCCCCACATAGTCTCCTTGTCAGTCTCCCCTACTACACACCCTACAGCAGCAGGGGACTTCAGTTTAACGGCGGTCTCTCATAAGTTTGTCGCTGCTCTGGACATCTAGCAGCAACGTGGCCCATCCGTCCACACTCCCAGCAGCGTATCTCCCGTCGTTCTGGCCATCTGTTTGGGCCCCTTCGGTAAGCCCCTTCGATTTCTCCTGAGCACTGCATTAACTGATTTGGACCCCTTCGGTAGGTCCTATCCTCATCCCTCCAGCGGGGTGGTGGGTGATTCTGATTTTCTGGGTATGGACGGCTCACCCTTTCACCTCCAGTTTTCTGGAAGTCTGCAATTTTCATAGAATGTTCATCACAACGGGTGTGCAAGTGTTCCATTTGCTCTTGCAGTTTCTGCATTACTGTGAGAATTTCTTTAACCGTCCCCTTTTCTACTGTCTCTGAGCCAGAACTAGCCCCCTGTGACAAAGTAACTCCAACTGCGGTCTGGGGCTTCGGGAACATACTATTGGCACGGGAGATGGCCTCTACCTGTACATCATGGAATTTAGCATCAGTCTCTCGTTGTATAAAATCCTGCATAGTCACAGTTAAACTGCCGTCACGTATCCCCAGGACAAACTGGTCACGGAGAGTCCGATCAGGGTTACAGAAGGCTGGCGAGCCCCCTCTTTCCTTCACTTGAATATCTCGGAGCAGTTCTTGTAGGGCATTTGCATATTGGGGAAGGCTTTCATTCTCCTGTTGTACCCTCTGGAAGAACCGAGCCTGCAGAGACCCCAGCAATGCAGTTTCTCCATAAATGGTTTCTAGAATCTGGACTACTTGCTCAAATGTCTGCCTTTGTTCAAATGGCCTCAATATCACCGTGGTCTTAGCATCCCCTTGTAATGTCAATATTGCTAGCTCTACTAGTACTTCTGGTGCGGTCTGGTACATTCGCTGTATCATTCGTATCTGTTCCACCCACATACTCACTGACATATTATTGCCATCAAATTTAGCTAACTGACTTATTATAGCCCCTGCTGGCATTCTTCCTCCAGCACCATTCTCCCGAACGGGTGCGTCACCGTCCATTCTGGTAAGCGGATCCTGCCGACTACGCCAATTTGTGAACCGAGAGCAAGGCAGGTGGTTTGGACTCCGCAACCAGAAATGAACGCACACGCGGTAGTTCAAGAAAAGAATATATATTTACTATAAGTTAATAAAGGCTATTTGAAGGTAAAATGACAGGGATAAAGACAAGCAAAATATACAATATAGCATGAACAATTTCAAGGCAAATTCTGCAATGGTTTCTACTTTTACTCTGTCCACTTCTGCAGTATGGACACTGAATGAACAATATACTCAAAACTATCCCTAACTGACCCTGACATCACATTTGGGTGCACCCCCTTTTCCCCAGTGGTCCAGGTGGACCGCTTACAGTCCGTAGAAGCGCGCGGTGGGGCCCAAAGTCGTTCCTTTCTTTTATAGTGAAGCGTCCTCTCCTCACTGTTATCAGGATCTTGGGAGAAATGAAGTCCTCTTTAACAGGGAAACCCAATGAATGCAATGTAATCCAACAGCAGATTCCACTCAGCACACTGACAGTCCTGCCGAATCCATACACTGAGCTGGGTTGTAAGCCGGGGTTTAGCAGGTGCTGTCCAGTACATCAACAGCACTGCGAGTCTCTATCTGTGGTATCCATATACACAGTCACAATGTCAGTCTCACTGATCAGCCACTGAGCACAGTTCCTTTCACATGGACTCACTAGTCCTGTTGTCTCTTTACACTCTGTTTGTCTCTGGACCAAGATACAGCTTAGCTGTACAGAAAAATCTCCACACCAGTTCAATACAACACTTGCCAAGATGGCTGCTGCTCTCTGTCTCGTCACTTCCTGCTGCTCTGCTCACACTCTGTCTGCAGAACAGGCAGGCTGACATAAACAGGGGGGGGGTCCATCACTCCAGCATCATGTCACAATTACAATGGCTGCTGTCTTAAAGGAACAGAATCACAGAAATACATTCAACATTAACAGTTTATACAGACAAATGAAGCTTAGGACAACATTGGCTGTCTCTTACAATGGCGCCATCGGCCACTATGCTCACAATTAGAGTTGATGATCCATTAGGGTATGTTCACACAGCTGAATATTTTGGAGTCCCTACATTCAACCCTCTAAAGCACTGAAAAAAAATCAAGTTTACAAAATATCACGCAGGTTATGCAAAGTGGGTGTTAGGAAACAGATGCAGCACTGAGCTAAGTAGTGAGTCCCAGCACCAGTCAAAACCGAATCAAATGGTAAAAACCATGCTGAACGCTCTCCTAACCGCCCCAAACTCTCCCCCCCAGAGATGTTCACCAGGGCCCCTGATGGTGGGGATGGATTTGGAAGCTACTAACGGGCAGAGGGGCACGGGTCAGAGAGTGCTGGACGCACAGCACATCACCAGACACAGTAGAGCAGAAACCGGAATCACTTACCAGTAGTATCAGGAGTAGGGATGTCAGTCTGCAGAGTAGAAAGCAGCGGATGGTGGCAGACAGTAGATGGCAGCAGAGTTCCAAAGAGTTGTCGTACAGTCCGAGTTGTCAGCGTGAGGTTAGCGTGGTACCAAAGGGAAATCCAAATAGATATGCCAAACAAGCCGGGTCGGTAGCACGAGAGCAGAGCAGCACCAAATCGAGTTTCGAGTTTGAAGGCAAGCCGGTTAGCAGGAGAGGACGAACAAAGTACAAAATCGGGAGGCCAGAAGGATAGTCAAACAACAGAAGCAGGAGGTCTAGGCAGGAGGTACAAGACAGGATATATGCAGAGCAACCCCCACATGCCACCGCTGAGGCTCCAGTCTGGCTCCTTACAGTACCCCCCCCCCCCTTCTACGAGGGCCCACCGGGCCACTAAAGGCTGGACCAGGCTTGAGGGGAAACTTTTGGTGGAAATTTTTATCTAAAGTTAGTGCATGAACCGACCTGGCTGGATCCCAGGAACAATCCTCTGGACCATACCCCTTCCAGTGTATCAGATATTGTAAGACACCTCTGACCCTACGTGAGTTCAAAATTTTGGCCACCTCAAATTCCTGGTTCCCCTCAACAAGGACCGGTGGAGAAGGGTTAACAGATGGAAGGACAGGAGGAATATATTTCTTCAATAGGGACTTATGAAAAACATTGTGAATTTTGATAGAATGAGGAAGAGCCAGACTGAAGGATACAGGGTTAATTATTTCAGTGACCTCATAAGGACCAATAAACTTAGGCCCCAACTTATGAGAAGGGACTTTTAGCCTCAAGTTCTTAGAGGAGAGCCAAACCTTTTCCCCCAAGGAAAACGTAGGACCCATCGAACGGGCCCTATCAGCTATAGTCTTAGTAACTACCTGAGCATTCTTTAAATTACGCTGTACCTGAAGCCAGACGGTATGTAACGCCTCCTCCTACCTGTTCACCTCTGGACTGGTGGTCGTAGGAGAAAGAGAAGAAAAGCTGGGATGGACAGCATAATTACAGAAAAAAGGTGAAGAGTTTAGGGAAGCATGGTGGTGATTGTTCATAGCAAATTCCACCATAGATAAATAGTTAACCCAATCAGACTGGTTAGCAGAAATATATCATCTCAAATACTGCTCCAAAGTCTGATTGAATCGTTCAGTTTGTCCGTTGGTTTCAGGATAGTAGGCAGAGGAAAAGGATAACTGAATCCCCAGAAGACTGCAAAAGGCTCTCCAAAACTTAGCCACAAACTGAACGCCTCTGTCAGATACAATGTTGTCCAGAATACCATAGAGCCTGACCACATGATCTAAAGACAAACAGGATAATGTCTTGTCATTAGGCAATTGGGCAAGCGGAACAAAGTGACACATCTTGCTAAACCTATCCACTATGGTCCACACAACAGTCTTCCCCCCAGATATCGGCAAATCCGTAATAAAATCCATTGATATATGTGAACAAGGTCTGTCGGGCAATGGTAAAGGGAGTAATTACCCTGAGGGTCTAGACCTCAGAACCTTGGCTTTAGCACATACCGCACATGCAGACACATAAGCCAAAATATCCTGAGACCTTGAAGGCCACCAGTAATGTCGGCACACTAGCTTCTTAGTACCCAAGATGCCTGGATGACCGCATAACACAGAGTCATGGAGTTCCTGTAAGATCCTAAGTCTCAACTGAGATGGGACAAACAGTTTACCCTCGGGTGTCTCTGGAGGGGCAGAGTGCTGATTTTGCTTAATCTCGGATGCTAAACCCACCGAGACGACAGAAACCACAATCCCCTCAGTGAGAATTGATTCTGGCTGGAAACTATCAGACTGGAAAGAACCAAAACTTCTAGACAAAGCATCCGCTCTAATATTTCTGGACCCTGGCCTAAAAGAACAACAAAACTGAACCTGGTAAAAAAATACTGCCCACCTTGCTTGTCTAGGGTTCAATCTTTTAGCAGATTCCAGAAATACCAAGTTCTTATTTTCAGTTAAGACAGTTATCTTGTGTCTAGCTCCCTCCAGGAAATGTCGCCACTCCTCAAAATCTCATTTGATGGCCAATACTTCTCGGTTACCAATATCATAATTCCTTTAGGAAGACGAGAATTTCCTGGAGAAGGGTCTGAGTTTAGTGAATGAGGAGGGTCCTTGGGACAAGACAGCCCCTACTCCTACTTCAGAGGCATCAACCTCAACAATAAAAGGTTCACTAAGATCCGGTTGAATTAGAACCGGAGCTCTAGAAAATGCTTGCTTTAAAAAATCAAATACATCCACAGTCTCTTGATTCCAGTTTATAAAATCCGCACCCTAGTGAGTGAGATCAGTCAGCGGTTTTGCTATAGTGGAAAAATTGGCAATAAACCTCCGGTAGTAATTTGCAAAGCCAAAAAATCTTTGCAAGGCCTTTAGTGAGGTGGAACGAACCCAGTTGAGCACAGCCTGAACCTTGGCTGGGTCCATGCTGATGGCCGAGGAAGACAAGACATAACCCAGAAAAGACAATTGCTGGACTCTGAAAAGGCATTTTTCCCACTTAGCAAATAACTTGATCTTCCTCAGGACTTCCAGAACAGACCTAACATGCTTAATGTGAGACTCCCAGTCTTGGGAAAAGACCAAAGTATCATCTAAATAAACAATGACAAAATGACCAGTAAAATTCCGAAAAATGTCATTCACAAAACACTGAAATACTGCGGGTGCATTAATACTCAAACTGAAGGGCATTACCAAGTAATTAAATGCAGTCTTCCACTCGTCCCCTTCCCGAATCCAAATAAGATTATAGGCCCCTCTCAAATCTAATTTGGGAAAAAAAATTAGCCCCAGAAATCTGATTTAATAGATCGGGAATAAGAGGCAGAGGATACTGGTTCTTCACCGTAATCCTGTTTAGGGCCCGGAAATCAATACAAGGTCTCAAACCGCCATCCTTCTCTTTAACAAAAAAGAATCCTGCCCCCGCAGGAGAAGTGGAAGGACGAATATGCCCCTTGCCAAGAGTGTCTCATATATACTCTCTTATAGCCTCTCTCTCAGGTTCAGACAAGTTGAACAACTGCCCTTTAGGGAGTTTAGAGTTGGGAACTAACTCGATAGCACAATCATAAGATCTATGAGGGGGTAATAAGTCAGCTTCAGATTCGAGAAACACATCCGCATAGTTTGAGATATAATCCGGCAAAGGCTCAGTGACAGTAGAGAAAGAGAGAGCCATACAAGAGTTCATACATTTGGAACCCCATTTAACCACATCCCCCAATTTCCAATCTAAGACAGGATTATGTGTCTTCAACCAGGGCAACCCCAGGACAATCTCTGTGGGCAAATTCTCTAAGACAAAGAAGGGGAGTGTTTCAGTATGAAGGGTTCCAACCTTAAGATTCAGGGAGGGAGTAACAAATTTAACAGGGGACTGGGCTAAAGGAGTGGAATCAATAGCGGTGATTAAAACTGGCTCTTCTAACGAAATCAGGGAAAGACACACAGACTGGGTCACCTTTAAATCAATAAAATTGGCCATGGAACCACAGTCAACAAATAAACTACCCAAAAGAGTCATACCAGAGAAGGAAATTTCTATAGGAAAGGCAAACTTATGACAGGACACAGAAGGAAGCACCTGTTCTCCCAGACGGTCTTTCTGAGAAACAGCAGGGCGTTGAGCTCCATCTGAACTAGGCCTTTTAGGACACCTGTTTAGGATGTGACCTGCTTCACCACAATAGATGGACAACCCTCTTTGCCTTCTGAATTTCTTACGGTCCTCCGCAGTCATGGCAGCTCCGAGTCGCATGGGCTTGGGGCTGGAGTCTAGCGGTTGAACAGGTTCAGAGAAGAATGGTTCCATGGAAACTTGCTCTCTTCTACGCTCACGTAGACGCCTGTCTAATTTGATGGCCAGACTTATGCTCTCCTCCAAGGTAAGAGGTGACGGGAAATTAACCAAAATGTCTTTAATAGCATCAGAAAGCCCCTTACGGAATTGGAAACAGAGTGCAGAACAGGTGCACTGAGACTGGACTGACCACCTCCTAAATTCCATGCAATAGTCTTCAGCTGGTCGGGTACCTTGCCTAATAGAAGAGAGTTTGGCTTCGGCAAATGCTCTCTGGTCAGGTTCATCATACAATAAACCTAAGGCTTTAAAAAAGTTATCAACAGAAGATAATTCAGGTGCACGGAGATTCAAAGGAAATGCCCAGGTTTGAGGATCTCCTTGTAACAGAGATATTACTATGGCTACCTGTTGCTGCTGGTTACAAGAGGAATACGGCCTAAGTCGGAAGTATAATTTGCAGGCTTCCCGAAAATTAGTAAAGGATTTCCGATCACCTGAAAACCTATTTGGCAAGTTTATCTTGGGCTCTATGGAAGCAGTGCCTTGGGAAAAGGCTTGAGGCCGAGCTGCCTCTTGATCCTGTACTCTCACAGCCAGATCTTGGATCAACTGAGTCAAATTCTGCATTTGATCCACAAGAGCTTGCATAGGATCCATTACGGAGGTCAAAACACACAAAGTAACGTGTGCTGGCTATTCTGTTAGGAAACAGATGCAGCACTGAGCTAAGTAGTGAGTCCCAGCACCAGTCAAAACCGAATCAAATGGTAAAAACCGTGCTGAACGTCCCGCGCTCTCCTAACTGCACCGTACTCCAACCCCCAGAGATGTTCACCAGGGCCCCTGATGGTGGGGATGGATTTGGAAGCCACTAACGGGCAGAGCGGCATGGGTCAGAGAGTGGCGGACGCACAGCACACTACCAAACACAGTAGAGCAGAAACCGGAATCACTTACCAGTAGTAGCTGGTGTAGGGATGTCAGTCTGCAGCCTAGAAAGCAACGGATGGCGGCAGGCAGTAGATGGCAGCAGAGTTCCAAAGAGTTGTCGTACAGTCCGAGTTGTCAGCGTGAGGTTAGCGTGGAACTAAAGGGAAATCCAAAAAGGTATGTCAAACAAGCCAGTTCAGTAGCAGGAGAGCAGAGCAACACCAAATCGAGTTTCAGGAGGACAAAGTCTGAAGGCAAGCCGGGTCGTTAGCAGGAGAGGATGAACAAAGTACAAAATCGGGAGGCCAGAAGGATAGCCAAACAGAAGCAGGAGGTCTAGGCAGGAGGTACAAGACAGGAGATATGCCGAAGCTTACTACCAAGGGAAACTGAATAACCAGTGATTACCTGGAGCAGAAGTCCCGAATATATAGGCTCCGACCGAGCTCCTGCTCCAGAAGAGAATCCCGTGGCCCGAGCGGAGAAGTACAGGCAACCCCCATATACCGTCGTGGAGGTTCTGCCCGACTCCCTAAGGGCCGGAAGGAGTGAGCTGTGGAGCACTTAGAGGAGAGGACAAGGAACCCCCGCATGCCGCCACGGAGGCTCCAGTCCGGCTCCTTACAGTAGGTTATGTTTGAGTCTCCACGTTGCAGAAAAGCAGCTAGCTTTTTTTTTCTTACAGATGTTGCTTCTTTTTTTTGAGTCAAAGCCAGGAGTAGATTGAACAGAATGGAGAAGTATAAGAACTTCCTATATATTTCCCATTCCTAGTGTCCACGCCCGAATAGGGGAGTGACCATTGCTTGCCAAATGTCCGCTAGTATGAGATTAACATGGAAGTAAACTACACTGCAGGTATTTTGCATTCATTATTTCCAGTCTTGTTGTCTGTTTTTGGACATATACAGTATGTGGTTTAGGGGTAATCTAAAATTTATTTTTAGGTTTTGTGCATTTAGATCAGATTTTTAGCTACAAACTTCTATTTATTATATACAAAAATTACTCTTTGATTAAAATTGAATAAAGGTGCCCATGACTATAAGTGCAGGGTAATATTTTTGCAATATAGTATAGTAGTTGTTTCTACATGGGGGTATAACGTGGCAAAAAACATCCAGAAATCCTTTGCAGAAAATAGTTAATTCAAAGGAGGACAATTTGTCTTCCTGTAAATGGATGCAAACCCTTCCTGACACTTAATACTGTAGAGCAATACAAATATATGGATCAATTGTAAATGTCAGGCACTCAGTAGAGATAACCTATAACATGTTTTCCAAGAATTCAGATCAATCAGTCAGGTAACCAACCATAACACGAACATCAACATGGAAAAGGAATGTAACGCCAAAATATGACCTATTGTGTTTTATGTTAAATATATTTTAAGAATTTTTGATATCTTTCTTGTTTTTATTTTGCATGTCAATACAGTGAAACCTTTCCAGAAGAACACACCCTTGAGAAGACCCCCCCCTTAAAACCAATTTTTTTCAGAGACGATTTTCCTCCCATTATACTATAAGCAGACCACCCCTTACTGAACCAAAGACCACGTTTTAGGCAAATTATTCGGTTGGAACCACTTTGAAAAGACCACACATTGGACTTACATACACTATACGGCCAATATGGACACAGTTATGTACTGTGCCACATCAATGGAGTGTAGCAAACAAGAGCAAGATACTTGTAAGAGACATTAGGAGAGAAAAAAAATGATATCACATTGGAGCAGAGAGTCCATGTCATAGCCAATTAAATCTACTGCCCAACATACATGCCAAAACTTCTAATTTTGCCAGGACAATCTTGGAAACTGGGTCACAAAAAGGATGGGTTTTATGCATATCCAACACTAAAATGGGCATTTTTGGTGCATTCCCAGGTGGGCTTTAAAGTTCCGATTTTGCCCTATGAAATGTCAATGAGTATGGTCAAGGTTAGCAATGTGGGGGGAAATGAAAATTGTAGTCATTTTGGGTTCTTGCAATGAGAAGAGAGCCATGCTAGGAACCAAGAATGAGAGGGGTAGCAATACTGGGGTCTCCATTTTGATGACTTACTTTTGGGGCTTATGGACTTTGCCCTTTTATTTATTTGTGAAAAAAAGGAAATTTAGACATTTCATTTAAAAAAAATTTTTTTTTACACATTTGCAATGGGTTAAAGGAGAATATGCATATCACAGTTTGTTATGCAATTTCTTCCGAGACCAGAAATACATGTGAATTTAAACTTCTGGTGACTTTTCCCTTATAAACTCTAAATCTGGGGTGTACCTTGATATACGCTCGCACAGCTTTTACATTCCCTTACTTTCGCAGCCAGTTTTGTCCTAATGATGTGGTGATTTTTGAGTTTTTGTCGTCATATTGTACAACTTATAATTTTTTTGTTTTTCTTGTAATGTAGACATCTGAGACCTTGTTTTTGTGGGATTATATTCATTTTGTAATGACACCATTTTGGAGTGTCTATAATTTATTGAGAAAATTTTATTAACTCTTTCTGGGGCGATTGAAAAAAATACATAAATTTTGGCACTGCTTGTTAACATTTAAAAATTTTTGCCCTTCGCTATACAACATAAATATGTTACCTTTATTCTATTGCTTTATTACGATTAAGGTGCTATCTAATTTATATAGTTTTCTATGCATTAATAATTTTGCAGAATAAAAATCTATTTGGGGGAAAAAAAATCTATTGTTTTTGCATCGCTATTTTTATTGGTACCACTTTAGATGTATAACTTTAGATGGCAAAAAATCATTACTTCTGTCATTTTTCTTCTGGTCTGGGCTGCGGAGTAAGGATTACTCCCTACCCCCCAGATGTGTAAGGAGGGGGGGGGTTGGGTGGTAAATACAGGTAGTGGGTTGCTAGGCCAATCCCTTACATCATGTGGTCATGATTGGCTGTGGCATCTGAAACGTTAACACCCACGATTGAAGATTAGCACTCTCAATGTCACCATGAGAGACCAGTGTTATTGTTTGTATAATGAAAATTTCCTCACAGTTTTTCTAGATCTCTGCTTGCTGTCATTCATTCTGCTTACTTCCAGTAGATAAAAGTCAGACCATGGTCATGTGATTTACATTTCATGGTCATGTGGTTTGTACCTTGTTTGGATCCATTTTTGACCTTGTTCACATGACAGTAAAAAACGGTTATGTGACGGACATTTTTTTGAATGGCCATAACCCATGAAAGTCTATGGGTGTATTCACATGTCTGTGTTTGTATCCTTCAAAACGGATAAAGGTAAAACATGTCAGTTTTTTTGTGAAAAAAAGCCCATTCACTCTCATTGTTTTTTGAACAACTGTTACATGGTCATTTTATACTTTCATGTGAATAAGGCTTAAAGGATTTTTTTGTAGTATTTTTCTTGTTTAGCCCATAACAAATCATTGTGAGAGGTTAAGCTATTTTCAGCATTTCTATGTGTATGTATTATATTCATATACAGAATATGTTTTTATCTTTTCAGTCTGACTGTTTGCCTTGTACTTGTGGCTTTCTGTCTTCCTATTAGGAATAGTGATTGCGATGACGTTTGGTAGCATTGACAGAACAGCAGTAAATCCCAGCAGTAAGAAGTCTACTAATGAGCAGGCTCCAGTCACACTGCGCTAATACCATTTAGTGCTAGCCGCTGCGGGGATCTGTGAACTACTGGATTGGAGAGGAAAATCTAAACTTGAAAGAACAGCTGCACAATGAACAGACATTACTTTTGTCATCAAAAAGTATCACAATATCTCGTTTTTAGAAAAAAAAAGCCACATTTGTAATTAAAGGGGAACAGCGTCTATAAACTTTACAATATCATCCTATGTGTCAACGCTGCGGGGACTACTTTGCTTCTTCACTTGACTCGGTTCTTCTACATTTTGTATGAGGTTCTTATACAATGTATATAAGTAACTTTTTAGAATATTGTGTATATTCATTATACAATGTTGACTATTCCTTATTATGTATCTCAAATCCCAGGGCCAGGGATATCAGCTGCTATAAAGCTGAACAGATATGGCTACAGGTTTCTTTTGAGACGCATACACATTGGAACAGCTTTATTCATGTTTCTGTTGCCATATCAATATTGTAATATCAGCAGTGTTGAAGCAGTTATTGCAGAGTGTTATAAAGCAAGTACAAGCACTGATCTGTAGACTAAATGGAAGTCTTACATGTCCTAGAGGGCGTCCACACAGAGCAGAAATGTAAATGGCAGCCCATGTGGCTGCTATGGATTCCCTTGAGAGGAGGGGCTTATTCCGGATGTCTTGTCCCCCTTTAAATCTAGGATGAGAACTTGCATTCAGAGGTGGCCCTAAAAATGCTGTAGTGTAAAGTAAAAAATGTACAGTACTGGGCAAAAGTTAGTAAAAATAGAAGTAATAGTTTATTTTTGTCAATTAACAACATGAAATGAATGAAGAAAAGAGAATTCTTAATCCCATCAATATTTGGTGTAACCTTTGCCCTCTGGAGGAGTCCTGACAGTGATGATACGGCCCCCACAGATATAGCCCTGATCTCACCATCATCCAGTCTGTCTGGGATTACATGAAGAGACAGAAGGATTGGAGCAAGCCTACATCTACAGAAGATCTCTGCTTAGTTCTCCAAGATGGCAGGAACATGCTGCCAAGATCCTTCTAAAACTGTCTGTAAGTGTACCTAGAAGAATTGATGGAAGGCAAAGGAGGGGTCACACCAAATATTGGTGAGATTTAGTTTCTCTTTTGTTCATTCACTTTGCTTTGTTAATTGACAAAAAAAAACTAATAATATTTCTATTTTTTAAAAGCATACTTACTTTGTCGCATTTTTTCCAAGCCTAAAACTTTTGCACAGTACTGTGTAAACTTGTAAATGTGATGTGGCATCAGAACCTTCTGTTATGCATGGTTAGGATTATGCTGGTCTCAAGCAGCAATTGACAGAGGTATCATTTTTACTGGGAGTTATACAGTATAACCGTATAAACAGCTGTAGGTATTGTGAACTAAAGCTACTTCTACAATTTAGCGTAGAAAATGGGCAGATGACAAGGTCCAATGTGTTACAGGGATCCACAGTGATCTTATTCAATACTTGTCAAGCTCAGGTGGGGTAAATAGAGGGTACACTGTGACTCTGTTATCCAAGGGTCCACGTATACCTGAAGCTATACTGCTCAGACATTTCATTAACTTGGAAATGTAACGGACTGTCAAAATATAAGTCATGTCCTATTTTTGTCCGTTTTCACAGATCCCTCCATACACTGTAAAGTAATGGGGGATCGAGTTAAAACGAGTGCCCCTCGGGTGCAAAAACGGCCATGAAAAATGGAAGTTTTTACGGCCATTTTGCACCTTAATCATCTGATTGTAGCCTTAGGTGCAAAATGACCGTGAATAACCTAAATTTTTTACGGCCAACTTGTATCTGAGGACCACAGACAAAAATAGGACATGGCCTATATTTTGTGGGTCCGTGACAACAGACCGTCAAAATAAGAGTCATATGAATATCCCCCATTCACTAACATTGAAAAAACAGACATCACACGGCCATTATTCACTGTCATATGAATGTAGCTTTAGGCCTTATACACAGCTGTGACATTTTTCACAGTCCTGATGTCCGTGAAAAATGTATGTATCTGTCCATGCAAGTGCACGGATGGCACTTAGTCACATGGCTGTGAATAATGAGCATGCAGCATGCACATGGTCATTATAGAACCCATGAATTTCAATGGGTCTATTCACATGGCATTATCTATGTCCATTTTGATGAACAATGATTGTGCATGTCAGTTTTTGTGACGGCTGTGAAAAATGGGCCGTCATAAAAAAGGACATATGAATAGACTCACTGGATTCAATGTATCCTCAAAACGGAACATGTGAATAAGCCTTAAGAAATTTTCCTAGGATATTTTATGGTAGTAGAAGACATTATGTTGGCACCATATGCACAAAACTGTTCTTCGACAGTGTTAGTAAAAAGCTAATTCATTCATTGACCGGTTTGTTCATTAATCTTTCCTATTGGAAAGTAATGAAAAGTATCAAATGACTCTAAGCATTGCATTGACCGGGGCAAGTATGATACGCACGAATGTTCACATTAAATGTGCTCCGATCTCACATCTTCCACTTGACAGCCTGATGTAGGTTGTACACATGAAAAACCATCAATGAATGCAGAAAGCACAAACCTATTACTAGTACAGGCAATCCCATTGCCGCATACAGCACAAACAG
Source organism: Leptodactylus fallax (assembly GCA_947044405.1). Lineage (NCBI taxonomy): Eukaryota > Metazoa > Chordata > Amphibia > Anura > Leptodactylidae > Leptodactylus > Leptodactylus fallax. The sequence goes on along the minus strand of CAMRHE010000342.1, from coordinate 2,099,469 downwards.
TGTATGTAATAAATGAATGTAACACTACTTCAATAGCACTCTGAATCCAATACTTAGAGCTGCCTGTGCCCTCCTCCACAAGTCATTGACCCGTACCAGCTCCATTACATTCTTCTTCAGTAGTAATATACAGGAAGACAGAACAGGCGATTTCCAATCCCCAGTTTATGCGTTACTACTATACATTTGCAGATGGCACATTGTAAACATTCACATCAGGATATTTTAGTCTACGACTACCAAAATGGCTTCTAAACCACTTATATGCAGTTATAGGGGACATTAGTGACCTAGTGGACGTTCCTTTTTGGTGTCATAATTTTTCTGCCAAGAAAATCAACTTTTAATCTGTATGTAAATAAGCTGTTCAGTGTATCTGGAGTGTTGCCCATTCTGCCTGAGCCCTGTTCTTGCCTGTGGTCACTGCACATCTGGACCTGTCAATCCTTTTGCTAATGGGTGGCACTAGGTGATAACCACAGGTGAATACTAGTGCTTTGGCAGACGCAACCATGCCTCCGGTATATTGAACAGCTTATATGGATAAAAAGTTGATTTTGTCAAGAGCAAAATTGTACTTTAACATAACAATGTATGTTCACTATGTCACTAACAGCCCCTATAACAGTATATAAGTGGCTCAGAATCCATTTTGGTGGTGGTAGACGTCCTTTAAATTGTATTGATTCTATATTATATTTACCTCTCTCATTGTATAGTTTTATGATGCAAGACAATATATCTAGGAGAAAGGTCCTGCAGACTTCACTTTGTGAGACAAACCTTTTAACTGTGTCCTGGGGATTACTGTTTCTCCATAGGGAGAGCGCCATGGCCATGTAATGCCTCCTGGGAAAAAAAGATATGTAAATTAGCTCTCATCTTAGTTGTGTTTCAAGACCTATTTAAATCATCAGACATTGATTTACTGCATTGCTGCCTTCCAACAGGTGGTGCTAGAGGCACAACTTTCTTTTCTTCCAAAGAGATCTAATTGGCATCCAGAGAGGCGTAACTTGAAGCTCCCGTGGTGCAATGCAAAATGAGTAACAGGTCCCCCCACCTAACATGTGCTTCCTATAAGGACCCTTGTACACTAACAACCTTTTTGTCCAAGTTCTCAGAGGCTTCTTTTGGGTAATGTATTTCTTGGTTAGAGATCATTGACTGCTAGACATGCCTCTATGATGCACTCGAAGATAGTTTGCCTATCTGACAGACTTTCTGAGGGGGTGTATCGTTGGACAGACAGAAGCAGGATAGTCATTCTGACAAATTGCCCACCATCTAGGCTGGTAGGAGGTGTTGGGGCAGTGGTTATGTGATGGCACACACACAGTGAACAGGCTCCAGAAGGCCCAGACTTTCCACGAGTAGAGAGATTTGTTTGATCCACCGACATGGACAAGCTCGAGTAGCTCCCAGAGTTTCCTTTTCCACCATCCAGACACAGGTGGCACCTTCATTGCATAGCCCTGACTCTGCCCAGACCATTCCTAGGAGCTAACCATCACCATTCATTTGTAGTAGTGTTATGAATGACAAGCCTGGACTGTTATGGACTGGAACTATACCATCTTTAGCAATGAATCTTGGTTCTGTTTGGGATCTGACAACTTTCAGGCTCAAGTAGGGAGGCTCATTGTGAGCGCTTCAATCTTGCCTTTGCTGTTGAACGACACAATGCTCCAACTGCTAGTGTGATGATCTGGGTAGCCATCTCGGTCACCCCTAGTAGTGATAAGAGGAATACTAAAATCTCAGTGATATGTGCAGGACATCCTGCAGCCACATGTGTTGCTTCTCATAATAGGGCTTCCAGATGGCATTTTTCAGCAGGATAATGCTCGCCCACACACAGCAAGGATTTCCCAGAAATGCCAGATTGCAAAACTTCCTTGGCCTGCCCTAGTTGCCAGATTTATCACTAACTGAGCATTTATGGGATCAGCTAGGATGAAAACTTTGGCAACCTACAAGTGATTTATAGACCTAGCTACAACATCCATGGGCAATTGTGCTGCAGGATACAGTGGCGTAACGATCGTGGTCGCAGGGTGTGCGACCGCAACCAGGCCTGGAGGGGTACCGGGCCCGCGGCCAGCTGGAAATGGCCGAGGCCCCAGATCACCATGATAGTGGTCGGGGAAAGCCTTGTTCCCCGACTGCTATACATATTCTTAATGGAAAGGGGCCCCGGCCTTTCCAATAGCTGCCAGCCCAGGGGAGGTGTATAAAAATAAAAAAATACTTATACTCACCTGTCCTGGGCTGAGTATCTGCTCTGGGACTCTTCTGGCCGGTAACTGAGGTCATGCCAGCAGTCACATGGGGCACGCAGGCGTAATGACATTATCGCGCCCCACGTGACCACTGGAGCGCAAGACCTCAGTCGCCAGACACAAGAGGATGCCGCAGACAGGAGGATGTAGTGAGGATGCCCTGGAGAGGTGAGGTAAGGTGAGTATAAGTGTTATTTTTAATCACTTCTCTTGGGAGACCCCAGAGTATAATAATAGCACCGGCTCTAGGAGGGGGGGGGCTCTTGTGAGAATATAGTACTGTGTGGGGGCCACTGCAGAGCACATAATACTGTGTGGAGGCCACATGTGGAGCATGTAACAGTGTGGGGGCCACTGCGGAGCACGTAACACTGTGTGGGAGCCACTGCGGAGAACGTAATACTGTGTAGGGGCCACTATGGAACATGTAATACTGTGTGTGGGCCACTGTGGAGCACGTAATACTGTCCCAGTATTGTTTACATGCCGGGTGCTGCGCTGCCATATTCTTGATAACTGCAATTGTGGGTACTAAAGCTGTATCCCTTTCAAGTATCTGAGATATCGCTGCAGCACCCGTATCTGCCACTATCAAGAATTTGCTCTAGGGAGGGGGTAGGGGGCCCCAGACAAAAGTTTGTACTGGGGCCCACAAGACTTTAGTTACGCCACTGGCAGGATACCATATAAAACTTGTATACCTCCAAGCCCAACTATATCTCATCTTGTATCCAGGCTAGAGGTGGCCCAACAGGGTACTAAAGCCTACTTTTTTTGTACAGTTTTCCCCAATAAACTTTTACTTTGGCCCTAATATTGTAACCACTTACATATGTCATCATTACATTCACACTGAAAAAGTTTCATTCCATTCCAACAACTCCTTCTTGGTGCATTATTTTTTATGTCAGTGAGTGTATATGTGACTAACTTGCACATAACCAGATCATGTATCTTTCAACGAGCCTCGCACTGTTTGTAAGTGTTGCTGACAAGTTGATAGAATAGATACATTTCAATTGATCCACATTCTGCACTAGTTTTTTTTGTGGAAGACTATAATGACTTTTTATGATATTGCTCTCAGAATTGGTTACATTTACATGAAAACCCTGTAAAAAGCACTCAGGGAAATTCACGATGCAGCATTAGTAAACAGGATCAATGGCCTTAAACATGGCTCCCTGTTGGCAAATCTCTGCTACACTGCTGTACGCAATGCTGGTGTTCTTCTGTCTTATACACCCCATTCTTCTTTGGAACATTTTCATTCCGGAAATTATTTTGCTTTTGTATGTGCCGGCAGACAAGTTATTTAGGTAAACGCGGTAATTTTTTTTTTTTCCTCTGTGCCAAAAACACTCCAGTTTTCATTTATCTTGCACATTTTGGGCAAAACAACGTTCTGTGTAATATACTGATGTGATACCTGGTTCTGTGCAATATACTGATGTGATACCTGGTTCTGTGTAATATAGTGATGTCATACCTGGTTCTGTGTAATATACTGATGTCATACCTGGTTCTGTGTAATATACTGATGTGATACCTGGTTCTGTGTAATATACTGATGTGATACCTGGTTCTGTGTAATATACTGATGTGATACCTGGCTCTGTGTAATATACTGATGTGATACCTGGTTCTGTGTAATATACTGATGTGATACCTGGTTCTGTGTAATATACTGATGTGATACCTGGTTCTGTGTAATATACTGATGTGATACCTGGTCCTGTGTAATATACTGATGTGATACCTGGTTCTGTGTAATATACTGATGTGATACCTGGCTCTGTGTAATATACTGATGTGATACTTGGTTCTGTGTAATATACTGATGTGATACCTGGTTCTGTGTAGTATACTGATGTCATACCTGGTTCTGTGTAATATACTGATGTAATACCTGATTCTGTGTAATATACTGATGTCATACCTGGTTCTGTGTAATATAGTGATGTCATACCTGGTTCTGTGTAATATAGTGATGTGATACCTGGTTCTGTGTAATATACTGATGTGATACCTGGTTCTGTGTAATATACTGATGTGATACCTGGTTCTGTGTAATATACTGATGTGATACCTGGTTCTGTGTAATATACTGATGTGATACCTGGTTCTGTGTAATATACTGATGTGATACCTGGATCTGTGTAATATACTGATGTGATACTTGGTTCTCTTTAATATACTGATGTGATATCTGGTTCTGTGTAATATACTGATGTGATACCTGGTTCTGTTTAATATACTGATGTGATACCTGGTTCTGTGTAATATAATGATGTGATACCCGGTTCTGTGTAATATAGTGATGTGATACCTGGTTCTGTGTAATATAGTGATGTGATACCTGGTTCTGTGTAATATAGTGATGTGATACCTGGTTCTGTGTAATATACTGATGTGATACCTGGTTCTGTGTAATACACTGATGTGATACCTGGTTCTGTGTAATATACTGATGTGATACTTGGTTCTGTGTAATATACTGATGTGATACCTGGTTCTGTGTAATATACTGATGTGATACCTGGCTCTGTGTAATATACTGATGTGATACCTGGTTCTGTGTAATATACTGATGTGATACCTGGTTCTGTGTAATATACTGATGTGATACCTGGTTCTGTGTAATATAATGATGTGATACCCGGTTCTGTGTAATATAGTGATGTGATACCTGGTTCTGTGTAATATAGTGATGTCATACCTGGTTCTGTGTAATATAGTGATGTGATACCTGGTTCTGTGTAATATACTGATGTGATACCTGGTTCTGTGTAATATACTGATGTGATACCTGGTTCTGTGTAATATACTGATGTGATACCTGGTTCTGTGTAATATACTGATGTGATACCTGGTTCTGTGTAATATACTGATGTGATACTTGGTTCTGTGTACTATACTGATGTGATACCTGGTTCTGTGTAATATACTGATGTAATACCTGGTTCTGTGTAATATACTGATGTGATACCTGGTTCTGTGTAATACACTGATGTGATACCTGGTTCTGTGTAATATACTGATGTGATACTTGGTTCTGTGTAATATACTGATGTGATACCTGGTTCTGTGTAATATACTGATGTGATACCTGGCTCTGTGTAATATACTGATGTGATACCTGGTTCTGTGTAATATACTGATGTGATACCTGGTTCTGTGTAATATACTGATGTGATACTTGGTTCTGTGTAATATACTGATGTGATACCTGGTTCTGTGTAATATACTGATGTGATACCTGGTTCTGTGTAATATACTGATGTAATACCTGGTTCTGTGTAATATACTGATGTGATACCTGGTTCTGTGTAATATACTGATGTGATACCTGGTTCTGCGTAATATACTGATGTGATACCTGGTTCTGTGTAATATAATGATGTGATACCCGGTTCTGTGTAATATAGTGATGTGATACCTGGTTCTGTGTAATATAGTGATGTCATACCTGATTCTGTGTAATATAGTGATGTGATACCTGGTTCTGTGTAATATACTGATGTGATACCTGGTTCTATGTAATATACTGATGTGATACCTGGTTCTGTGTAATATACTGATGTGATACCTGGTTCTGTGTAATATACTGATGTGATACCTGGTTCTGTGTAATATACTGATGTGATACCTGGTTCTGTGTAATATACTGATGTGATACCTGGTTCTGTGTAATATACTGATGTGATACCTGGTTCTGTGTAATATACTGATGTGATACCTGGTTCTGTGTAATATACTGATGTGATACCTGGATCTGTGTAATATACTGATGTGATACTTGGTTCTCTTTAATATACTGATGTGATATCTGGTTCTGTGTAATATACTGATGTGATACCTGGTTCTGTGTAATATAATGATGTGATACCTGGTTCTGTGTAATATAATGATGTGATACCCGGTTCTGTGTAATATAGTGATGTGATACCTGGTTCTGTGTAATATAGTGATGTGATACCTGGTTCTGTGTAATATACTGATGTGATACCTGGTTCTGTGTAATATAGTGATGTGATACCTGGTTCTGTGTAATATACTGATGTGATACCTGGTTCTGTGTAATACACTGATGTGATACCTGGTTCTGTGTAATATACTGATGTGATACTTGGTTCTGTGTAATATACTGATGTGATACCTGGTTCTGTGTAATATACTGATGTGATACCTGGCTCTGTGTAATATAGTGATGTGATACCTGGTTCTGTGTAATATACTGATGTGATACCTGGCTCTGTGTAATATACTGATGTGATACTTGGTTCTGTGTAATATACTGATGTGATACCTGGTTCTGTGTAATATACTGATGTAATACCTGGTTCTGTGTAATATACTGATGTGATAGCTGGTTCTGTGTAATATACTGATGTGATACCTGGTTCTGTGTAATATATTGATGTGATACCTGGTTCTGTGTAATATAATGATGTGATACCCGGTTCTGTGTAATATAGTGATGTGATACCTGGTTCTGTGTAATATAGTGATGTCATACCTGGTTCTGTGTAATATACTGATGTGATACCTGGTTCTGTGTAATATACTGATGTGATACCTGGTTCTGTGTAATATACTGATGTGATACCTGGTTCTGTGTAATATACTGATGTGATACCTGGTTCTGTGTAATATATTGATGTGATACCTGGTTCTGTGTAATATACTGATGTCATACCTGGCTCTGTGTAATATACTGATGTGATACCTGGTTCTGTGTAATATAGTGATGTGATACCTGGTTCTGTGTAATATACTGATGTGATACCTGGTTCTGTGTAATACACTGATGTGATACCTGGTTCTGTGTAATATACTGATGTGATACTTGGTTCTGTGTAATATACTGATGTGATACCTGGTTCTGTGTAATATACTGATGTGATACCTGGCTCTGTGTAATATAGTGATGTGATACCTGGTTCTGTGTAATATACTGATGTGATACCTGGCTCTGTGTAATATACTGATGTGATACTTGGTTCTGTGTAATATACTGATGTGATACCTGGTTCTGTGTAATATACTGATGTAATACCTGGTTCTGTGTAATATACTGATGTGATAGCTGGTTCTGTGTAATATACTGATGTGATACCTGGTTCTGTGTAATATACTGATGTGATACCTGGTTCTGTGTAATATAATGATGTGATACCCGGTTCTGTGTAATATAGTGATGTGATACCTGGTTCTGTGTAATATAGTGATGTCATACCTGGTTCTGTGTAATATACTGATGTGATACCTGGTTCTGTGTAATATACTGATGTGATACCTGGTTCTGTGTAATATACTGATGTGATACCTGGTTCTGTGTAATATACTGATGTGATACCTGGTTCTGTGTAATATATTGATGTGATACCTGGTTCTGTGTAATATACTGATGTCATACCTGGCTCTGTGTAATATACTGATGTGATACCTGGTTCTGTGTAATATACTGATGTGATACCTGGTTCTGTGTAATATACTGATGTGATACTTGGTTCTGTGTAATATACTGATGTGATACCTGGTTCTGTGTAATATACTGATGTGATACCTGGTTCTGTGTAATATACTGATGTAATACCTGGTTCTGTGTAATATACTGATGTGATACTTGGTTCTGTGTAATATACTGATGTGATACCTGGTCCTGTGTAATATACTGAAGTATAAAATGCATGATTTTGGTCTGTTTCATCATTATTTTGGAGTTTGGAGGAGAGGGGGAGGACTGCATTCTGTATTGTTTTCTCTTTGAGAGGACCACCACCTATCCTCTACCCCCCTTATAAAAGACCATATTTTGTCCTATATTAAGGTGGACAGGTGAAAAAAATTTGACTGTATATGGATGTCTGAACATAACTGAAGCAGATATATTGCTAGGCACAAAATGTGTTAATATCATCTATAGCATGTGAGGAATTTCCTCTTATATTATAATACATTGAATGCAGATGTTCTTTGTTTTTTGACATAAAATGTGTGCAGGATACCTGTGCATCAATGCTGAGAATACAACTTTACCTTCACTACAATAGCTTAGTCAATTTTACAATCAATCCACAGGAAACCTTCAGAAAAATCAATATTTTTATCCAGTGTCTTTGTAAGTAGATATTGTATCTTTTTACCTCTAATGATGACAATGTAATATTATTCAACATTTTTATGTTGCAAATTTACTGTATTATTTTCCTTTTAGGTTCATTAACCCTACGCAGTGAATGGATGTCCTCATTTAAACCGATCCATATGATCAACTCTATGAAGCGACATTGATTCTAAGATGTGAGCTGCAGTTGTAGAGAATTAGATTTGTTTCTGACATACTATGTGACCACTCCGAGTTCACAGTAATTCCTATCTCTTGTTCACATTTCATTGCTCCTCCATTGTCTTCCTTATATCATTTAATTAGAATTTGCTGTAATGCATATTGATTCTGCGTATGATAGCTGAAATGTTCTGTTTGTAGGCCACATTACATCTTATATGCATGGAAATGGACTGTATGTATTAAAGGATTACTATAACTAAAATACAAGCTGTCTCCTATAGCATGGCATCTGATTACTTTTATACAGACCCGTGTGACCTTGTGCAGGCTTAGCAGAGCCTGAAGCTGAGTGAGATAAAGTTTTACATTAGGAATAGATTGTATCCCTATGTGAAGCACAGAAGTGTATTGAAGGATAATGTACAAAACTTTCTGGCAGCTGTATAACAGATGTAGTTGTACAGTATAGCAAAGACTCATCCCAGTATCACTTATAGTGAAGCTTACCATCCAAATGAAGATATAAAGCTAGCCTTTAGGGGTATTCCATCTTGATAAGAGTGGTTGAAAGATAATAAACCAGTGAAAAATATATGTGCTGACAGACAGATAGATAGATCATGTGGCCGCACAGTAAAATTGTAGTTGGGCTCCGCCACCTTAAACAGCAAGTTCACAAATCAAAAAGTGTATGATTATTTTAGCTGCCTTTACAGACAGGAATAACACATAGTGAATTTACAGGGATAATAGTGATTTTACCAGGGTAGTGCACACAGTGATGTCACAGTACAGGGATAATGCACACAGTGATTTATCAGTACAGGAATAATGCACACAGTGATGTCACAGCGCAGAGATAATAAAGACCATGATGTCATAATAGAGGGGTAATGCACACAGTGATGTCACAGTACAGGGATAACACACAAAGTGATATCACAGTACAGGGGTAATGCACACAGTGATGTCACAGTACAGGAATAATGCTCACAGTGATGTGAGCACAAAAATAATAAAGACTGTGATGTCATAATAGAGGGATAATGCACATCCATAGTTATCATTATTTGCACCCTAGGTATCAGTGAAAATGGGCAGCATAGTTGTTAGGCCCCATAGAAGCTGCTATGTCAGCTATCTGGTTCTGAAATACTATAGCAGGTTCCAGAGGCATAGCTAGGGGTTCAGCACAGGGGGGGGCGAACATATCCAAGTGGGCCCCCAACTTGGACAAGTTCGTATACCGATACTATGAGTATACAGTGAGCGTATAGTGGTATATAGCGGCTCTACACAGGGCTCTGCAGATGATTTAGGTAACATTTAGTGACTTACAGGTGACGTCTCTGACTAATCGTTCACATTCCCCGTCTCTTCCATCTGGACCACCATGGCCACTTCTTGCAGTCTCTGAAAGGTTTGCAACACAGACATCTTTGGCTCCTCACTTTTTCAGGCACCTGACCCACATTGTCCTCACCTACAAAAGAAAAAAAAAAAAAAAACAAGGGAAAAAAAAATTTTGGGGGTTCCAATACCCGGGACCCCGAGGATCAGCTGTTTGAATGAACCGCGGTACCTGTGTAAGCGCCGTGACCCCTTCTCTTTGTCATTCTTTTCATAGCGGCCATGTAATGTAACTACAGCCTCATCCTATACACATCTATGTGACAAGGCTGGAATGACATCACACTGTCACTATAGACAGCGTGTGATATAAACAGGCGCCATAGCCCCTTCATACAGCTGATCAGTGGGGAATCACTTATCTCTTATTGATTATTTATTCTGAGGATAGATAATCAATAAAAATGAGCTGGAAAATGCCTTAAGGCTAAGGCCCTATGTGGCGTTCCACAGCAAAAAAAAAAGCTGCGGGAAAAACCGTGGTGACGCATCGCTGTTCTTCCCGCAGCACTTTGCACAGAATGTTTGCAGAGGTTTCCTCTGCGGACTTTCTGCTTCAATTATATCTATAGGGAAACCGTTGATGTTTCCGTAGGTATAATTGACATTCTGCGATTTCCAAAACTGCGACTGTTTTGGAAAGCACAGCGTATCCACTGCACGTATTTTACTGCAAAGTCGGGATGGGATGGGGGCCCCATGTGGCGAAAACCCACAGAAAAAAAAGTGGCATTCTAGCAAATCCCATCCACACATTGCGGAAAAATACGTGCAGCAGACGCACTGTGATTTCCAAAACCGTTGCGGTTTTGGACATTGCAGCATGTCAATTATACATATGGAAACACTGGCGGCTTCCATATAGGTGTATTGAAATCAGAAAGTCCACAGGGGAAACCTCTGCGGACCTTCTGTGAAATGCCCTGCGGGAAAAACCACAATGTAACTGCTGCGGTTTTACCTGCAGCGCTTATTTTGCTGCAGCCAGCTACGTGGGGTCTTAGTCTTAATAAAGCCCAAGTGCAACTTTAATTAAATTAATTGACCCTCATATTATTCCCCTGATTCCCCCTGACATAAATACTGCACCTCTAATGACCCCTTATATCAATGACCACCCGCTAATGTTCATAATGCCCCCTAATATAAATGATGCCCCCTAATGGCCCCTTATAAAAATAACCTCCCCCCTTGCATTCATAATACCCTGTAATAACCCTTATATAAATGACCCCCCATCGTCATAATGCCCCCTAATGAATCCTCCCTTTACAGTTATATTTCCCCCTCCTAACCACCCCTTATACTATTAATACACCCACAACTGCGCTAAAAAAAGAAAAAAAAAAGTCATACTCACCTACCTGTGATCCTGATGAATGAAGCCGCCACCGCCGCCTCTTCCTCCCTGTCCACGCACAGGACGTCTGTGTTTGAGCGCAGGCAGCCCAATGTGACGTCATCAGGTCGCAAGTGCAGAGAAGCAGACATCGGTCTGTGCTCTCGGGGTCTTGTAAACCGCAGGCCTCATGTTTACAATACTGTTGCAGGATAATTTTTAACTAGATCGGTGTCTGCAGACACCGATCTAGTTAGAAATAAAGGCTCTATTAATGGCGGCCCCAAGGTGGGCCCCAAAAAGTCAGTGGGCCGGGGCAGACGCCCCCTCTGCCCCCCGCTAGCTACGCCTCTGGCAGGTTCCTATGATCTTACTCAAGTTTTAGTTCTAATAGTACCGCCATGTGAGATCATGGTGTGATCATGGTCATAATACAGAAAATAAAATACCCTAATGGACAGTATGTGATATATTGTTTGGGTTCCTTAACTTCAGTGACGAATGCAGCGGACAATAGCATTCTAGAAAATGTTCTACTTTGTAGCAATAGTTTGTGCAAGGGTCTTTTTTGTGTCAGCTATGAATAAGTGGAGTGTATGAGAGAGATATACAGCATGTGAGTAATATATAGTAATTCAGTATATGTGGACAAATCCGTTCATACTCATTGTTAAGAACAAACAAATGAGAGCACAATTTCTTTAAAAGTAAAGCTCAGTTCACATTGGTTATATTCTCTGTTCTGTTGAGGTTATGATGGTTTCAGCAGCATTACCAGAACTTTGACCGAAACCTCACAGACCCCTTTATACACAGTGATATCCATCAAGATTCATTGGGACCACCACAAATGGGATGGTGCTGTAATTACATTGCATGGTTTCTTTGTAAGACTGCAACAACGTGGGGCCTCAGCCTAACAGACGATGTGCAATGGAAACAGGGAAGAGGGTATGGTACTCAAAAAAGTGCCGCAGCACTAGGGGGCCATGTATTGCTCTTTTATTGTTGCGCCTGTCTTCTTTATTTTTCAGCATCTGTGAAAAGCAGCACCCTTTCACCACTCTTTAGACTTCCATGGCCAAGATGAGTAAGAGGAAAATAAATAGTGCATACAATGATTTTTTTTTTCTCAGTCTTTAATGTTTCCATTCACTATAATGAGTCAATGTATTTCATGAACTGCGTTCACACAAAAAAAAAATCATTTGTGTAAAAGGACCCTGAGTCAAAGAGCTATAATGTTGCACCAATGAAATAGTTAAGTTACAAATGAAAGTTTTCTTCAAAGGAAACAATTTACATGATTTCTGTCAAATTATTTCAGGATTAGCCTCATAGCCAAGAATAACGTCTATTAGGTGAATTCATTAACTCTTGATAATGGTAATTTCTGCTATCGTGGATGTTATTTTTACTAGCAGTTCAATAAAGAATATATAAAACTACAATGTACATTAATAGAGACACAACTGCTTCATTTCTATTGCTAGATAATTGTACAAGCAATTTCCATGTCAGTCTTGTTTCCCTTTCTATACATCTGTTCAGTGATATTTATCCTGGGTTTATTTTTAACTTTGCATGGCTTTTACATCCAAGAAGCAATTAGGCAGGATGTTGGCATGTGCCTACCTTATATTAGACGTTGTCAAAATATGTCACGGTGTAACAGAATTAATTAATATCTAATCAATGTGCAGTGCTAAAGGTCACTCCCCACCGAGACCCGCCGCTTGCTGATGGAATCTGAATTGACTTTGTGTTATACCGTGCACTGTCAAGGTCCTACCTCCATACTCCTTTGTTCATTGGAAAAAAAAAGAAAAAAAATCTCTAATTTGCTGTTAAAGTAAAATACAAGGCTATAGATGACAGCAAATGTACAAAACACTGAATATGTCGCTTCCATCCTCCCTAGTGGCGTCTTTGTCCTCATCTTCTTCTATTCGTTGGTCAGTTTCCATTTTGAGATATTTGGGTGCACACTTACATCCACAAACTACATAGCTGTTCCCTATAAATTTCTACCTTTCACTCCTACAGACTGTAAAGTTAGACTTCACCAAGGGCCTGCAGGCTCCTTTCCATGGTCTGGACGATATGCCATCTTTTAAATGAATTTTCACCCCTAAGATCCTGTATCCTTTACAAGATTTAGCCTTTGACATCCATAGATCTTTCTTTCACAAATCTTCTTCTTGATCAATCTAGTTTAATAAACTGTCCAGGAAACGGATTACCAAATTGTTTCTATATAGGTCATGAGGGGTGAAAGAAGAAAGTGGCAAAAGGGTTTGCATACTCTTTTACATAATTTGGGCAATGTGTCATCTTATAAATAAATATATTCCCTAAAATCCTGCATCCTTTACCCATTGACATCCCTAGATCTTTCTTACACAAACTCTCTTTCTTGATCACAAATGTTGATAAACTGGCCAGGAACTGGATTATAAAATCGGTTTAATATAGGTCAATGGACTCAGGTCTCCCCAATCTTAACTCATATTATATAGCTATGCACTTTTCAGGAATTTTTGTTTGGCATCCTCTCTTTACATGTAGCTCTTTGGTTGGGTCCAATTCCAAGCTGTATGCAAACACATCCAACATCACCAACATTAAAAATTGTTCTAAAAGCAATGCACCACGTCCACCATCTATTCCCTATTCTTCATAAACTTAATTTCATTGTTAGCTTAAATGATCATGTATTTGTCCTTGTCCATGTCATTGGTGTCAGGTGAATCTTTAAACTTTATAACTCTTCCTTACCCACTTAGTTTCTCAACAATCTCTCAGATACATCACTTTCTCACTCCTCTTCCATCCGTTTTGGCTTTCACCTTTGTTAAAACTCAGTTTGAAACCCTTTGTATCCACTTAGGTCTGGTGAGGCATATAGATACTTTAAAGATCTAATAATTAAACCTATTTGCGGCTGAATTGATATAGAGGAAGGCAAAAACCCTCTTGAGGAAAGAGCCAATTGTCCTCATGTAAGAAGCGAAAATTCCTTCCGGATCTCTTTGGGAAGCGGGGGGTATTCGTCAAAAGGCGCATCCTCCCAGTTCCCTTGCACCTCTGTCACACCTTTAAATGCTCCATGATGATGCCTATGTCAGCAAGTGCTGGAATAATACAGATTTGGGTAGGTACAAATCTATGGTAGCTCTGGGACTGCTGTAGATTTTGCCGTCATTTACACCACTTTTGTGATGTAAATAATGATAAATATGGTGCGTGAGGTGGCTCTGCCCACTACTTCTTAATGAGCCTCCTCTTTTAGAATTCATAGCTACACACATGGACAAAATTGTTGGTACCCCTCGTTTAATGAAAGAAAAACCCACAATGGTCACAGAAATAACTTGAATCTGACAAAAGTAATAATATATAAAAATTCTATGAAAAAGAACAAATGAAAGTCAGACATTGCTTTTCAACCATGCTTCAACAGAATTTTTAAAAAAAGAAAACTCATGAAACAGGCCTGGACAGAAATGATGGTTCCCTTAACTTAATATTTTGTTGCACAACCTTTTGAGGCAATCACTGCAAACAAACGATTCCTGTAACTGTCAATGAGACTTCTGCACCTCTCAACAGGTATTTTGGCCACTCCTCATGAGCAAACTGCTCCAGTTGTCTCGGATTTGAAGGGTGCCTTTTCCAGATGGCATGTTTCAGCTCTTTCCAAAGATGCTCAATAGGAGGACACCATTGTTGACGTCACATGGCCTGTGAAGCCATGGTTATATTGTGGCCAGATTATCTTCTCATACATGTAGTGTCCCTGTGTGATAGCCACAATAAGGAATCATGGCTGGGTTTCTGACCAGTCCTAGACCATAGAAAGTTTCTGCATTCATGGTCATGTCCATTGGCAACTGATCAAGGCAAAAGACCGCCATGGTTAGAGAAAATCTTGAAAACGCTGCAAAATTTTAAATACATTTTTAATTATTTACATTTGCAAAATGTTTAAGTTTTAATTGTTTACAAATTTAAATATGATTATATTCACGTTATATTTAAAACCCTTTTAAATGTATATTAAATTGTCTGGCTTGTATGCGTAATGTAGGACTCACAGAGTCTCACCAACATAATATGTTCTCTTGCAACAATATGCAACACAGTTTAGGTTTTGCAAGTTATATTTACAAATGAAAATCCAATACTCATCCTGAACCTGTTGCTTCCACAGTACATTAGGACATGCTCGTAGATCATTGTGTTTTTGTTCCTTACTTTATCGCAGCAGTTTTTACCAGGCGCATGATTTAGCACGGCAGATCCACCAGGATATTTAATAGCTTTATTCAATCAAGCCTGTAATTGGAGCTATTTTCAATGTGATTGGATTCGTCCAACAATGTAGCATTCGGAGCTTTGTGCCCTGATTGCTGCGTACAACCTTTTAACTCAAGCAGAGTAATTACCTTAGCTGTGACTGCTCAGAAAAGTGACTTACAACCATCTACAACCAATGCATAATAAAATATGCATATCCCCAGCAAACATAATATAGAAAGAAATAAAATACAAGATATAACATAATTATCCTATTTTTCTTGTCTCTGTTTTTTGTAATGGATTTCAGTTTTACATGTAATTTCAGTGCACAGTAAGTACGGTGAAATTCATTCATGCTGGTATAAGAATGTTTGCACCTGTTTTTGAGCACAGAACTGCAATATCGTGTGGAACTGAAGGACAGAGCTAAATCTTTTCTGTACCCAACTACTAAGGTTACGCTCTTATTTGCGCCCTAGTGTAGACAATGGCGTCTATTGGAATTCGTGTGTTATCACTATTTTAGCGCTCCACCATTCAGACCAGAACAACAAGCAAGTCTATATCCATGGAAGATCTGCGCTTAGTTCTTCAAGATTTTTGGAACAACCTCCCTGCCAATTTCCTTCAAAAAATGTCTATAAGTACCTAGAAGAATTGATGGAAGGCAAAGGAGGGGTCACACCAAATATTGATGGGATTTAGGTTTCTATTTTGTTCATTTATTTTTGTTAATTGACAAAAATAAACTATTAACCCTTGTATTTTTGAAAGTATTCTTACTTCGCAGCAATTTCCCAAACCTGCCTAAAACATTTGCACAATGCTGTGTGTATATAACTGATTTCATTGATACTTAATGGGGAAGTCTTCATGAGGGGGGCACAAATACTGGTATGGAATATCGACATCTCACAGAGGAGCCCATTGCTTAGGACCCCATTTAGGTGAGAGTAGAGAGCTGCTCATAAAAAGTAATTCTTACTCTTGCAGATACAAAGACAAATAAAGGATTGATGGTATAAAAAGACCATGTGGTCCAGCTAGCCCAGGCATGTTTAAATGAGCTTTCTTGTCCATGTAGTTGTACCTATAGGGCTACTGTTTGGCCAGACATGGCTTCTCGTAGCAATTTCACTTGATAACCAAGGGTTTTGAAATCCAAAGCGACAATTATCAGCTCTTTGCTGGTTTTGATTTTGTTTAAAACTAGGGAAAAAGAAATTTCCCCATAATTTGATAGAATATTTGCCATCCCATCCCCAAAATATACATCGTGGTATCAGTGTTGCACTTTAGCAAGCCTTGGATCAGGATTCCCAACTGGGGTGCTGTGGTAACCCCCCACTGGTGCTACAACAATCCAGTGGGGAAATGGTCGCTTGTCTCCTCTTAACTACACTGGCATCCTTAGGATGCCGATGTAGTTGAATATAACGGTGCAACAGGAAGGCTTTAGTTTCCCTCTCTATTACTCAAGCATCAGCTAATGATGTCTGCCGAAGAACTGCTGCAACGATCTGCTCATAAAAAGCAGGAAGACCTCAGAGCTCCGGGGACCGAGGATGGGTAAGTGTTTTTTATTTGTATAGCACAACTACAGTGTGGGGCCATTAGAGAACATTATTATTTGTCAGGGGGCCACTGCGGGACATTATTATTTGTCAGGAGGCCACTGCAGGACATTATTAGTTGTCATGGGGCCACTGGGGGGACATTATTATTTGCCTGAGGGCTACTAGAGCACGTTTTCACTTGTCTGTGGGCTACTAGGGGAAATTATTAAATGCCTGGGGGCCACTAGGGAATATTATTAGTTGCCTAGGGTTAACTGGAGGACAATATTACTTACCTGGGGGCTACTGGAGGACAATATTAGTTGCCTGGGGGCCACTAGGGTACTTTATTAGTTTCCTGGGGGACACTGAGGGACATTATTAATTGAATGGGGGCCACTGGATGATGTTATTACTTGTCTGGGGACCACTGGGGGACATTAATAGTTACCTGGGAGCCACTGGGGGACTTCATTACTTACCTGGGGGCTACTGGGGGACATTATTAGTTGCCTGGTGGATACTTGGGAACAATATCACTTGTCTGTGGGCCACCAGGAAACATTATTAGTTGTCTAAGTGTAACTGGGAGACATTTACTTGTATGGGGGTCACTGGTGGACATTATTAGATCTCTGAGGAGTGGTCCCTGGAGGACAATATTAATTGCCTGGGTGCCACTGGAGTACTTTATTAGTTTCCTGAGGGCCACTGAGAGACATTATTAGTTGCCTAGGGGACACTGAGGGACATTATTAATTGAATGGGGGCCACTGGAGGATGTTACTTGCCTGGGAACTACTGGAGAACATTACTACTTGCCTGGGGGCCACTGAAGAGTATTACTACTTGCCTGGGGGCCAGTGGAGAGCATTTTTCTGTGTCTGAGGTCACTAGGAAGCATTATTAGGTGTTTGGGAGGCCACTGGGAAGCATTATTATGTGTCCGAGGACCACTTTGGAGCATGTACTATGTGTTGGGCCACTGGGGAGTGTGATACTACAGGTGCATCTCACTTAATTAGAATACCTTTGAACCGTTCATTCAGCGTCATCCATGATTGTGTGTCCTACTGAACTAGACTGAGGGACCATTTAAAGGCTTAGGAAACCTTGGCAGGTGACACACTGAATTTACAATACTGAACTTTTTTACAATATTCTAATTTTCTTAGATTTGGGTTTTCATTACCTGTAATCCATAATCAACATTTACAGAAATAAAACAATTGAAATAGAATACTCTGTGTGTAAAGAATCTAGAAAATATAGGAGGTCATTTTTTTTAATTTTAATTACTGAAATAAATAATGTTTCAAAGATATTCTAATTTATTGAGATGCATCTGTATGTGGGACTACTAAAGGAGCATGATACTATGTGGGACCACTAAGGGAGCTTGGTGATGGTAAAAGGTGAATTTTTGTATGTGCTGGGTGGAAAGTATAGGATGATGTAGCTTTGAGGGTGCATTCACATGGTTCAGTTGTGATGCAATTACAATTGCATCGAAACTGCAATGGAAAAATGCATGCAGTATTGATGTGGTTTTTGGTGAGGTTTTCTAAATTTATGTTTCAGCTGTAATTTCAAAAACTGTGCTAAAAAAACACATCAATAACTGTAGTGTTTTGTCTTTTGGTAAAAATTATTTCAAGGGGTGGACAGAGTCTGAAAAGGTTGGGAAACACTGCTCTAAAGTGATGAATTCTGGGAAGAAGACACAGATGGGTGAACAAGTGAGAGAGAGGCAACATTAGTGGAGGAGAAGGAGGACATTCTCAGTAGCAGTGGTCACATATGGCGATATACACTTTGTGCAGAGGCGTAACTAGACAAGGCAGGTCCTATTGAAGCTTTTGACTGGGGCCCCCCTGGCATAATATCCCCCTTACTGAGAATAGGCCATAAAAAATTAAGCCTGGACAACTCATTTAAAGCGATTGTCCGTAAATTGGAGAGACCCCTTTCGCGGCCAAGGAGTTGTGAAATTAAAAAAAACAAAAATAAAAAAAACATACTCACCTGTCCCCAGCGGCCTGTTTCCCCCACCAGTCTTATGCTTGTGCCTCACTGTTGGAAATCCTGTACCCCATGTGACTGCTGGGATTAATCAGTAGCTTCAGGGGTTGCTGGAGAGGGACCGGTGACATCACTCACTAATGTCACTAGTCACCTTCTGCCACTACACATATCAATTATTGGTCTCAGCGGTCACATGATGTGCAGGGACAAGCACAAGACTGAATGGACACTGGTGGCAGCTGAGTATACTTTTTTTCTTCTTTTTTTTTTTATACCTCCCTGACCGGCACATGGGTGTCCAGTTCCAGGACAACCTCTTTAAAGGGTTTAATATTGATAGTCTGTCCTGTCAGATCACCGGAGATGTAATATTGATAGTCTATGCTAAGGATGGGACATCAGTATTGGAAAGGTGGATAACCCCTCTAATATACAAGAGCATAATTTATATTAGGGCGACAGGAAATACTCTGGGTGGACTCAGGCACTGTGACATAAATGATGATAAATCTGATGGGGCTAGGAAAGTGGTTTTCTATGGCTTGTATGCCATTATTAGTAGGGTGAGCCCCTAGAATCAATTCCACTGCTGAGCCCTAGATATCCCAGTCCAAAACTGCCATACAGTATACTATCCCTATTACAGGTGCCCATAAAGTATACTGTCCCCATTACAGGCTGCCATATAGTATACTGTCCTCTTTATAAGCTCCCATAAAGTATACTGTCCTCATTACAGGCTCCCATACAGTATACTGTCCCCATTACAGGTCCCCATATAGTATACTGTCCCCATTACAGGTCCCCATACAGTATACTATCCTCATTACAGGTCCCCATACAGTATACTGTCCTCAATACAGGCCCCCATATGGTATACTGTCCTTATTACAGGCTGCCATACAGTATACTGTCTCCATTACAGGTCCCCATACAGTATAATATCCTCATTACAGGCCCCCATACAGTATACTGCCCCCATTACAGGTCCCCATTCAGTATACTGTCCTCATTACAGGCTCCCATACAGTATACTGCCCCCATTACAGGTCCCCATACAGTATACTGTCCTCATTACAGGCTCCCATACAGTATACTGCCCCCATTACAGGCCCTCATACAGTATATTGTCCCCATTACAGGTCCCCATACAATATACTGCCCCATTACAGGTCCCCATACAGTATACTGCCCCCATTACAGGTCCCCATACAGTATACTGTCCTCATTACAGGCTCCCATACAGTATACTGTGCCCATTACAGGCCCCCATACAGTATACGGTCCTCATTACAGGCTCCCATTCAGTATACTATCCCCATTACAGGCCCCCATACAGTATACGGTCCTCATTACAGACTCCCATTCAGTATACTGTCCCCATTACAGGCCCCCATACAGTATACGTCCCTCATTACAGGCTCCCATTCAGTACACTATCCCCATTACTGGTTCCTGTACAGTATAGTGTCCCCATTACAGGCCCCCATACAGTATACTATACCCATTACAGGTTCCCATACAGTATTCTGTCCCCATTACAGGCCCCTATACAGTAAATGGCTGCAGCTGGAAGGGGTTTCATAAGTCAGAAAAAAACAGAGCCCTCTATACAGATAGATGAGGAAATTATTTCATAGTGAAAACCTAAATTTAAAGCATATCAGAACATTGGAGAGTGGGGACAATCTGAGATTTAGTCTTGGGATGTCTAATTTCTGTGTATGCCCCTCATTCCTTCTCATACCTCCCAATCATCCAGGTACAGTCCCAGATTTCAGATGCGGTCCTGGGCAGTGGCAGTATGACTTGACTTCAAGCATATCTGTGTCCTAAGGATGCAGATAGAGTTGAATACAATGTTGAAGAAGGAAGCCATCACCTCTCTGTTTCAGCCACTGCTGCCGGTGGCTTGGACGTCACTATATTGTGCTTACTGCTTCAGGCTGCAGAGAATAGAAGAGACCAGAAGCCAACTCTGGGGCCACTATACTGCACAGAGGCTACAAGGTGACATACTGCAGGGACCACTAGGGGAGCTATTATATTGGGTGGGGGCCAAAAGGGCACATTATTATTGGGGGGACACTTATGGGCCATTATAATGTGTGGGAATGATCACTCACCTGAGCATGTGTCAGAGGCATTGACCAAATTTGTTCCCAACCAGAGAAGTTGCAGCGCACCTTATAGGGCTGATTATGCCTCCAGATGAATGTTATATGGTTTTCATTACAGCTTGTTTGTTACTCAGAACCCCGTTCATAATCTTACGTTACTAACACTTTCATGACCACAAGACATTTGCTCTTTGGTAGCCAGAGAGTTTTGTCATCTTACAATATTAACATCTTCATGATCAAGACTTTTCCAAAATCAACTAGAGTTTAAAGGGTCAAATGACATCGGTTATAGTTTTCAAGGGGCTAACTCTTCTTTGCCTACTTTCTGTTGAGAGCCCCCAGTCTCTTGTAGCACAAGTTTTCCACAAAAGGATGCCGACAGCTACCAATAAGGGGAGCTTGCTGCATATGTAATTATATTGCTCCCATTGACAGCTGTATAAATAGGTATGTAAAGAGTTCCCCCTGGTGTTGGTGGCAGGCAGACTTTTATCTCAGATTTTTATGCTTAAATGGAGGAACTGTGCAGATAGTGCAAGGGGGAACTCTACTGACTTTATGTGGGGTGCTGTTGGCACTATAGGGGTGTGGTCTGTACTTGTGGAGGAGATCTGCTTGTAGCCCGCCATCATACACCAAGACTCCATTGACTATATTGGCATCCATTGGATGTACTGTATAAATAGAAAGGAACCAAACAGATCAAAAAATCCAGAAATATTTTATCTAAATTCACAAACAACACAGAAATCCTGAACGTCTTCAGCCTGTATAATGGAGGCATCTGATGAAAAGTGTGGGACTCTGCAATGCACATCCTGGGCCCTGCTTGAAGAATTGGTCCTCATAGGCTGGAGACACAAAAGATGGAAACACCTGGATGTAAAGGTGTCTCCTGAACTTGGCTGTGTTTAAAAGCAGACTTTTGAATGAACTCGATAGATCTGACAACTGCTCACAGGAGTATGTAGGCTTCTGGGTTGTCACATAGGCATTTGCATGTTCCCTAATTCATAGCATGCTGGGAAATAAAGGGGAAATGACAGTAAGTACCTCTTACAGTGTATGCAGCCATATTTCATGTTAGAGGTGCAAGGGACTATCCAGTCATGGCAGCAAATGTAATTTATCAATTACCACTCCTGGGTGATGGGACAGATAAGTCTAATATTCACCATTGCCCTTACAGAACAACTCCATCTCGGATGTCTGGGACATTTGTGTTCTGAATTGTCTCCTCTGGTGATGTCTTGAGATCTTGAAACCACCACCGAGATGGTCGTACATTACTGTGGACACAAAGAAAACAGTATAAGGCCTGTATATGTGGTAAGTATAGGGTTAACATTAAGAATCCAGACTGACCATCACTACAGATGAACATATGGTATTACATTACCTGAAGGTAGACGGGATGCAGCTATTCACATAGCCAAGAAGGTTCTACTGGGGCCAGTCGTGCAGGAAAAGAGATGATGGCAGCTAGCAAGGTTGGATTTACTGTTGGATGGCGGTTTAATATATGGATAGACCAGCGTATTTCTATAGTTTTTGGCCCAGGCTTGAGTCACAAAACTGATGTTCCTAAAGCACAGGCATATATATCCTTGTTTTTTCTTCAAGACTTCAGCATAAGGAACAGAGATGTCTCTGGTCAGGAGGTCAATTAGGTCCCTTGCAGCCAGTTTCACTGGGGACTTTGTTCTTCCAGCCTCAAGGTCTTCCCATTCAATAAATGAAAAAAATGGGTGCTGACGTATGTTGTTGTTCACACCAAGCCTCAGGGACTGCTCTTTGCACAAAAGCTTCTTTAAAATGGCCATGCTGTATTGGTCTAGACCTTTGTATGATGATATTTTTCAAGGACGGCTCTGCGGGTTTCTTGTCTCCCCGGTAAAAAGGGCGGTTTTTCATCAGCATTGCATATAATGTAACACCAAATGCAAACCAGTCCACGCCAGTGTTGTATGGTCTGATCTGTATGATCTCCGGGGCCATGTATCCTGTTGTGCCACATCTTCCTCTCTCTGTCATACCTCCAGACATGTTACAAAGGGCAAGACCAAAATCAGAAATCTTGATATGTCTGTCCTGGGCCTGGAGGATGTTACCAGGTTTAATGTCACGGTGGACAATCCTCTTCGAGTGCAAGAACTGGAGTCCACAAATTATTTGGGCAGCCAGGAACTTCATGGCAGGGATATTGTTCTTGGTGGTCTTCCTAATATAGTCATGAAGTGTTCTGCCTCTAGCCAGCTCCATCATGTAGAACACATGGCTGGCTGTGTGGAAGACTCCATACCCATGGATGAGGAAGGGGCACTTATTGGACAACTCTAGGATGTGCCTTTCAGTAAAGAGGTACCCTAGTGGCATTGACTTGGATGAGATCTTTATGGCCACCTGCTCTTTTCGTATGCCATCCCAGCATCACTTTCCCATAGGAGCCCTCTCCAAGTACATGGTGGTACCTAAACATGTCCACAGTCAAAGGGGCAGGAATTTTCCTCTGGCTGGTAGAGGGCAGGCTGAGGCCTGTCATGGGTTTCTCCATTTTGAGTTTTTTCTAGGACTCGCTGCCTTCTCCACCAGCTTTTCATCAGGCTCCTTGTTTGACTGATTCCTTTTTAGGAGCGATGATATGGAATGTTCTTTATCTGGGAGATCTCCATCGGGTCTTCTCCTGAGTTTCTTACAAGGCAAACCTTGTATCCTGGAATTTATTGGGAAAAGAGTTCAATAGATGTGTAACAAATAATAAAAAATTCTGAAAATACATCACCAAATGTACAAATAACACAGACGTGTCATGCTTGTTTGAATTGTCTTGGAAAATGATGCATGATGTCATTGACTATTGTGTGATAGCTTGTGATTCACACAACTGAATGGGCCAGTATTGATTTGTTATCTCATCATAATTCCATATACAGTGGGAGGAGCCAGCACTGGAATGTGCAATATGTGGATAAGGCAAAATACTAACAAGCAGTTGAGGGGGCTAGTGAACACTTTTATATAGTAAAAGACAGCATCTGACCTTATTTGATTAGTTTCAGATGAATGTATTATGGTTGTAATTTAGTGATGCCAATTATGGCCACATGACCCAGGCCCTCTGAATTGAGCTTAGATTGCCATAAACTTCTATAGTGATCTAGGTTCAGTTCAGTAGATCTATGGGTGTTGCTGCCATAATACAAATATTAAAATGTGAAATTGGTCTAATATTGGTCCTGTACAATCATATCACTAGAGAGATTAAGCACTGCGTACAGCCCAGCATCGGTGCTCACCATATGGGGAAGTGTCACAATAGTATAAGGGGCAGTTAGGTTACAGGAAGTTTGTAAAATGCACAAAGCCTGCAGGATTATTACTAGGAAACTGGGCAGAGATGGACCATAGATTAAATCCTGCTACTTCTGCTTCATGTGTGGGGTCATATTAGCTGGCTTGTATTATATCCTCAAGTGCCTCATTGAGCCCCACTAGGGTGAGAGTGCCAAGTTTATATATATCCAATACATATATCCTGTCATCAAAGGGGAGGAGTTACAATACAAGACTGTCTTCCAGCAAAGAGGAGGAGCTACACTACAAGGCTGCCATGAAAGGGGAGGAACTACACCATGAGGCTGTCTACCACCGAAAGGGAGGAGTTACAATACAAGGCTGCCTGCCAGCCATGGGGATGAGACACACTATGAAGCTGCCTGCCAGCAAAGGGGTGGAGCTACACTATGAGGCTGCCTGCCTAAATCTCAGTTAAATACTGTTAGTTTTTTTGTATTTGTAACTGGCTATAATTTTTAATATGTTGGGTAACCCCTTTAACTCCTTCCTACCCTGTTCCATACTATTACATGGCACTGAGTCTATGGCTAATGCTCAGGGCCATAATATTATAATATAATAATATTATGGCACTTTGTTGCAGCTAGCAAAGAATCAGTGACGTTATTACACAGCCAGGACTCGGTTCTCACTGCCAGAGTCACAGTTAATTCTAATACTGGCAGCTTAACCTCTTAGATGCTGTGATCAATAGTGATTAAGCCATCTAAATGGAGGGGGGCTCTTCTATCACCCTCCTTTCCCTCCTACAATGAGACTGTAGAGCAGCAATTCCCAACTTGTGGGGAAATGGTCGCACGTCCCTTTTTAACTACATTGGCATCCTTAGGATGCTGATGTGGTTGAATAAAACAGTGCAGCAGGAAGAATTTAGCTTCCCGTTCAATCAGTGAGGCATCAGCTAGTGATGTCTTCTGAAGACCTGCTGCTGCATCGATCTGCAGATAAGAAGCAGGAGAACCTCAGGGCAACGGGGACCGAGAATGGGTAGGTGGTGTTTTTTTTATTTCTATAGCACAACTACAGTGTGGGGTCACTGGGGAACATTATTAGGTGACTGGGGGACATTATTGTCTGTGGGACATTGTTAGTTGTTTGGGGGCCACTGGGGGGACATTATTACTTGCTGGGGGCCACTGGGGAATGTTATTACCTGTCTGGGGGCCACTGGGGGACAATATTAGTTGCCTTGGGGCCACTGGGCACAATAATAGTTGCCTGGGGTCCACTGAGGGACATTATTAGTTACCTGGGGGCCATTGGTGGACATTCTTACTTGTCTGGGCGCCACTGGGGGGGGGGGGCAGTATTACTTGTCTGGAAGTCACTGGGGGACAACATTCATTGCCTGGGACTACTGGGAACAGTATTAGTTGCCTTGGGGCTATTGGGGGACATTAGTTGTGTGGGGGCCCCTACGGAACATTATTAGTTGCCTGTGAACCACTGGGGGACATTATTAGTTGCTTGTGGGACATTATTAGTTGTCTTGGGGCCACTGGGGTACATTATTAGTTGCCTGGGGGTCACTGGAGGACAATATTACTTGCCTGGGGACCACTGGAGGACATTATTGCTTGCCTGGAGGCCACTGGTAGACATTATTAGTTGCCTGAGAGCTACAAGGGGACATTATTACTTGCCTGGGGGACATTATTAGATTCCTAGGGTCCACTGGAGATAAATACTACTTGCTTGAGGGTCACTGGGGAGCTTTATTAGGTGCCTGGGAGCCGCTGCAAAGCATTATTATGTGTCTGAGGAACACTAGGGAGCATATACTGCATGTTGGGCAACTAAGGGAGCTTGGTGAAAGTAAAAGGGGAATTTCTGTATGTGTTGGGTGGAAAGTTTAGGATACTTTAGCTTTGAGGGTGAATTCATGTGATGCAGTTTTGATGTGGTGTTTGGTGAGGCTTTCTAAATTTACAAGTGGAACAGTTTTATGTTCCAGCTGTAAATTCAAAAACAGTGCTAAAAAAACACATCAAAACGGTTGTTTTTTAGTGTTGAGGTAAAAATTATGTGGTAAGGGTGCTTACTTTTTTCCAGGGGTGTCCCGAGTATGTTGTGCGTATTTTTCCGAAAAGTAGGGATGGGAATCACTAGATATTGCTGCAAGCAGGAGCTCCCCTGCACAAGGGGTAAAGCTACCTTTCTGGGTGACAGCCTAAGGCTCGATTGGGAGCATGTCCCCACTTCTTGTAAGAATCCTCCACTGAGGCATGAACTAGTCCCCTGATGAATACCCTCTGGAGATAGTAGTGGGGGAGTAAGAAACGCTTCGGAGTTGGGATCTTTGAATAGACGTATCATACCAGGGATAGTCACAGGGTCAGATTGGGACTGTCCTTGTCAGGACAGGAGCTATGTACGGGATGATAGGGTTTGATAGGGATGTATCCCTTACCCCTTGAACCTGAGATGTTTGTGATGATGCATTATGGTCCCCAGCTCCATTTTGTCCTGCCCTGGTAAGACGGTTCTTTTTATATTTGAGCACTGGTTCTGAGCATGAGGGCACTTACTATTTGTGTTTATACATAATAACTATTTTAAGGAATATTAGTAAATGTTGAGTTTTATATATTATTTGATCCGGTGCTATTGTGACTGCACAGCTTGTAATAGTCACAGAACAGTAATCAGACATATGTCTGGTAACAAACTGTGCAACTGTGTGTCCATCACATGACCATGGACTGATTTTTGTCCACTGGAAGTAAACAGAATGAAAAACAGCAAGCAGATATCTAGAAAACTGTGAGGAATTGATACAGAAAGTATATTGGAAAATTGTACAACTTTTTGCTATACAAACAATAAGATTTGTCTCAATACTGGTCTAAAAGAGTACAACCCCTTTAACCCCTTCCCCACATCTGCTGTAATAGTACGGCGGATGTCGGGTATTTAAATATGGCAGCCACTCAGGAGCTGCTGTATTATACAGCAAAGACCTGGCGCTAATGCCCACGATCAGTGCCTTAAAAAATAAAGTCTATAATAATAAATAATAAATAATGTAATAAATAACGTATAAAAAAAGTATACATAAAAATTAAAAAAAATAATTTTATTCAAAAAGAATTAAAAGTTCGAATCACTCCCCTTTCCCTAGAATATATATAAAAGTGAGATTTTACTGTAAAAAACATACACATTAGGTATCCGTGTGTCCAAAAAGGTCCAGTGTACAAACTTATAAAAATATTTTTCACCTGTTGTGGGAAAAAAAAATCAAAAGCGCCAAACCCCAATTTGTTTGCTGATTCACTTCTGATAAAAATTTAAATAGAAAGTGAGCAAAGCAATAGGCATTCCCCAAAATGGTATAACTAAAAAGTGCACTTGGCTCCATGAAAAAAGACGCCCTATGCATCTCCGTACTCAGAAATATAAAAAAATTTGGTGTCCCTGGAATCGTACTGAAGTATAGAATACATGTGATGTGTCATTTTGGCTGCACCATGAATGCCGTAAAAACAAACCCCATAAGAAAGTCACAGAAATGCAATTTTTTACAATTCCACCCCATCCTGAATTTTTTTGTCCAGCTTCCCAGTACATTGTACAGAATAATGAATAATAAATGGTACCATTATGAAGAACAATTTGTCCTGCAAACATTAAGCCCTCATATGGCTCTGTGAACGAAAAAATAAAAAAAGTTATGGATTTTGGAAGGCGGGGAGTCAAAAACGAAAATCATAAATGCCTGTGGCAGTAAGGGGTTAAGGGTGGACACATCTGTATATAATTTAAGCAACCACTGGCACTTCATGCAACACAATGGATTATACTAAATACACATGTAGTACGTCTTGGCACAATCCGCATATCTCTATAATATACAATCAGATCTAATAATATCACGTATTCTGTATCATAGGCTAGAAGGAATAATAATAGAGAAGAAATAGTCCAAGATAAAGTTGTATTTGTGGTTTATTTCTAAGATGGTGGTCATGCAAACTAAAT
Source organism: Leptodactylus fallax (assembly GCA_947044405.1). Classification (NCBI taxonomy): domain Eukaryota; kingdom Metazoa; phylum Chordata; class Amphibia; order Anura; family Leptodactylidae; genus Leptodactylus; species Leptodactylus fallax. The sequence continues at coordinate 2,070,799 of CAMRHE010000342.1, read as the reverse complement.
ATTTGACTGCATTTACATGTATTTCAGAAGTTCATGTTGGTAAAATCTGCAGCATACCTCCCAACATCTGATTCCACATATTAAGCTCAAGGCCCTTTTAACCTAGGGCCACAAAAAAATTTCAATAAGTAACTTTAACCTTTTTTTCCCCCTGCTTTATGGGAGTCACGACATACTGTAAAAGGCTTTGTTGGGAGGCATGCCACTGATGTTCATACTGTTAATATTATTTTATTGTAGTAAATGATTTCACAAAATTCAATATTAATAAATACAGAAGTGAAAAGTTATCTGACAAAATTATGACAGTAGAAGTGGTCCCTTGGAGACATGCATGGTATTTTGTTATCATCAGAAAATCCTTGTGGAAATCGTCAGTTTCTGTTTCAGAACTGATGGCATTTTCATTGTCACAATATTACAATTTATAAATTCATATGCCGGCCGCACGGAATTCTATACATTGAGTAGGTTGTGAAAACAAGGGAGTTCAGTAGAGGAACACACAAACCACGTATTATTGATTGGTAAAGAATAAATTCCTATAAATCATATTTTTCTAGTAATTCCATCTGCCATGGACGTTTTTTTCTCTGGAAAGTAATCTGGAATTTTGATTTTTTTAAATTCTTGTATACATTTTTTCATTTCCTCTTCGATGCTCGGTTTCTCACAGACTTTCCTTTTTGAAAGGTTGTTATCTCTAGATTTACTCATCAGCGATTGGAAGAGTTCACTGTTCCTACGTTTATCGGGTGCTGGGACCCACTGGACTTGGTTCTTTTTCGATGGACGATCCAAGGTTAGGGTACTAGGTTGATGAGAACTTGATTGTTGGAGCACAGATGCATTTTCTTGAGGGGTGCTAGCTTCTGATTGGCTATCACAACTAGATGTAGACAGTTCATTACACGATGTTCCACTTTCACTACCTTTGTCTAACACTTTTTCACACTTTACTTCTTCACAGTCTTGTTTTGGAGATACTAACTTTTGTGGGGATCCTGTAATGACAAAAAAATTACCATTATAATTATTGTTCAACATGTAGATCATGTCATCATTACTAATCTACTATCAACCACCACCTTGTCTGAGATAACAATGGGTATATTCACACAGAGGAATTTGGTCAAGCAGAAAAGTAGAATCGGGAAGAACATTTTGATGTGTTTTTTGTTTTTTAATTAAAAAAAAGCTCCAAAATCTCCTTCCCTATAATTTCAAAGATAATTTCAGGCAGAATCTAATTGAAGAACAATCTGGATATTGTTTTATTCTTTCAGACTAAGGCCCTACGTTATGGAAAAGTTCCTTTTTTACGGTTTCAGATTTTGCTGCGCTTTTTTGAGCCAAACCCAGGAGAGGCTAGAGAAGTAATGGAAAATATTAGGGAAGCACAATTCTCCTCTCTGTTCATTCCACTCCTGGCTTTGGCTTGAAAAATGACAGCAAAATCTGCAACAAAAAAGTAGCTTTTCGGTAACTTGAGGCCTTAGCCTCAACTAGCTGAAAAAATCAACTAGCAGACAAAATGTGCCTCTACCTAACAATGAGAGGCAGATTTCTGGTGAAATTTTAAGATGATTTTCAGTTGGAATTCACCTGAAAATCAGCTCCAAATTCATCTGTGTGAACATACCCTAAAGGCTTTTTGCCCCCAGATACTTTGCCACACTTTATAGATCATGTCTGGTGTTCCAGCTCATGTCCCAATTTTCCAAATTGTTCCATAGCTGAATAATCTTCTTATTTTTTTTACTGACAGATATCTGAACTAACATCTTCAGAAGTGACACCTTGACTGCATATATCATTCCATTAATTAAATATCTTATTAATAATATACAGTATGTATGACTTTTGAATCCAAATAGTATACATTGATCTATGCTTTTCAGAAAAATCTGCAAAAGTGAACATGAGGTTCTTATGTATCACTGTGTATAGGCCCACTAGCCATTTCACAGCGACCATTGTACAGTGGCTATCTACTATATTGGGTATGGTATCGTATAGGTACTGTCACCACCATAGCACAGTTCCCATAGGGGGAGTAACCCAGCAGTCCAGCTACACCCCTGCAAACAGGATAATACCCCAGGCTTTGGCCACACCACCCTCTACAAAGCACTATAGCAATTGCAGCTACCACACAGCACTGTACTATGTGAGCAGATGTCCAAAAGCTCATATGGCCTCAAAGAACTGAGCGCTAGGAGATGGATCCATTATGCAGTATCCTGATATTATATCATAGAAAGAACAACTACCTATAAAAATAAGCCTCCATTTTTTGTCACGTTTTAGCTTTCTTGATGTACTTCTAATGTACTGCACCACTTTATGCCATCAGCCATTCATGACGCATCAGCTCTCATGTTAAAAAATACATAAACTTGGTATAATGTGCATTTTTTTTTTTTTTGCCTCTGTATGGATAATTGACAATGCTTTTCAATACAGTTGTAAACCAGTGCATGCTGACCTGACAGATGTGAAAGAGAAAAGGACAGCCCTCTGACATCCAATATGTAAATGAAATACTATGGATACTTTAGGTGCATGCAGCAGGAAACAATATGTGCCAAGCTTATAAACTAACACATGAGTTTCTATGCAAAATATACATTTTAAAATTTTTTAAACTAAAAAAAAATACAGAAAAATATTCCATCTTCTTGGTTTTTAGAAGTGCATGGTTTCTAAAGCTGATTTTATGGCTTCATCTTAACTGCACATAGAATGATAAGCAGCTTTTGGTTATAAACATCCAGCACATTATGCAATAAGTAAGAATCATTGAGCATCGTACTTTACTTCACACTGTTATCTCTCATAGCACACATTGTTTTTCTGCAAATGTCACAACATTTCACATTAAAGCACTGCAAAACCAAGCTAATGTGATAGTGATAGGCATGTGCTCCTCACATTACCATATACTGTACTATTTACATAACGTTTCGGTTTACGACTTCCCATTTCCTAGTCCCATATAATGTAAAAATAATCGACAGTAATTGGAGGTCATTGAGCTGCTGACCATCAAGGACTATCGGAAATAACTGTTTTAAAAGCCCTATAGAAACTGTAATGTCAATGAGGTCCATTGGGACTGGTGTTATGTGTACTGAGACTGATTTGACACTACTTTGTGGTTTTTGTTATGAAAACAAAGCCATATACTGTAGAACTATGGCACGGATGTTACCAAAAGGTGAATAAAGGCAGTTTTTAACATTTGTAGGATGAGGAGGACTTATATTTAATGGTGATGTATTGCTTTTCATGGTTATGATCTTTAAATAAGAAACCCAGTCACAGTGATTTTTTTATATGTCATAAACACGTATGATAACAAGAGCAGGCTTTCAGTCAGTTGTTTCATTCTGAAATCCTATCAGTTTTTTATGTTTCTAATATCCCCATTATGGCTGCAGCATGTTTTGCATTTCTGCCTAAGGCAGGGTCCATGTACAATAAGGAGCAGTCTGCCCCCTCCCCTATACATTACTGATACTACTTCTGCCAGGAATAACTGAACGATAGCAAAAAAATATCTAAGAAAAGCCCAGGAATATTCAGGAACACTGAACTGCTTGCTGTCTATGAATAATATCCCTGCTGTAGACTTTTCTTATATTGTAAGCTGTAAGATTTGTAGAACGTTTATTCTTTTGCATAGATCAAGCAGTTTACAGTTAAATATGAGGAAAAAACAGCCCCTCTCCTCTGTATTCACTGTGTGAAGAGACTAGACCCTCACTCACCACTCACTGTGAAAACGTCTTGCTGTTTAATTGTATCTATGGATGGATCTGCCCTAGCAACAGTGTGTGAACTGCAAATTAGATAGAAGGCAGACACCTAGTGGCAGGAATTTTCGAGAAGTTTTTCAGGCAGAAAGAAACCTCATTATTAATTAAAGTTCATTACATTAAAGTGCAATGTCTTATCGTATGTTAAACATTTTTTAAAGAATTTGTGTTGTTTTTTGTAAATTTTCCAATTAAAAATTTCCACTCATTCGCTTTACAATGTTTCATCAGTTTGCCTTGTGTCAAGCTTTATCTAAGACTATTTGTCTTACATATATAATTTTCTTTCCTGTATTTATGATATATCAGAATATATATATATATATATATATATATATATACAGTATATCCATAGTTTCCCAATATATATTTAGATTTATCCTATGTCACCTATATTTTTATGTTATATTTTTCAGTAATACCAGATACTTATAAATATGTTTTATTTTCTGATTGTAAATGTATTCTATTTCTGTACATGATTATGTTGGGGGGATGGCCACCTTTCCTGACTTGCTGTTAACAATATTTAGAGATATACATTACAGCAGCCACAAGTATCATAGGATCCTGTAGTATAAAGATGACTCACTGACTGGGAATGTGCCAGTGTGAATCCTGTAATTTATTGTAATTCTGGACATTATGATAATGAGATGACTGGTGAGTAGTGATCTCCACAGAGCAGGATTTTGGAAATCTCTTAAATATAATGACAAAATAAGAAATTTAAATGACCACATTTCTTATATTATATGTTTGACATATTCCTTGTATTAAACAAATAGGAGGTTTTCTGATTTAGGCTAAGGCCCCACTTGCAGAAGCAGTGCAAAAAACACTGTGTTTTACAGTACTAGAAAAGTGAATGCAGTTCGCTACATGGGGACTTAGCGTGATGTCACCCAAAAATAAAAATTCTTGGAATAATTTGCAAATAATTACATAAGTAATAAACTGTAGAAAATGAGATATATTTATCATGTTCTTTATATCAATGCAAACAAGCTACAATATTGATTATGTTGAAATACACATTATTAAAGTAATAAGTCAGCTGTTTACATATATTTACACTGTCTGGAGCTGTGACAGGCAATTGTGACATAAGTAGTTACTAAGAAAAGAGCAAAGAGCATTGAGTAGAAGGCGACTATGAGAGTAGGAACTATAGTATTTTATCTGAAATGTCATATGCTATTAAGGGTGAGTTCACATGTGGTTAAATTGCATTTTATTTGCATTTTAAACAAAATCATGTGGCTTTACAGGAGTTTTTGCAAAAAAAAAAATAAAAAAAAGTACTATTTGAATGGGACTTCTGAATTTACCGTAAATGGCACATTCATTATGAAACCCAGAAAACCCTTTTAAAAACCACTTTTCCTAAATATCCTAAAGGTTTCTATGGTAAAAGTCGTAAAATATGCAATTTTTTTCCCAATAAATAGAGAGCACAGAGAACCAAGAGGAGCAGTATGCCAGTTTACGTAAGACTAAGGTCATATCTGCACCAGAGACTCTGCAACAGAAACTGCCAGAAATCGTTGGAGAGAAAAGTCCTGCATGGAGGACTTTTCTCTCCGCCATTTTCAGTATGAAAACGATGGACACCCGGCGGACCCCATTATAGTCTATGGCAGGGGTAGGCAACCTTTTTTGCTCAGTGTGCCAATTTAAATTAAAAAATGTAAGAAGTGCTGCCACCAGATGCTTCAGGACACATGCGTTTACTGCTATATCCTGGGACGCACCTGTACTTTCCGATTAGAAGCAATGAAAGTCCATGTACAGCCCCCAATTAGTGGTGAATGTATGTGTCCAGGAGCACCATATGGCAGCATCCTTATGGTGGAAACACACTATGTATCTGGATGCACATAAATGCATGCATTTTTACTGGAAAACTGCCTACATTTTTTTGTGCAGAACACACTGTCATACAGAGTAATGTCCCATAGTTGCCCCTCCACACAGTATAATGATTCACAGTGGCCCCTCCACATGCTATACTATCCTATAGTGGCCCCTCTACATGGTATAATGTTCCATAGTGGCCCCTCCACACAGTATAATGATCCACAGTGGCCCCTCCACACAGTATAATGTCCCATAGTGGCCTCCACACAGTATAATGATCCACAGTGGTCCCTTCACACAGTATAATGATCCATAATGGCCCCTCTACACAGTATAATGTCCCATAGTGACCCCTCCACATAGTATAATTGTAAGGGAATTGCCAGTTGAGTAATTCCCTAGTGCTGCTGCAGAAACAAGGGTAGAAGGGAATGACAGAGACAGTGAGCCCTAAATTCCACACAGCCCCATCCCTGCCTACTTACCTGACTGTCCTAGGTGACAGCCGACAACTTGGTGCCAATCCCTTCTCTAAATAAGTGTCACACAGAACAAGACAAGACAAAACAACACAGAAGAGAAGTCAGCAAGCCAAGGGTCACAGCCAGTGAGACAAAGCAGAACCAAATCGTAATCCAAAGGAGTAGTCAAGGGAAGCCAAAGGTCAGAGGTCAGAAATAATACAGTAATCAAGTTGGAAGCTAGCAAGTACAAAGTCACAGGATAGAGTACAATAGCCAGCGAACCTGTGTGGGCTGATGACCTGTATATGGGAAGTCCAGGATCTGCCCCAGACTTGATTGGTAGACAGGCTGTCAATCCCACAGGCAAGGCTAAGATTAACTATTTGAGGAGCAGAAAGAAACAAAGGTGCAGGAGACGGGTGTGGCTGAAATTCAATTACATAGTAGTAGTACTAGGACAGTGTTCAGACTGAGCAACAAGAACCTTAAGCAAGGAATCAAGCTGAACACACCTCCACATGTCCCCTCCACACATTATAGGATCCCATAGTGGCCACAACGAATTTTCCAAAAATTTTGGGTTCAGCACAAATTTTAGGGATTCTCCACTCATGAGCTGTTATAATACTCTGGTGTCTTTTCAGACCCCAGAGTATAATAAGCGGAGGCCCAGGTGAGGTGATCAAATATAAAAATAATGTTACTCAACTTCCCTGGACTCCAGAGCGGCTCCCTGTTCTCTTAGCGCTTCTGCCTGATGTCAGCAGGGGCATCATTATGCATCATGATGCGGATGTAACCCCTGAGGCCCTATCAGTGGTCTCTGATGCCAGGCAGACGTGACTAAGGGAGCAGGGAGCCATGCTGGAGTCCAGGGAAGGTGAGTAACATTATTTTTTATGCTTGATCACCTCTCCTGGGCCTTTGCTTATTATACTCTGGGGACTGAAAAGATATATAATAATAGCAGTTTTTTTTGGATGTGTTTGGTCTGAACAAAACTGCTAGGCTGCTGTGCCAGGGAAATATGTCTTGCGTACCACTCTTGGCACACGTTCCAGGGGTTGCCGAACCCTGGTCTATGGGTTCCGCTGGTAACCGCTGTTTTAGGATGGACTCGAACAACAGAGAGCCCAGCGCAGATGTGAATCTAGCCTCAGAAGCAGCAGCATAGTGAACTCTATAGCAGCAAAATGGTAGGACATTTTTAGTATAGACTATGTAGAAACTTCATTTTGTATGTAGGAATCGAACGAACAATAAAAAAATCAGTGCAAAAGTGTAATCGGTCTTTAAGTCAAAAGACGATGCCCAGGGGTTTACAACATCATATTACTCAATAGTTGTAGCATGCCTACTGGGTTAGTCTCCGGATCCCAGGCTGCATAGTCTTAAATCATGACAGTAGTTTGAGATGCATCAGACCTCCAAGGGTAACGACAAAATCTAGCACCTGGGATTGGCACTTCTTGCTGCTTGCTTTTGACTTATACAGGGCATGCATGCAAGTAGAACTTTGTGTACGAAGAATTGATTTACCAGAGATCAAGGTTACCTATTGACTTGATATCCTATTCAACACACTGCTTTGACATGCAGCTTTATTAACATGTTATATCCATATAGTGATTGGCATCTCATTGGAGGAACTAAACTGATTCAAAGTGCCATATATGTTTTATTAAAAAGCATCATTAGTTGATGTCTCAGAGTTGGAGGACAATGTCAGGTTGGGTTTACATCTGTCTCAGAGGTTCTGTTTTAGAATGCAATGGATTAATAAATATTGGACTCTCTGATGGAAGTCCAACAGACCCCACTATAGTAAATGGGAATCTGTCAGCCAACATTGTTGTCCTTCATTTTAGGCTTCCAACATTTCCTTTACTTTTATGTTCTGCTCCTATAATGGAGCAGAACAACAGAAATAACTTCATCCATGTGATCATGGCCTTAGAGGCTCACTTATTTTTTGACTTTTGACTATCTATATATTGGCCATCTATAAATTGGCTTAAGGTTTCTATGTTCAAACAAACAACTCTGGCTGATTTCTGCTTCATCAGTCAATTAAGTATAGGTGGGGTAATAAACCCTGAACTTCAGTATTTGCCTGTGATTGTCTAGTGCATGTAGGGCTCTTACTCCACTGAGAGAACTTTGCATGCTGATCTTCTGGTTCTAACTATAAACTTTTTCTCCAGGTTTATCCAACTTGGCTTCTGATTTGGAATTGGCATTGACTTCTTGGTATTGACTTTTGGCTTGGACTACAATCCTGCTCTGACACTCGTTTTTGGCTTCTATCGGCTCTCCTGGAATGACCTTGACTACATTGTTGCTCCCTTTGTCCTCCTATTAGGTAACTGGTTATGTTCTTAATTTTGCTAGTGCATTTGTTGTATGATACTCCTTTATTTTGTGACCTTCGTCCTGAGTGGCCAAATCCATCCTGCCTTACGGTGGGCTCTGGTGAAAACATCTTAGATTCCACACTCTAAAATAGTGTTGGGCAACTGATAGCAGTTTACTAGCAGTATCCTGACCTAATCAGTTCTTAAGGCATTTCAGAGAGAGAGAATACCTCCACCTGGAAGTTGTAAATTGTAATTCCTTAGAAATATGCAGAAAATTATAAAATTGAAAATATGTTACACAAGGCAAGAACACATACAAATAATACAGATTTCTATCTTGTTATCTTTTTAAGGATAAGTATATCATTATTTAGGTGTTTTAATAAAAAAAAAATATTATAGATTTTTATACATTCAATTAACAGTAACTGATAACTATGCTCAGTGGAATAATTCTGCAAGATTAACTGCCTTGGGCTTGAAAGCTATATGATAACAGACCAGAAATCTCCCCAGGGGAACTTTAGGGATGCGCGGATAATTGATGTCAATCTTAACAGTAAATATTTCTTTGATTTACTGCTCAGCCCACTGTGCAAATGTCAATCAAGTCAGCCAACCACATGTCTATCGAATATATGAAAAACACAATAAATCTCATACTTGAAGGTTGCCAGATGTTCTCCCTCTCCATGACTCCTTAGTCCTTGCATTATTAGGGATCTTGGTATATTACCACTCGGTACAACCTCCGAGCAGTCTTTGCGGGTCATGCCTCCATATGCACAAAGAAACTTTTTCTGTCCAATAAAGATTTCAACAGAAAAAAACTGATATATTCCCCCATAAAAAGCATTGCTCCTTGGGAAGAATATCACCATAATAAAGGGTCGCATGGAGAAGCCATACAGTGGCGCAGTGTGCCTACAGTACAGCAATAGGGATAATGTGTTGTTTGCTGTACAGCCATGCTTTAATTTTATATATGCACATCAAGTGCATATATAAATATATATATATATATATATATATAGTTACAGTGGTATAAGTAGTGTTATCATTATTTTAATAATGTAAATAATGATTTACATTATTGTAAATTTCAGGGGTTTCTGGGAAATGAAAAACACATGACAGCTTTCTTGCAGAAATGCTAAAACTGTCCACAGGTTGTGTCTAGTATTAAAGTTCTGGTCCATTGAAGTGGATTTGTTTAATTTAAATTTTACAGGGATAAAATTAGGTTTATTTGAGAAATCATATGGACTTTTTTTAATATAATTGTGGTTAAAACAATATTTTATATTATGTTTTAGATTTTATTCTATTTTAAATGTTCATCAGTGTCTCAATACAAAACAAAGTCTGAACACTACTATAAACTTGCCATAAAATAACTAAAAAAAACAACTTATTACTTACATCTTATTATTGCTGCTCAATTTTGTTCTTTCACATACGATGAGATGCTAAGCTCTCAGAAAGCCAAAAATACATTGGGTTGGAAATTTGTTCCTAAAAAGTAAAGCGTAGGGCTCTGTAAATATCAAGTACATAAATTTGTAAAATATTCTACAGCAATAACATGATTTTGTAAGGCTGAACAGTTTAGATTTTACAGAACACATGGACCGATTTTACTTAAACTATAATAATCACCTTATGTGAGGTCAATTAATCTCACAGACCATAGGAGTGGTGAAGCTGATTTAACTCCATTGAAACTGCTCTGGTTTTCCCAAGATCTTTGCAATTAAAATAGTGACTGTCTACAGTTCTGCGAAGATATTTCAATAAGTCAAAGTACAGGTATGTGCAGCAGTAAAGTATGACGTACAACAACAACCAGAGATGTGTATGCACCAATAAAATAAACATAAAAGTACTGTCTGCAGGGTGAAACAGGGTCGTCTGCTGCTGGGTGCCCCAAGAATCAACCGTAATTGGTTTGGAAACCTAGCAAAACTCACAGCAGGAGTAACAAAAACATTACCCAGGGCTCACTAAAGTCAGTGGGCTATTCTTTTACTGCACATATGTACTGGGTCCTCCAGAGTAAGGCATATTCTTTGTAAATGTTCTTCCATTTAATACTGAATAAGGCTCTCTCCTCTACTATAATTTCTAAACCAGATGAAGATATTTTTAATTGGGTTCCCACAATCCTGATTTACCACCTATGTACAATTCTAGTGATTGTAGGAGTCTCAGGGGTGGGGTCTCCAGTCAGCATGTATTTAATAACAATGGAATTACAGAGTAGCTTGTTTTGAGCTTGGTTCTTGTGCTATATTTATGTTATAAGGTTGGTTCTTGTGCTGTGTTTATCATATTAGCTTGGTTCTGGTGCTGTATATATGTACTAAGCAGAGCCTGGTTCTGGGGCTGTATTTATGCTGTGAGCTTGATTCTTGTGCTGTATGTAGGTTATCAACTTGGTTCTGGGGCTGTATTTATGTACTTAGCTTGGTTCTGGTGCTGTATTTATGTACTTAGCTTAGTTCTGGGGCTGTATTTATGTTGTCAGCTTTGTCCTTGTGCTGTATTTATGTACTTAGCTTGGTTCTGGGACTGTATTTCTGTACTTAGCTTGGTTCTGGGGCTGTATTTATGTTGTCATCTTTGTCCTTGTGCTGTATTTATGTACTTAGCTTAGTTCTGGGGCTGTATTTATGTTGTCAGCTTTGTCCTTGTGCTGTATTTATGTACTTAGCTTAGTTCTGGGGCTGTATTTATGTTGTCAGCTTTGTCCTTGTGCTGTATTTATATACTTAGCTTGGTTCTGGGACTGTATTTATGTACTTAGCTTGGTTCTGGGGCTGTATTTATGTACTTAGCTCAGTTCTGGGGCTGTATTTATGTACTTAGCTCGGTTCTGGTGCTATATTTATGTTGTCAGCTTTGTCCTTGTGCTGTATTTATATACTTAGCTTGGTTCTGGGACTGTATTTATGTACTTAGCTTGGTTCTGGGGCTGTATTTATGTACTTAGCTCGGTTCTGGGGCTGTATTTATGTACTTAGCTCGGTTCTGGGGCTGTATTTATGTACTTAGCTCGGTTCTGGGGCTGTATTTATGTTGTCAGCTTTGTCCTTGTGCTGTATTTATGTACTTAGCTTAGTTCTGGGGCTGTATTTATATTGTTATCTTTGTCCTTGTGCTGTATTTATGTACTTAGCTTAGTTCTGGGGCTGTATTTATGTACTTAGCTCGGTTCTGGTGCTATATTTATGTTGTCAGCTTTGTCCTTGTGCTGTATTTATGTACTTAGCTTAGTTCTGGGGCTGTATTTATATTGTTATCTTTGTCCTTGTGCTGTATTTATGTACTTAGCTTAGTTCTGGGGCTGTATTTATGTACTTAGCTCGGTTCTGGTGCTATATTTATGTTGTCAGCTTTGTCCTTGTGCTGTATTTATGTACTTAGCTTAGTTCTGGGGCTGTATTTATATTGTTATCTTTGTCCTTCTGCTGCATTTATGTACTTAGCTTAGTTCTGGTGCTGTATTTATATTGTTATCTTTGTCCTTGTGCTGTATTTATGTACTTAGCTTAGTTCTGGGGCTGTATTTATGTTGTCAGCTTGGTTCTTGTGCTGTATTTAGGTTATACGCTTGGTTCTTGTGCTGTATTTATCCTGTGAACTTGGTTCAAGTGCTGTATTTATGTACTGAGCTTTCATTGCATTCATGCACTCTGTCACTACTAGAGAAAATCTTTAAAACTCTGCAAAATTTTTTTGTTATTTATATTTGGAAAAATGTTTAACTTCTAATTGCCTACAAATGTAAATATGGCAATGCTCATGGGAAACCCCTTTTATGAACTCCATACTTTTCCTTTAAGATGTTAGGATACCACATTATATATTTCAATGCATAACAAAGGTGAACCTATAAAGGGCACAAATGTGCCTTCCTCGGGGAGTACTAAAAACAGAAAAAGTGGTGAACATTTACCAGCAAACTGTATCACAATGAGTGCTTGGCATGCCCTGTATTATTTGATGTCAAAATGGAAAGTATTGAAAAGTGTCTAGTGACTTGCAGCAGATATATTAATGCAATGTGTCCCATATTGATAACAAATAACAAATTAATACATTTGTTGCAAATTGATATATTTGTGCTGAACCGATATCTATGCATTTTTTGACCCTATTGGTAAAACTCTCCCAATTATTTTGTTTTTCAAGTATATTAATGAGCAAATTATTGTATCAATTTTAGTTTCAGAACTTTTTCTATTATTTTGCCATTGTCATTTTAAATTCATTGTGTGTACTCTGTGAAAGTACGCTTTTTACTAGAATTGCTGTGTTCTAGTAGAGTACTGTCATTTGCTTTGTTTGCACTATTTGTGCTGACTTGCACATCTGAAGAAGTTTATCTAAAGTTATTAACTTCTCCTTTGAGAAACCTCTTTTAACCCTTGTTCCTGAAACACTACACTTTATTGATCATACATTGTGTATTATTTGGATATTAAAAATTTCATGAAAGAGTTTTCATTTGTGTATATATAAAATGAACATACTCTATGAATGCATACTTTATACTAGTATTTATTACTGGAGACAAAGTCTTTTTTTTAATAGTACTGTATATGGGGCCTCATCATAGGTCTGTAAATTGATATGTTGCCCATTAAAATGAAAGACCCTATGACAGAAACACAATGATCTCTTTGTAGTCAACTGGATCTCTTGGGCGCCAATGGTTTTCATTATGCAATGGATCTGCTTTTGCTGCTGTTTTGGTTTTCTCTTTTTTATGATGAAAAAAATCTGAAATACAAGCGCAAACATAAACCTAGCCTAATAAAGCTATAAAATCTGCTAAACAGTTTTGGATTTTCCTATATCCATGTGTTCTATGACTTTCTGCCTTGTAAATACTATAGGACAGTGCTTTCAGCCATGGACAAGTTGTTAGGTATACTGTCAGTTCAGTTTTTAAGTGTGAATAAATGTGTTTTCCAGCAGGGAAATATTAAAAATTAAAGGAGTAATACTCAAATCACCGATCTGTTATTTTTTTTTTTTTGAGCTTCCTATGTCCCTTGGTGTTCTCTACTTCCTGGGCCCTCATGACACACATGAAATGTTGCTCAGCCGGACCTTAGCTGCAGCAATGACCTACCACAGGCAGGGATTGGATGAGTGGCATTTCTTGTGTGTACTAAGGGACTAGGAGGCTCAGGAGGTTGGAATGGGTATGGCAGGGGATTGGACAGGTGAGCATTGCTTCTTTCCATTTTTATAACTTTTGAACCTTTTGTCGAAAATGTTTTCCTGCTGGACAATCTGTTTAATAAAGCATAACACAATGCTAAACAGAGCAAACACACAACCAACATATGTCCACCTTCTCCTCCTCATTTGGGCGGCAATTGTTTGGAACGAATTAATCCCATGGAATACTACAGATGTGTTCACCCTGCATGTACCTCAGGTTGCTTAAGGACTTCAGTTTCTTAGTAAACGATTCAATGTTATATCACAACATGATAATTAAAACCCTTAACAGGCTGCAAATCACAACAAAACCACTAGGTGGTCACTTACAGACACATATAGCTTATCACTTTGTGACACAATATTGTGAAATCAATTTGTCTTGAAGAGCCACACATATATGTACATGGCCAGCCAGGAAGAAAGGTAAGAAAGGACACATCATTAGATTTCCCATGCAGTAGCAAATGCCAATCTGAAAGGGGTTGTCTTTGACGAGACATCCTATTTTAACCCCAGTTGTGGGATTATTCTTGGTGGATTCTTTACATATAGTTTATATGCAAATTTCTACTATTTATAGGGAATCTGTCACCGGGCCTCAGCATATGAACCCAGCCCTGCAGAAACATAGGTTAGTGTCACCTGAATCAAAAAGTGTTTTCCCCTTGAATTGGTGCTTCCATTGCTGACAAATCACCGTTTTATATTATTTTATTAATATGCAAATTAACTCTTTGAAGTAATGAGGGCATTGTCATTGCTCCAAAGAGGTAAGCACCACGCCCTCACTGCCCCAAAGCTCTCATTTGCATATTGACAAAACCAGTGATATCTAAGCAACTGGTGCACCGATTCACAAGGGTAAAGCACCGTTTGATTCAGGTCCCAAACCTTTCTTTCTGCAGGGTGAGGGTGATATGCTGGGTTTTATTGATGTACTCCTTTTAAGGCCTGTGCATTGTCAATGTACTAGCCATGTTTTTTTTCACAGCTTGCACACTGATTGATTATATTCTATGGCTCCATATACATGCCCAAGTATTATCATGGGTCCATAGATGGGGCCATGAGCCCAAGGCGAAACTCAGGACGGGACCTATTCCAGACCTCTTTGGGCCCAAGTCAATGAAGTAAACTAATGGGTCGGTGGGGGCATGGGCAGCACAGGGATATCATTCATGCATTTCAAAGACAGACCCAGCACATGCATACGGTTGCGTGCATTTACATTAAGGAGAATAAAACTAAATTGAAGGTACAGTATTGATCTCATAACCCAGAGGATCAAGTATTCTAGAAAAACAGTACCAGTATCAAAACTTCAGACTGTAAAATTAGTAATAATCCAGAGAATGTCATAATTCAGTGTCCTCTAGATTATTGTCACTTTACTATGGTACAACATCTAATCCTCACACTAGCAAGGAATCTTTTACTGGAGAAGACAATATGTTTGCATTACGGGGTTACAATGCGATGGCTGTTATTCATTAAACAAGAATAAGGTAACACATTTGTAATGGAGTTACGTGATCAGAGACGGATTTACGCTAACATAGAATTATATTAAAATCTCCTGGGACACATAAAATGGAAAACACAAATCAAAGATACATGTTGAACAATTCACTCCTGACTTATTTGAAGCACACAATAGCCTTAAAAGAAAATGTTTTATGCATTTTCTTGTTTCACTGTCACTTTATAATTTGCAGGAACAAACTTTTAAATGGATTCCCTTATCAATTTCCAGCAGCTGAATGCCATTACAGAAATGGTTTAAACCTGCCTTCCTGTAAAAACCCCTGGGTACATAAAATCTCAAAGTTGGCAGTAAAAATGTCTACTTGCCACTGTAAGGGATAATTAATCTCATTAATAAACGTACAAGCAATCTGCTGCTATTGGATTTGGATACTATGTCCACTGCAATACACAAACACTCCTGCCTTTTTGGTTCACTCTCGAAGCAAGCGGATTCATAACTATTCCGAGTGCTGAGCTGCAAACATCTCTGCTCATAGCATGCTTGTCCATTTAAAGTGGTTTTCCCATGAACATAACCATATGTAAATTTGTAGACAAGGAAAAGTTAATCATTTTTGCATATATAAGTAATTAAAGATTTTGCAGTTTTAAAGGTTTTCTCTAAACATCTTAGTGGTGACAGAGTGTTGTCTTGATAGGTTGCCAATGGATAGGACCATGAATGCAGGACCTTTCTATTGTATGGCAGTTGTCAAAACCTAGCCACGTAGCTGGGTTATCTTCTCATACATGTAGTATTCCTTCTGGATAACCTGGCCACAATAAGGATATCCTGGCTGGGTTTCCAAAAAGTTCCAGACCATAGAAAGTTCCTGCATTCATAGTCGTATTCACTGGCAACCGAAGAAGACCAAATATTTTCACTACTAAAATGGCTATGGAATAATCTTTAAAACTCTGCAATTTTTTAAATTATTTAAAAAAAATAAAATATAACCTTTGCAAACAACTACAACAATTGTGCTCCCACCTCTGCCGACACTGTCCACTAGTCCAGCTGATGGTCAGAATACTATGAGCCTTTCAACTACATTTTCGCCACAGTCTCCCTTATTTGACTATATACTGACCTACTGCTACTTTTTAATTAAAGGGTTAATGATTTCCTGACTGGGTATGGGGCATGTCTGATAGACTGAATCATAAATCTCACTAAATAGATCAAGGGGAAGAATTTATGATACTTGGACTGTGAGTTATCAAAAGAGATCAAAGTGATGTGATAGAGACCTTTGCATCCCCTCCCTTCATGAGCCCCATAACATTTGCCTACATTACCTCCATGGTAGGTATGCCATTGTATGGGATGTATACGTTGTGGATTTTCCACATTTACAGTAGCAGCAGTGGAGATATTTACATGTGAAAATGAAACAAGAAGAGCAGAAAGGGTGGCACTGCTTAAATGTCTGACCTATGAAACGTAAAGACGTTGAGATGTATCGGCACTAGGAGAACATTTCGACACAAAGCTCTTAGAAAAGTGGTGCACACACACCCTGATATACAGTCAAATTGAGCAGTATTAACATATGAAGAGCAAAAAGCAAAAAAGCAGGGGGCACTCACCAGAGCATTTCATAAAAGACAGACTTTTATTCAACAAATGTCCATAAAAACATCCATATAGGTGTATTGGAGAGAGAAGATGCACAAAAGGCTAGGCAACGAATGGTTTCGCGCACACACGCTTTTTCAAGCCTCAGGATGCCACTCACATATTTAGATGTGAGAACATTGGATAGGCCATTATACTTCATGTAGGAATATTGAGGAGGTCATTATTCTAGATTTGAGGGCACTGAGGGAGTCATTATACTACATGTGGGGCCCAGAGAGGAAATTATACTATATATGGAGCACACAACAAGGAAAAAGAAAAAAACTGGGAAATGATAAAGCGCTGCTGAACCAAATGAGAGAGACACTTGGGTCTATATGGTAAAAAACAAACACTTTATTGGTTCCAGAAGGGACACGAATAAAAATATTGAGGGTGGGGCTACGAGTTTCAACTCCGTACCGGCGTCTTCATCAGGCCAAGTGTTGTGATGTCCGCTTGGGGAAAGGGAACCAACTATATATATATGGAGCACGAGGGTCCATTACATAACTGTTGATGGATGTTCCAAATGAAGCTTAATTTTGTTAACCTTTATAAATGATCACTACTTTGGGGATACTTGGTTGAAAAGGTTTCTCACTAGAGGGTACCTTGCTTAAAAAGTTGAGAAACACTAGTTAGGAGGTGATTGTCTTTGGATAAATTCAGACATTAAAGATTTGATGTAGAATTTCTTGTGGAATCCATGATAAAATTCTCAGCAAATCTATGCTCAGTCCAATACCCATTACCCAATTTTGTCTCTGCTGATATCTGCCAGAATAATGAGAATGTTAATTATTCTTTCTTATTCTGCATGCAAAAAGCCATGCTTTACCCCATTGAAAGCAGTGGATCTAATTCACATGATACATCCACGGCAGAATCTTGGCATCAACACTGGATTTCTGCCTCGCATCCCTATTAGATGAGCAGAGTTAAAGGGGTTTACCGATGGGTAATTGTGATTGTATGACTGCTTTTCCTGTGTGACCGCTTTTCCTGTATTTTAGAGGACCACTGCACCTGTCAGCCCTCCAGAGCTGCTATGGCTGTAGTTATGCCCATAACACTGTTTTGTCTAGTGAAGGGTGTGAGGTTTTGGTGTATGATACAGAGTTAAAGAACACCAGTGCACTCTGGGCTCTGCACTTGGCATAACACAGTGTATCAGCTTAGTCCAGGCACTCACTTTCATTCAGCACGTGTACTGTAGTGGAATATCTGTCAGCCAATATTAATAGCCATACTATATTTTCCAGCTCTGCAGCACACAAATAAGACATTATCAGGTGTCTCCTATGTGTCAAAATGCAAAATAAATATTAATAATACCCAGTAATAGATGGCAGTGGGAGGCTTGCTACATCCATATATCTATAACTTACTGCAGGTCATGACCGAAAACAAGTGCACATTACTATTCAGTGATGCCTCTAACAAGGACAGGTTCGTGACATCTCCTCATTGATTTTCATGAAAAGCAAAGTTGTTGTCACATTAAAAAGATGAAAAGTATATTTGTATGCCAACATGGCGAATCTCATCAATCATAACAGATGAAAGTGTAAAGTAAGGAGAAATTAGGAAACTAACATGCAATATAACAGTACGCAAGGTCACCTTTAAAGGAAATTATATGAGTATATCACTATTTATATGTACAGTAAATACATATAAGTATTCGGCCCCCTTGAACTTTTCAACCTTTTGCCACATTTCAGTCTTCAAACATAAGAATATAAAATTTTAATTTTTTGGTGAAGAATCAACAAGTGGGACACAATTGTGAAGTGGAACGAAATTTATTGGATATTTTAAACTTTTGTAAAAAATAAAAAACTGAAAAGTGGGGCGTGCCAAATTATTCGGTCCCCTTAAGTTAATACTTTGTAGAACCACCTTTTGCTGCGATTACAGCTGCAAGTCGCTTGGGGTATGTCTCTATCAGTTTTGCACATCGAGAGACTGAAATTCTTGCCCTTTCTTCCGTGGAAAACAGCTCGAGCTCAGTGAGGTTGGATGGAGAGCGTTTGTGAGCAGCAGTTTTCAGCTCTTTCCACAGATTCTCGAATGGATTCAGGTCTGGACTTTGACTTGGCCATTCTAACACCTGGATACGTTTATTTGTGAACCATTCCATTGTAGATTTTGCTTTATGTTTGGGATCATTGTCTTGTTGGAAGATAAATCTCCGTCCCAGTCTCAGGTCTTTTGCAGACTCCAACAGGTTTTCTTCCAGAATGGTCCTGTATTTGGCTCCATCCATCTTCCCATCAATTTTAACCATCTTCCCTGTCCCTACTGAAGAAAAGCATGCCCAAACCATGATGCTGCCACCACCATGTGTGACAGTGGGGATGGTGTGTTCAGGGTGATGAGCTGTGTTACTTTTACGCCAAACATATTGTTTTGCATTGTGGCCATGTTTGGTGTGTCTCCCAGGTGGCTTGTGGCAAACTTTAAACGAGACTTTTTATGGACATCTTTGAGAAATGGCTTTCTTCTTGCCACTCTTCCATAAAGGACAGATTTGTGCAGTGTACGACTGATTGTTGTCCTATGGACAGACTCTCCCACCTCAGCTGTACATCTCTTCAGTTCATCCAGAGTGATCATGGGCCTCTTGGCTGCATCTCTGATCAGTCTTCTCCTTGTTTGAGATGAAAGTTTAGAGGGACGGCCGGGTCTTGGTAGATTTGCAGTGGTCTGATACTCCTTCCATTTCAATATGATCACTTGCACAGTGCTCCTTGGGATGTTTAAAGTTTGGGAGATCTTTTTGTATCCAAATACGGCTTTAAACTTCTCCACAACAGTATCACGGACCTGCCTGGTGTGTTCCTTTTTCCTCATGATGCTCTATGCGCTTAATATTGCACGCCCCACTTTTCAGTTTTTTTTTTTTTTACAAAAGTTTAAAATAACCAATAAATTTCGTTCCACTTCACAATTGTGTCCCACTTGATTCTTCACCAAAAAATTTAAATTTTATATCTTTATGTTTGAAGCCTGAAATATGGCAAAAGGTTGAAAAGTTCAAGAGGGCCGAATACTTTCGCAAGGCACTGTATGTAATTAAAGGGGTGATCACATCACAGATATTTATGGCATAGCCACAAGTTATGCTATAAATGTCTGATAGGTCCCAATGGGTGCTCAATACAAAATCAGGAAAAAATCCCTTTAGTCTTTGAAGGCACAAGAAATAAATCAAAAATTGTGAAAAGGAATTGCATGAAGACGTAACATGAAATACATTATTCTTCATCTAGTGAAAAGGTTCAGTCTCCAGAGGCAACAAGACTTTCTTCCATAGGAGCTAGGAATCTGTAGAAATCTTTAACCAGCTTTAATAAATGGATGGCTTATCTTTAATACAATCCATCTTCTCTTAGATCAGGTGGGGTCCAACTCTCAGAGAACCCCCGCAGATCAGATGTTTCCCAGAGCACACAGCTCCCAGCCCCAGGTGCTGTGCTACTTACTTGGCTTACTTTTAGTATCCATGGACTTGAATAGGTCAGCCGATCCTGTTGGTCCAACAATTGGCACCCCGCCAATCAGCTGTTTGACGAGACCACAGTGGCCCCTTTAATGCACCATGCACAATGTTGTACAATGAATAGAAGCTATGCTTGGTATTATAGCTCAGTTGTACTCACTTAAATGGGACAGAGCTGCACACAGGTCACTTGACAAATGAACATGACATTACTGGCCTGGGAAGCTGATCAGATATTGATCACCCATCCTAAGAATAGGTCACTGGTATTTAAATCCTGGAACATGCATTTAAAGCTTCAGACAGCATCCCCCTCTTCTCAGCTGTAGCAGTAGTTCCCATGATATGCTGCATGAATACTGCTTTACACAAATTTTTGACAAACACTTTGTACAGTCTGTGCCCACTGTCTTGCTTTCTCGCTTAATAAATGCAGTCACCAACTTGCCTCCAGTTCACACCATGCGGTTTCTGACACTCCCTTCTCCTGTGGATTCCCATCTGTGTAGCATAAGGTATAATGAGTTCACCTGTGAGCGCTCCTGAGCCTATATTAGGCTAAGGCCCCACGCAGGAAATCGCTGCAGAAAAGACCGTGGCGGAAATGCATTGCATTTTTTTCAACAGTGTTTTTCACAGAAAGTCAGCAGAATTTTCCTCTGCGGACTCTCGGCCTTTATTACACTTATACGGAAAAAGCCAGTGTTTCCATAGCTATAATTGACATGCTGCGATTTACAAAAACGTAAACGTTTTTGAAATCGCAGAATTCCTACTGCAGATTTTTGTCTGCAATGTGTGGACGGTATTCGCCAGAATCTCATCTACTTTGCAGGTAATGTAAAGTGCAGCATTGTTTGCTGCGGCCACAAACTACATTATCATTCATGGCCACTACACAATGAATGGAGCTGTGTCTGGAACATTACGGTCCCTTCAATTCATTGACCAATGAACCTGCACCAATCCGTAACTGATGACCTAGAGATGTGTCCATTCTTACCTTAGCTTGAATTTGTTCAAGGACTCCAATTTCTCATGAGAAAACATACAGATGCATCTCAATAAATTAGAATATCTTTGAAACGTTCATTTCTTTCAGTAATTATATGAAAAAAGTGACCTCCTATATTTTCTAGATTCTTTACACACAGAGTGTTCTATTTCAAGTGTTTTATTTCTGTAAATGTTGATTATGGATTACAGGTAATGAAAACCCAAATCTAAGAAAATTAGAATATTGTAAAAAAGTTCAGTATTGTAAATTCAGTGTGTCACCTGCCAAGGTTTCCTAAGCCTTTAAATGGTCCCTCAGTCTGGTTCAGTAGGACACACAATCATGGAAGACGCTGATTATGAATTGTATTACTGAAATGAATGAACGTTCCAAAGATATTCTAATTTATTGAGATTCACCTGTATAATATCACAACATGCTTGACAGGTCGCAATTCACAACCACTGGGTGGCTTTGTATGGATTCACATAAGATAAACATCTTGTGACAGAATATTGCAAATCATGTCTTGTTTAATAAGTTGGTCATCTTGCGAAACAAACCTTGGGAGCAAAGATTAAAGGTGAGGAAGAAGACATCTGTATCCTTAGAATAGGACATTAATATTAAAGTCCTGGAAAACCCTTTTAAAGTAGTACAGTGTATACAGTGGTGTACAGTGACATCTGAACCTTTCATGTGGTCTTGAATGACCAGTGACTCAATGTAACCCATTCTTTAAAGGAGTTGTCCATGATTTATTTTTATTCATGACCTAATCTTAAAATAGACCATAAATATCTGATCAGTGGGAGGTCGACAGCCAGTCCCCTCATGGATCAGCTGTTTCTGAGGTTTGTGTACTATACAGAGCCAGAAGCAGTTGTTTACGTGACTTGTATAGTGACTAGGTGCCAAATACCGCTGCTCAGCTCTTTTTGAAGCCCCCACTGATCAAATATTTATTGTATATTCTAAGGATTGGTGATAGATTAAAAAAAATCATGGGCAACCCCTTTAACCGATGAGCATCACCGCTGAAGGAAATGAAATACAACAGATCACTCTGGATGGGTACAAGATTGTAGGCAACATTTCATTCCAGATAGGTTCATGACCATCTTGTGAAACAATCCAGCATGCAGCAAACCAGCCAACTAATCACAGATTTATCCCATGTCCAAGCACGTAAAAATGTACCCATCCTATAAATATTCTGAGGGAACAGACAACCACCTCAATGAACAAATGAACAGTTACCAAGGATTTAATTTGCAGCTTTGTATTTGCTGGTTGCTGCATAAATATACTGTATATATTAATTTTAAATACACAACGTCAGTCTTGCTTCACTTCTTAAGATCTATTTTCAGCATAGATATAAATAATGGAACACTAGATTTTTGCTGCATGAAAACACAGAGATCAGGAGAGGAATTTAAAGTGTAACTCCTATTTTATTCTATTTTTGGTATTATGTTAGGGGGGGGTGTGGGAGAAATTTTTTAAAGGGAATCTGTCAGGTCAATCTGGGACACCAAACCACCCACAGATCCTTATAGACCTGGGGTTTAGTGTCCCAGATCGCCCTGTTGCAATGCAATCCGCAGGCGCATTAAAAATAAAATCCTTTATACTTACCTACATAAGGGTCTGATCAACACTGTTTGGTGAGATCGGTCCGGCTTATTCATGAGGCACGCCTCTCGGCGCCTGCGCTGTTCTTCAGTGAAGCCAAAGATGGACACCCTGGCTTCACTGCGTAATTGCCTGGCATGCGCACTGAAGCTGAGGTGTTTTCCTCTGGCTTCATTGAAGAACTGCGCAGGTGCGGGGAGTACAGTGGCAGGGTTAGTATAAAGCTTTTTTATTTTTAATGCGGCCATGGATTGCGTTATAACAGGGTGATTTGGGACACTAAAACCCAGGTCCATATGGACCTGTGGGTGGTTTAATGTCCCAAATTGCCCTGACAGATTCTCTTTAACATACTTTATTAACCTATAACTTCCTTCTAATAGAAAACAGGTTGTACAGTTCCCATTAGCAATGCTCTAACTAAGCAATGCTAGGGAGAATTTGTTTCTACACTCCTACTCAATGCAGTATGTAGTGCTGAAGAATTTACCAATGGGGATGGTCACTTAAAATGGCTGTATCTCTGGTTTTATACTGTCTCCAAGATTGAAGTACTAGCTATAAGAGAAGTAGAGATATTGCTAGTTAAAAACACAGTCAGGAATGTGATTTTATATGTAGCATGAACTGCTGCATATGAAGTTCAAATACCCGACTGTGTTATAGGTTTAAGTTTTTAGGATCAATACATTTTATGCCCACTAATTCCATTCAGTCTTATTTGCACTAGGCTACATTCATACTACTGTCTGTTGTTCTCATCCATCATAGGATGAAAATAATGAATGTTAATGGTAACAGAGCGACAGATGCAGACAGAGCCCCCCTCCATCTGTGTCTGTTCCCATTGGCTATAATGTAAAAAACATAACGGACACTTTCTGCCATCATGTTTGTTTACTTTTGTAATGGCATTGCATGCACAACTGTTTCTTCCATCAGAAAAATAAAAAAAAAACATGATGGAAAAAAGCTGTTTTTAACATGGGGTGAATGCAGGCATGCACACAAGACAGATGGGACTCTGTCTGCATCTGTTGTTTAAAGTCTGTTGTTCTCATCCTGTGATGGATAAGAGCAATGGACATTAAATAATGTTACTGTGAACTCACCCTAAGAAGAGGTTTTTATTATACATTAAATGGCACATGGTAGCAGAGGGGCCCTTTTACAGATTTAGCTTTGGAGATTTTGAGCTTCTAGTTATACCTTGGTCATGTTAAAATGTTCTTGGACAAAGCAAATCATAACAATATTTCAGACAAAAGAGTATATATAGATGTGGCCTCCCTTGTCTTTCCTCTTAGCTGGACATGGCCAGATATTTTTGTCTTAAGATGAGCAGCTATTCAAGATATGATATCACAAAATACTATGCTATCCTATATGTGTCTATGTTCGGCTACACAGTGGCTGTGATGTGGATTGCAGATTGTCATGAGTTTTGCTGGAATGTCACCAGGCCCCAGCATTTCAACCCAGCCCTGCAGTTAGATAGGTTAGGGTCTTCTTTGGAGCAACGGCAATGCCCTCATTGCTTCAAGAACATATTTGCATATTGACAAAAACACCAACTAAGGCACCAATTGATAAGAGGAAAACACCATTTGACTCAGGTGACCCTAAACTGTCTCAAGGACTGGGTTGATAGCTGGGTTCTGGTGGCAGACTCTCTTTAATATTGTATTGTATTTGCTTTTGAGAAAGTTGAGTCCTTAAAGGGGTTGTCCAGGATAACCATTTTTTATAAGGAGGACTGAGAAGGTGAAAAAAAAACAAAACCTCACTCAATCAGCACCTTAGTGGCCTAAGAAAAGGACACAGGATGTCACAGGTCAATTATGATGACGTCACCAAACATTTAACTCTATGGTGGGGAGATAATATATTCACATATCTGACACCTCTGAAGCAGCAGGTTTTTATGCAAATTGTTTATATCAAACAAACTATATTCATTTGTTCTTCCCATTGCTACCAGTCTAGTAATATTAGAAGGTATAAATGATAAAATTACTGGTACTGGGGCCCCATAAAAGTTTATTGTACTGAAGATTTAATATCAGGCAAAATAATTAATCATATCTCATTCATTCCCAGGGTGATCTTTTATTCCATGCACAGTAGTGTCCTGTAAAATAATTATAGTTATACTTTAGTTATTTAGCCCAGTAACTATGTCAGAATAGGAGTGGAGGTAGTCTATTAGGCAAAGGAAATATAGCACTGTACATATACACTTCAACATACTGAAAGCTATTTCATTTGGTAGACATTTTAAGGATAAATGTAATCATTTTGTTACCTGTGGGCTGTTTACTTTAATTTGGAGATGACTGGCTTTTGAAAACATGATTTTGCAAAAAATTTTCACAAGATATTTATCTTTTATGAGCCAAAGTCTGACTAACTGGTGGTTGTGTTGTCAATTGCAGTTTCTCAAGGGTTTTTCTACCATGTTGCAATATAGTACTGAATTAGTTTCATGAGAAATCAAATTCAAGTTAAATTAAGGGTAGAGACATTTGTAAGTCCTCTGTGTTTGACTGACCTATTTGCAAGGTAGGTGCAAGATATCCATGTCTATGGCCAGCCTAAGAGGAGAAGGCAGTGGCTCTTAAAGATCAGAACTGCATAATATATCCCTAAACTGCGCACAGTTCACTCAAACTATCCCACCATCCCAGAGTCTCCCTCCCCATTTACACCAAGGATAGGCTAGTCTCAAACTAGATTCACACCTGGGTTGGAGTCTCCGACTCGTCCACAGAATCCGCTTAAAATCGGAGAAAAGTCCCGCAAGGAGTACTTTTCTCTCCTTTGGTTTCAGTATGAAACCGTCGGAAACCCGGCAGACCCCATTATAGTCTATGGGGTCAGCGGCTTTCTGTGTGTAACCCGTTTTTTAAGCGCTCAGGGTCTTTCGGGTGCCCACACAGACCTGAATGATGGAAACCCGAACGCTAGTGTGAACTGTCCCACAGGTCACTGCTGCAGCCAGTCACTGGCCTCAGTGGTATATGACGCCTCCATTCTGAGGCCACTGATTGGCTGCAATGGTGATCTTTGTATATGACACATCCCCGCTGCATTTGTGTAAACAGATCCTGATGCTGAGGATTGGAGTTCAGTGATGGAAACAGCAGCCAACATGTCAATCTAATCTGGTCTATTATTTTTAATCAGTCTCTGCATTTGCCATAAAAATAAAATAACTCAGAAAACCCTCAGAATTTTACAAAATTCAATTCTCCATTGGCTTTTCAATGTGCAAATCATTCTGAATTACTGCAAATCTCTAACTTGGCAAATCCCTTCCTCTATGTCTTATATCACTGCCAGATTATCTTACAAGCATCTGTTTGTGGTTTAGAGATGATATACATAGTGGAAACTCTCCCAATTAAAGTACCAGCTGATGAAAGTCTTTACATGTGCAGTGCAAGTTAGTAGAGGAGATTTATTGAAATGAGGACTGGGGAAATAGAAGCAGTTGCCCATAGAAATCAATCCATTTGCCGCTTTAGTTCTTTTTTTTTTTTTAAATATTGAATTTTTATTAAATTTTAAAACCGAAATTATAGTATAATTATTTCTAAATAATAAGAGCTGTAATCTTTATCGTTGCTGTGAGCTATTGCCTCAGTTTTCTCCTGTCGCCCATCGCATGTAACAAATGTTTCAGCAACTAGAAACTCTAGCAAAAAGTTCTGGAAACACTGTCAAGTGGCTTGCACCATATTCTTAAAGTGGTTGAATTTAGAGCCTTTAAAGAGGGAAGTACAAAGGAGTGACTGGGCATAACACATGGTCTCAGTAGTAATAGAATTTCCTCCCATACAAAAGTGGATGACATGTATAACAGGTCAGATGTCATATATAGCTTGTGGCTGCTTTTGTCACAGAGCCCAATGGAGATATGGTTAATCCAAAGAGCAATATCACAACAAGAAACTAATTAAGTGACAGCCTGGGCAGTCAGGCAGAACAAGGTAAGGGCCGGAAGTGAAGACTTTCAGGAGTCAAGCTGTATTAAACCAAGAAAATAGAACTGAGGAACATCTATGGTATACAGATTATTATAGAAGCCAAATAAAAGTAATACCCAGGCCCAAATTCAACAAAACTCAAAAGCAAAATAATTATTGCAACTTTATTATATCAATATATGTGAAAATATAAAGAGATAAAACCATAAGACTAAGTAAAGGTTCACAAAAATAAGAAAGTCCTAAAATGAGCCATATATTGTCAATAATATCAATGTGGTAAAATACAATAAAATAATGTATCTACATGCTGGGTTCAGACAATAGAAAAATATATTACTAAACATACATATATAGCATATTAACATTCAGCAAGTAATATAAGCCAAACATAGAAATTAATTGGAGTTGGGCAAACCAACACGTACCAAGCCAGGTTTGACCCGAATATTCCAAACAGTTCGGTTTTTTTTACGAAACCGAACAAATGTCTGCCACATTATACTCTGGGATGTTTTCAGCTTGTCTTCCGACACTCTCCTGGTGATGTCTTGTGTCCAGGGTCACACTGCTGAGGCCTGTGACCGATACACCATTGGTCACATGATGTCATGACTCTCAGCGTACCCATGTCATCACTGAGGCCCAATCACAGGCCTCAGCGGTGACCCTGGGCACGTGACATTACGTGAGAGCTCTAGACGTTACCAAGGAGGTGGGGACAGAGCACTGGATGCCCAAGGAGGCCCATAAATGGTAATAGAAGGTGAGTATGAATGTTTTTTTTTTTATTGTTTTTTTTCACCTCCCCTGGGCCTATTATACATATTACACCTCCTCCCCCTACTATTATACCATGTAATAATGACACTTTCACTTCGACATAACTTCGGCTGTCTTTGCCTTAGAGAGTGAGAAATTAGATAGGTTCCTAGTACTTTTGCTTCATTCACATGGAGGATGCAGGAGAACTTTCTCCTGATCTGACACAGATTCCCTTTCCTGTGGATGGGGGTAAGTGACTGTAATGACAAAACCCCTGTAAAGAGGACCTTTCACCACCTCCACCCACACCAGCTCTTTACATCCTTTAATAGGTGTTGCTTTACTGATTTAGGGGCAGTAGGAATTTTGTATCTAACCCATACTATTCCTGAGCAAGCCCATACTATTTCCAAGCAAATGGTGCTGTTACCTTAAGAACCTGATATGCTATATAGGCTCTCTACTGTCATGTGGGTGGTCCTGGGATGTTTGTTTTAGTAATTACTTGTATTTTTCATGAAAAAAAATCTTTTGATTTATCACTTTTTTGTATTCTTCATCTATTATTGCAATTAGAAATGGGCGTCCAATCAGTGTTGCCCATGTAAAGAATGGTAACATTCAGTTGTCTATTTATTAATCCAGTTATCTATTTATTAATACATTTGTACGAGGAATTAGAGAAGATCAATACAATGGAGATTTCTAAAAAATCATTCAGAATTGTTATTTCATGTAGAATACAAGTATTTAAGCAGCCTAAGATGCTCAGCCTGGTAACAAAGGGGAGAAAGGGAATAATACGTTAACTACTGGGAACATATAAGTGATACAATAGTATTGTTCTCACTTATCTGCCTGAAATTTTGTCTACCTGGAAAACACATTTAGAAAATCTGCTGTGTGGGAGGCAATTATGTTAACACTGAGATGAGGGGGGTGGAGCAAGGCCAACCTCAGGTTTGAGAATCTTCTAAAGTCTGAACTATTTTGTTTTTTTATTTTTTTTAATTTTTCCATTGACCTAGCCATATGGGAGCTTGATTTACTTTTACTTTGCATATTATTTGATCTGCATTATTATAGATCTCTAGTAATCATAATAAATTATCTCTCATGGTAAAGGAAATTTCTATATCTACTGAGCTTCTTTATAGTGTCCTGTCCATTAAACAGTCAAAATCCATCCACCAGCTTGCTGAAGAATACAGGACATGATAAGAAGAGACAGCAGACAAACTGGTGAAAGAGGGAAATGGGAAAACCCCTTAAGTACACAGATACATTTTAACTGAGAAGGGGAGGATGAACTTGGAGGTGCACCCTTTATAGCCTGGTGTTCTGTGGAACTTCATGGGTCGTACTCATACACAGCAAAGGTCGGCAATAGACAGGAGTGAGAAATAGAATAAGAGAACAGCTTTGCTGGGACTACTGTACAAGGTGAACACCGCTGTGACTATACAGTTGAAAGGGGTCACTCCTGTAATAATAAGGGGGAGTGGAAGCTTGTGCTTGTTTTAGAATAATTACGATCATAAACCTATATGACAGTATTGATAGATCTTCCCTATGACTATTATCTGCCTAGAAAAATGGCTTTACTGAATGAACAGAGAGAGCAGTTTAAGGTTGTACTGACCCATTTATTCACTCATCTGTTCACATTATCCCATAGCAGGTTTTTCTATTCAGAGCGTTAGAATATTTTGGTTTTGCTGATCTAAGACGTACAGTAAATCCTACATTGAGGAGGATGCAGCACTTGACTATAGATGGGAGATAATTAATTCCTGATTACATTTTCCTCAAGTTACATAATTGCACATTAACATCTCTTTCAAGGAATAAAGAGTTCTTATAAGCTATTATGCTAAAGTGATATTCTTTACTTTGTAATTTGCGGTAATGTATTCTATGTATTACACTTACAGGATGGCAATTTTTTTCATGAGAAAGATGTGGATAGTTTTATTGTGTGATATGTAAATAAAACTCAGGATTTCTAGCGCTGATACTGTGAAAAGTATGTTACAAGGTGGTATTTAAAGGGAATATGTCATGAGAAAATGACCTATTGTTTAACATATGGTTTTCTGATAAGTATTTCAAAAAATTTTTTGGTGATATTGATTTTAATTTTCCATGTTATTATCTATATATACATAAAAAAAAATCCTAAACATCTTGCAATTCCAGTTCTTTTCACTATGCCTAAATTAGTCTGTCATTTCCTGTTTCCTAAAGAAGGAACATGGTCCACAGACACAATGGTCTGAAGAGTTTTCTAGGCATGCTCTGTGACCTATGCTGAGGTCATTGAGCAGAGGCAGGAGTAGATAGGCTGTGAAGTCACCTGTTGTGACTGGTGTCTATTCTGTGTCTTATCTACATATACATGATAGCTGTGATGAGGTGGCTGCAGAAAATTAATCTTGTACAGAAATCAGGAAGTCTCAGCATATTATTTGGTTTTGTGGCTAGCATCAGAAATGCAGGATTAAGAAAAAAATACAAACAACAAGGAACACTTTAAAAAGAAACCTCACCAAAAATTCTTAAAAATTATGCGTAACATAAAATTTGATTTAAAATATAGGTTAATTTCTGGTGGCATATTTTCTTTAAGTGTATGCATTTGAACCCTTCAGCTCACATTAAAAAGCTCACAATAAATGTATAATGTATTGTTAAACTACCCAATACCCTTCGTTTAAATTTTTCTGGTGTGGTTTTTCCAATACCCTGTCCTTTTTAATTTCTGTAAAATGGTCGCCAGCTTCTTAGACTACTCTGTGCACACTATGTTTTGGAAGTCTGAGACACTTCCCTTGTTCTTGGATGGACCAATCAAAACCCTGGGGGGGGGCAGACAACCAAATCACAGTGTGCAAAGAGTAGTCTAAGAAACTGAGAACCAATTTACAGAAATTAAGAAGATACGGGTACTCAGATGAATGGGACGAGAAAGATTAAAAAAGAGGACATCAGGTATTTTATACATTGTACATCTATTGTGTACTTTTACTTGTGAACTGGAGGGTAACTTTAACTACAGTGGGGAAAAAAAAGTATTTAGTCAGCCACCAATTGTGCAAGTTCTCCCACTTAAAAAGATGAGGCGGGCCTGTAATTGTCATCATAGGTAGACCTCAACTATGAGAGACAAAATGAGAAAACATATCTAGAAAATCACATTGTCTGATTTTTAAAGAATTTATTTGCAAATTATGGTGGAAAATAAGTATTTGGTCACCTACAAACAAGCAAGATTTCTGGCTCTCACAGACCTGTAACTTCTTCTTTAAGAGGCTCCTCTGTCCTCCACTCATTACCTGTAGTAATGGCTCCTGTTTGACATTGTTATCAGTATAAAAGACACCTGTCCACAACCTCAAACAGTCACACTCCAAACTCCACTATGGTGAAGACCAAAGAGCTGTGGAAGGACACCAGAAACAAAATTGTAGACCTGCACCAGGCTGGGAAGACTGAATCTGCAATAGGCAAGCAGCTTGGTGTGAAGAAATCAACTGTGGGAGCAATAATTAGAAAATGGAAGACATACAAGACCACTGATAATCTCCCTCGATCAGGGGCTCCATGCAAGATCTCACCCCGTGGGGTCAAAATGATCACAAGAATGGTGAGCAAAAATCCCAGAACCACACGTGGGGACCTAGTGAATGACCTGCAGAAAGCTAGGACTAACGTAACAAAGGCTACCATCAGTAACACACTACGCCGCCAGGGACTCAGATCCTGCAGAGCCAGACGTGTCCCCCTGCTTAAGCCAGTACATATCCGGGCCCGTCTGAAGTTTGCTAGAGAGCATTTGGATGTTCCAGAAAAGTATTGGGAGAATGTCATATGGTCAGATGAAACCAAAGTAGAACTGTTTGGTAGAAACACAACTTGTCGTGTTTGGAGGAGAGTGAATGCTGAGTTTCATCCAAAGAACACCATAACTACTATGAAGTATGGGGGTGGCAACATAATGCTTTGGGGCTGTTTCTGTGCAAAGGGACCAGGATGACTGATCCATGTACATGAAAGAATGAATGGGGCCATGTATCGTGAAATTTTGAGTGCAAACCTCCTTCCACCATCAAGGGCATTGAAGATGAAACGTTTGTGGGTCTTTCAGCATGACAATGATCCCAAGCACACCACCAGGGCAACGAAGGAGTGGCTTCGTAAGAAGCATTTCAAGGTCCTGGAGTGGCCTAGCCAGTCTCCAGATCTCAACCCCATAGAAAACCCTTGGAGGGAGTTGAAAGTCCGTGTTGCCCAGCGACAGCCCCAAAACATCACTGCTCTAGAGGAGATCTGCATGGAGGAATGGGCCAACATACCAGCAACAGTGTGTGCCAACCTTGTGAAGACTTACAGAAAACGTTTGACCTCTGTCTTTGCCAACAAAGGATATATAATAAAGTATTGAGATGAACTTTTGTTATTGACCAAATACTTATTTTCCACCATAATTTGCAAATAAATTCTTTAAAAAATCAGACAATGTGATTATCTAGATATGTTTTCTCATTTTGTCTCTCATAGTTGAGGTCTACCTATGATGTCAATTACAGGCCGGCCTCATCTTTTTAAGTGGGAGAACTTGCACAATTGGTGGCTGACTAAATACTTTTTTTCCCCACTGTATATCCCGTCATAAAAGATTTTTATACACTTTTTGTCCACATGATCATTTGTGCCCATTACATAAGGTAATTCGCCATCAAAATGACAAAATCTCTTCTGCCCACTAACGGACTTAAAGCTATTGTATACTAATATGGCTTATCATGAAGAATTATGGTAATAGTCATGAGTGAAATCTAATAACATCCTATAAGCAGGGACAATGCCATAGACAAAAAGACAATATAGGTATCAGGAATCAACTTATTAGCTGCCATCTGCTATATCTGGATCATATGAAATTACATTGGGAACAATATGCCATCTGGCACTGCTATATGGTAACAGTGTGCTATGTGGGCTAGCTTTGTGGCTTCTACAGTAAGGACAATATGCTATTGCACTGGCACATCTACAGTGTAGTGACACATTATTTCTGGAAAGAATTTGTTGGAATAATTGCTGGAGCGCACTATAATTATAGCACATTGTGTGTATGGGGATATTTTATCTAACATGACACATTTGTGCTATATTTCCTTTAGTAATAAGCTAGGAAGAAACATAGCAATTATTTACACTACTCAAGTCAAAGCTGGAATTATAGGTCTTATTTATACATTGAAAAACCCAGCAAAAGAGCAATACAGTACTATGTATTACTTATTTATCAACAATGTTATCTAATATTTCATGTGAAAAGTTAACTGCATCCCCTATACTTAAAGGGGTTGTCCATGATCAGAAAGACGGAGCTGCTTTCCTCTATAAACAGTGTCACAGTGTCAACTTGTATTTCGTATTGTAGCTGATTCCAATTGACTTCAATGAAGTTGAGTTGTGTCTTTGCTTCAGGGGTTGCCATGTTTTTCTGATCCCAGTCAACCATCTCAATGATAAATTAATGAGTTGTTGCAATATATGATCAGAAGCAGTCATCATCTACTAAGAATAATCTACATAAGTTCAATATACTGTTTTATGTTATATTTATTATTTACTAGGCATTTTTTTCCAACGTCTGAGATGTCATATGGACAAATCAGTACCTGCAACTGGTGAGGGTCCAGGTACTGAGACCACCATGATCACAGAAGGAAAGGGCTGCTCTACTGAGTATCAAGTCCAATCGGCTCCACTGGCTTTCCTCTATGGCCTATACTTAGTATTCTAGAGAAGAATCTAGGAATTTTCACCAGTATAAGTCAACAAGACACTGTGCTTAGAAGAGCAAATGAAATGACCACTTAAGATGTTGAAACCAAATTATAGATACTGTTCTACCAAGATTACATCAGAATGCTTGGTCACGGAGCAACACAGCACCATGCAAAGTGTCTTTTGTAGTATGTTTTGCTTGTTGCATGAGTCACAGCACCTGATCATGGCTCTGCATTAATAAAATGTAATGTAATACTGCAATAAACATGGGTAAATAAACAGGTACCCTCAATGATAAAGAGATAGATAGATAGATAGATAGATAGATAGATAGATAGATAGATAGATATCCAATACAAAATCACCTACACTGATTAAGCCTGGTATAAAGGCTTCTATGCAGATAAAACTAAAAACTCCCATATATAGTACAAAAAAGTTGGAATGGATATATTACACATGCACAACGTTTCAGCTCCTATTGCAGGAGCCTTTCTCAAGCTTGAGAAAGTCTCCTGCAATAGAAGCTGAAATGTTGTGCGTGTAAAATAAATCCATACCAACTTTTTGCACTATATTTTGGAGGGCTGCCTCATTTTCTAGATAAATAGATATATAGATTAGAGATGAGCGAATTTCTCAAAAGTTCAATTTGGCAGTTCGATTCGAAGTTCCCAAAAAATTTGCTTCGATCTGAAATTACTTCGTGGCGAATAAACAGCTATTTCCAGTCTTCAGAGAGCCAGGGTGGGTGAGTGGACGGCAAAATGGAGGAAGCCCTTGGATGCCGTGGTCATGTCTCTCTCTCTCCCCAGCACGGACAAGTTTTATTCATGTGGAAGGATCTGCTAACAAGCAAAGACACGCCTACCCAATCATATCACTAGAGAATATCTTGGGACCGTCTGATGTCACAAAGGTCCTTACTAAATATTTGTTCCTGCGAAGCATCAGGAAATCCGGAATCGTGGTGAATCAAAGATTTCCTGAAATTCGGATCGAATTCCACTTCTGCAGAATCGATTCGCTCATCTCTAATAAAGATATGTAGTAATTACAAAGCCTGTATTACTGCGCCCATACACATGGTTTATATATACCGTTACCACCCACAGTTTTATTACACTCCAGTACATGGGCAGTGAAAAAACCTCCACTGACATGGAATTATAATTTCTTTGAAGTGAATTTTTGCAAGACTTACTATGCATTTTGCCTCTTTAGTACATTAGGCACATAAAAATACAACTCAGAGGCACATGCAGTCTGGCAGGGACATAAAAGTTTGCAAAAATTTACCCTTGTTGACGTAAAAAATTGTTCACTTGCCTCGTAGGTTCTCACCTCTTAGTAGATGTCATTGTAACAAGATAATAAATGTTATTCACTATATATAGGATAGACAACTTGTGACAGAATATCACAAAAGCTGTTGTTTTAAAAAGCTGGTCAATATCTAGTGATGCCCATCCAAGTGGAAAGATGATGAAGGTTTATGATGAAATTGCTAATGAAGGTGCACTCGAGATAGGTGAACTGCTTCAGCACGAGCCAGGTCGACCTGACTATCCCAGATTGTTAGGTTCTAAACCAAATCAAACAATTGAGGATTCGCCTCGGACAAACTAAAATGGCCGGCGCAAAATGTATTGTGGTTAATTATTATACTCTTCAGACCCTAGAGTATAATAGGTTGAGACCCAGAGGAGGTGAAAAAAAATAAAAAAAAAACATTTATAGTCACTTTCCCTTACTTCTATCCGGCCTCCTCATGATGTTCGGCACCCCTTGGTGACATTATGCACCCTGGGTCACACCGAGCATCATGGCGTCATTGGGCCTCAGCGGTGACCCTGGGCACTTGAAATCACCAAGGAGGCTGAGAGAAAGCAATGGATGCCACAAGGAGGTCCAAAAGAACTGAAGGAAGGTACAGTAGGGAAAAAAAAGTATTTAGTCAGCCACCAATTGTGCAAGTTCTCCCACTTAAAAAGATGAGGCCGGCCTGTAATTGACATCATAGGTAGACCTCAACTATGAGAGACAAAATGAGAAAACAAATCTGGAAAATCACATTGTCTGATTTTTAAAGAATTTATTTGCAAATTATGGTGGAAAATAAGTATTTGGTCAATAACAAAAGTTCATCTCAATACTTTGTTATATATCCTTTGTTGGCAATGACAGAAGTCAAAGGTTTTCTGTAAGTCTTCACAAGGTTGGCACACACTGTTGCTGGTATGTTGGCCCATTCCTCCATGCAGATCTCCTCTAGAGTAGTGATGTTTTGGGGCTGTCGCTGGGCAACACGGACTTTCAGCTCCCTCCAAAGGGTTTCTATGGGGTTGAGATCTGGAGACTGGCTAGGCCACTCCAGGACCTTGAAATGCTTCTTACGAAGCCACTCCTTCATTGCCCTGGCGGTGTGCTTGGGATCATTGTCATGCTGAAAGACCCAGCCACGTTTCATCTTCAATGCCCTTGCTGATGGAAGGAGGTTTGCACTCAAAATTTCACCATACATGGCCCCATTCATTGTTTCATGTACACGGATCAGTCATCCTGGTCCCTTTGCAGAGAAACAGCCTCAAAGCATGATGTTGCCACCCCCATGCTTCTCAGTAGGTATGGTGTTCTTTGGATGCAACTCAGCATTCACTGTCCTCGAAACACGACGATTTGTGTTTCTACCAAACAGTTCTACTTTGGTTTCATCTACCCATATGACATTCTTCCAATACTCTTCTGGAACATCCAAATGCTCTCTAGCAAACTTCAGACGGGCCCGGATATGTACTGGCTTAGGCAGGGGGACACGTCTGGCATTGCAGGATCTGAGTCCCTGGCGGCGTAGTGTGTTACTGACGGTAGCCTTTGTTACGTTAGTCCCAGCTTTCTGCAGGTCATTCACTAGGTCCCCCGTGTGGTTCTAGGATTTTTGCTCACTGTTCTTGTGATCATTTTGACCCAACTGGGTGAGATCTTGCGTGGAGCCCCTGATCGAGGGAGATTATCAGTGGTCTTGTATGTCTTCCATTTTCTAATTATTGCTCCCACAGTTGATTTCTTCACACCAAGCTGCTTGCCTATTGCAGATTCAGTCTTCCCAGCCTGGTGCAGGTCTACAATTTTGTTTCTGTTGTCCTTCCACAGCTCTTTGGTCTTCACCATAGTGGAGTTTGGAGTGTGACTGTTTGAGGTTGTGGACAGGTGTCTTTTATACTGATAACAATGTCAAACAGGAGCCATTACTACAGGTAATGAGTGGAGGACAGAGGAGCCTCTTAAAGAGGAAATTACAGGTCTGTGAGAGCCAGAAATCTTGCTTGTTTGTAGGTGACCAAATACTTATTTTGCACCATAATTTGCAAATAAATTCTTTAAAAATCGGACAATGTGATTTTCTAGATATGTTTTCTCATTTTGTCTCTCATAGTTGAGGTCTACCTATGATGACAATTACAGGCCGGCCTCATCTTTTTAAGTGGGAGAACTTGCATAATCGGTGGCTGACTAAATACTTTTTTTTTCCCCACTGTATAAATGTTTTTTTTTATTTGTTTACACCTCCTCTGAGCCTACACCTGTTATACTCTGGGGGCTGCAGAGAGTATTAGAATTCATACCTTGTTTGACCCGAGACTAATCAGGGACCTGAGCCACTCGGATCCGAAAGGAAACAAATCTTGAGAGGTTTGCCCATCTCTAATGTGCACTCGTTCTATATATATATAGGGGGACCCTCAGGATCATTTCCACTGATGGTCTCAGGAAACCCCAGTTTCATACTAAATGTATCTGCTTTGAATGAATAAAGCCTTGTTACTTATCATTGTTACTATTTTGTTATTTATTCCCTGTGTAATATCTCTTTTTACTGTATAATACCATCCAATCTGACTTTGATCTGGATATGCTCTCATGACTATCTTAACGTCTTTCTTTAATCCATGAGCAAAAAAAAAAAACAAACTAAAAAGCCTCTTATCTCTTGACTTGCAGCATTATAACGCCTCTAAAATGTATGCAAAACTGGCATTTTTTGACATGAAGAATTTGCTGATGCGAGTCTTATCCTAAGAGTAACTGATTCGCTCATATCAAGTAAAAGTAGCACTTATCTGCATATTTCATAGTCTGGAGCCTGATTACATTTTACTAAACTCCACCAGCTGTGGCGTCTATTTAAAAGTATATTGCTATGAGCTTCACTTTATAAATCAAGGCAGGATGTGTCCTAATCATGGAATTAGCATGATACATATTTATAGAGTTAAGCTGAAGGGTATATATTAGCAAACTCGCTTTTATATATCGCCTACAGCTTTCTGAACATTTGTTATCAAATATGGGCGAATCATAAAAAATGGGTATAACAAGTAATCCAGTGGCTTTATTTTAGCATTCAGATGGAGTATAGGAAGCCAAAAACCAACATCAAAGCCAAGATTGTTTAAATCTCCAACAAACATTTTTACACTATCTTTAGATATAAAGATGTGTCTACCTTAACTTAGTTCCAATTTGGTTAAGGCTGAAAATGCAGCTTTTTTTGTTGCAGATTTTGTTGGGGTTTTTTCGAGCCATAGCCAAGAATGGCTACAAAAGGAATGGAGAATATATAGGAAGCTCTTATACTTCTCCCTTCTGCTCAATCCACTCCTGGCTTTGGCTCAAAAAACCACAACAAAATCTGCAACAAAAACAGCTGTGTTTCTGCAACGTGGGGCTTTAGCCTAAAGGAGTTTTGCGTCCCCAAATCGCACAGAATAAGTCCTCATTATGTGATCTGTGGAGGTCCGATAACCTGGACCCCGCACAGACCAGCTAATGTAGCAGCCTCCGGTGCCAGGAGCTTCTTGTGGTTGGGCAGCATCTGCAGTGCTGCTCCTATTCAAGTAATAGGATCAGTGAATCATTTCCCTGAAACCGTCTCTAATAATGGACAAGGCTGCTGCATGCACAGCCCATCCACTAGCAGCTTCTCTGGCACCCAACAGCTTAAAAGGCTGCATTTCACAACCACTGGATAGTCAAACATAGACATAATACTGTCACTATTTCAAGACAATGCTGTTTTGTGATATTGTATCACAAATTAATATCCTATATGTTTTTAAGTGTGACTACCCATTGTGTTTTTTGTGCATTGCAGCCTTTCAAGAGTTTTGATAGCATGTTGTGATATTGTATTGAGTTGGCTTCATAAGCAATTGAAGTACTTAAAGGGGATTTTTCACACCTTCAGTTCTTTCCACGATTCAGTTGGCACTGATCCACTGATCCCCACACAGTTGGATTTTTTTCTCCTGACCCCACCATTCCTGAGCAATCTTTGCTGTCAGTTCCAGCACCTAATATACTAATTAGGCTTTCAACTCTCAGGTAGGCAGTCCTGCAGCGGAGTAGACAGAGTGGGACCGCCTACTTGACTTAATACAAAAAGGTTTAGTTCTCACAAAAAGAGATAAAACAAAAGGTAGCATAAAAAAGCAAAATAAAAAGCTAAAAAAAAAATTTAAAACCTTACAAGTCACAGTCCTTCAGATTTCATGGAACTTGGGAAGAATAATGGTTGTCACCCAGCTGTTGGCTGGCTCCAAAGTTGTGACAAAGTTTCTCTTGATAGTAGTATAATGTTGTACCGTGTTAGCCATTGAAAGTAGTGGAAGAGTGAAGAAATCAGGCGATACCTTTTAGAGGCTAACTGAGTATATTTGATAAGTTTTGATAAGTAAGCTTTCAAGAGTCTAGCTCTCTTCTTCAGAAGAGAGCTAGATAAGTTTTGATAAGTAAGCTTTCAAGAGTCTAGCTCTCTTCTTCAGAAGAGAGCTAGATAAGTTTTGATAAGTAAGCTTTCAAGAGTCTAGCTCTCTTCTTCAGAAGAGAGCTAGACTCTTGAAAGCTTACTTATCAAAACTTATCAAATATACTCAGTTAGCCTCTAAAAGGTATCGCCTGATTTCTTCACTCTTCCAAAGTTTCTCTTGGTGTCAATAGTTTTTATAATGTTAGGCCTTGTTCATGATTCCTATCCCCTGTAGGTTCCTCCCCTCCCCTCTTTCTCTAATGTCTAGAAAGAAATTTGTGTGTCTTGTATTTACAACATTCTTCATTATGGCTGGGCTGACGTTCTCTGGTAACACCCTGGTCATTAGAGCCATAAACCTTATCTGTGTTTAAGTTTGCAAACTTTAAAAGGGGATACCATTCACAGGCCTAAGGTCAGAGGTGACAAAACTACAGGGGTTCTCCTGTAACCACCAGAAATCAACATTCAGCCCCAAAAGGTTAATCATATCTTCCTCTTGAATACATAATAACTACCACATGTACACACATACATATTCCAATTTGTATTATTATTATTTGTTTATATAGCACCATTAATTCCATGGTGCTGTACATTTGAGCGTTTTACATATGGTACACAAAATATACAAGACGAATATAATACTAACAGTGACCAACTGGCACAGTGGGATAGAACAATACAATTCCCTGGCAAGTATATACAAGAAGGCCTTTCATTACCAAAACTTATAATGGGGCCCACTTCACCATGAACACCTTTAGCAGCATGTTCAACTGAGTGTTTTTATCTCCAGTATGCATAGTAATCAAACACAGTACTTGGATTATGGACAGCATTGGGATAATGCACAGAGACATGTCCCATCATCAGGATGACCTTCATACTGCTTCAGGGCTGACGTTTGCCCAGGGCCCCGAGCCCCACAGGGGCTCCCTACTTTGCTCTGCTTAGGTACATACTATATGGTGTATTTTCTGAGGTAAGCGACATGGATGGGACACACAGCAGACACGGAGAAAGCTCTGCTCGTCGCTCTTCAGAAGGAAATGCTGATCGGAGGAGCGGGCACAGCTGCATCAGCACAGCTGCCCTGCACACAGACTGAGTCATGTCAAAGTTCCTGCCTCACCTGAATGGATTGCTGCCTGAAGTTTGTAAGTATATTGAACAAGTACTTACAGCTTCCTTGGCATTTTACTTTATCGTCACTTATCTTATGTTTGTGCTTCACAGAGGTTATAAATCTTCATTGGAAAGCTAATGGCCACAGCAAGGGCTGACAAATCTTGAGGAGGGAGGAGATGGTTAATGTTCTAAATAAACTGAGCTTTTCTAATGTGCCTGCATTGTGTTAGTCAGGTTGTAAATAACTGTGAAAATGTATACCAAAAAGACCCCAGAAACTAACTTCAGCATCTTAATAAGGCCCCTTCAAGACGACTGTGTGCTAGGTAAGTGCGCTATCCCGATTTTTCCCGGAAAGTACACTAATCCATTCATTTCTGTTGGCCCACACACGACCGTGTATTACACAGGTCAGTGTGCGTGCCAATAGTCCAGGCCGCAAAACTGAGTAAAGGTCCTATTCCAGTCCAAATTTGCGGCCGTGCTTCTGCAGCCCCCATTCATTGAATGAAAGGGGCTGCAGAAGAATGGCAGGTGCACGGGCGCCACACAAATGATATCCATGTGCCGTTCAATCACGGCCAGCGGGCCACACATGGTCGTGTACAATTAGCCTTAAAGAGGCTTTGGAATTATTCATGTACATTTACTCAGTAAGCCTAGTTGCACACAGCCTAGGTGCAAAACGGCCATGAAAAACATCCATTTACATGGCTGTCTTGCACCCGAGGGGCACACATTTTTACACAATCTCCATACGTTTCAGTGTATGGAGGGATCCATGAAAACAGATGAAAATAGGACATGACCTTATTTTTTGACGGTCCATGACAACGGACCGTTTGGGTCAAAATAATGGTCATGATAATAGCCCCCAACCACTGCCAGTGAAATTAATGCTGCTATGTGACGTCCATTACAAAAACGGACCTCACACAGCTAGTTTTCACTGTCATGTGAATGTAGCCTAAAGCTATAAATATGGCATAGAGTGAGATCTGTGCAGCAATACTTACTCACTAAGGGCTTGCGCTAGGTTCACACTAGCGTTGCATCTGAGCAACAGAGAGGTGGACCGCTAAAATGGCAGTTACACATGGAGCCCGGCCACATAGGCCAT
Source organism: Leptodactylus fallax (assembly GCA_947044405.1). Taxonomy (NCBI): domain Eukaryota; kingdom Metazoa; phylum Chordata; class Amphibia; order Anura; family Leptodactylidae; genus Leptodactylus; species Leptodactylus fallax. Next base: position 2,029,152 of record CAMRHE010000342.1, on the reverse strand, counting down.
TAAAATAACAGTTATGTGAATAGATCCATTTAGGTCTATGGGGCTCTGTGCAGGCCATTAACCCAACAGCTAGTAGGAGGCCAGAAAAACTTGTCATGTGAATGAGCACTAAGTCTAAAAATCCATTCGGCTTTCTTTATTAAGATGCTGCTGTTTCAAATATATTTTTTAGCAGATATACTCAGTCTAGGTTCACATCTGCGTTGGAGTCTACGTAGGAGACTCCGCCACAGATTCCATCTAAAATCAGCGGAGAGAAACGTCCTGCACGGAGGACATTTCTCTCCACCCGCCGGTTTCAGTATAAAACCAGTGGAAACCTGGCAGACCCCATTATAGTCGGGTCCATGGGTAATCGCTTTTTTAGCTGACAGGCTCTCCATCTTTCGAGTCCTCATGCAGACCTGAATGATAGAGAGATGAACACTAGTGTTCAGTCTCTTGAAATCAGACGCATTCTTGACATTCAAGGAACTGTTTTGCCACCAGTATATCTCTTTTATTCTGAATGTCACAGATATTGTCCCTGATCCTTCTTTTAAACTGGTATATTGTCTTCCCTATATACTATTTATGGCAGAGGCATGTGTTAATGTATACCACTCCTAATATAATGGTGGTATTACCCAGTCATGGTATAGTAGTATTGTTCAGTCAGTGTATGATATGGTGGTATTATTTTATCAATGTATAGTGGCATTATCCAGTCACTGTATGGTGATATTGTTTAGTTACTGTATGGTGGTATTATTCAGTCACTGTATGATATGGTGGTATTTAGTCACATTTCAGTGGTATTATGCAGTCAGTTTATGGTTGTTTTATTCAGTCCCAATATGGCAGGGTTATCCTCAACCATAAGGGTTCCTGTATATTATGTGCCCAGGCTGCTGTAAACACTTGCAGATTACTGCTAAGTGGCCACTGCAGTAGCCCTACACATTTTAATGTCCCCCCTGCAATGGCCCCTCAGTTAATTGCCCCCCAGCCAGTGCTTACCTGGCTGCTCCCGGGTGTGCTTTCTCCCCCTGCTCCAGGCGAATATACGTCACAGCAGTGCACCGGAGCAGGGGAAGAGAGCGGGATGTGCTGGGGAGTGGAGAGGTAAGTATATACAATGAAACTGGCCCAAGCTTGTAGGCTTGTAGGCTGCAGATTTGTGGCCTACAAGCTTGGGAAGCTTTAGAAGCAGGCTGAGGGTTCTTATCTCCCCGATTCTGCTGATCCAGCTGGATTACAGCCTGAGGGCCATGTGTTTGAGACCACTGTCCTAAACTGACTAAATGTAACTGTAAAATGGAACTATTTTTGGTATAATAATTATTTGGGGCCGACACTTTCAAGTTTGCCCAGGGCCTCATTTTGTCTAAAACCGGCCCTGGTTACACCCTAATCTGAACAGTAAAAGTTTTAATATAAGTATATTATTCAGTCAATTTCCACCTCCTACATTTCTGATATTAAAATAATAAAAAATTAGAATACATAATGTATTAAAATATCAATTTGCTCTTGGCTTTATAAAGATCTGATTTAGAATAATAATAAATCTGCAGAATCTGTCCAGCATTTCTTAATATACCGCCCCTCTACAGAGAGTGTGAGATGACAAATTAGACTTGTCTCTGAAACAATGTCCTAGGAAGCTCCTATGACTGATAGTAATAGTATCACTAATGTTTCACATATAAGTCATCTGTCATGTCTACATCACAACCATTTACCAGATGACTTTGTTTCCTAGCAGGAGTCATATATTATATTAATGTCTACTTGGCTACTTATGACTTTTTTGCTCTTTACGGAGACAAGGAGAGGTGAAGAAAGTTGTTCTTTGCATTTACTTTTTAAGTTAACATTATTAGCGGTTGTTATCTTCTAGTGATAATTCTCAATGGAATCCTTGTGATATATCTTCACATATTAGATGAGTAAATTAATATATTGATATTCTGTTGCTTGATCCTGCTCTGTGCACCTTGGTAGCCCATCATGAGCACATGGAAGAACAAGGCTTCCACACATTGTACCCTCAGTATGTAACTTCATAAAGACAAATTGATAAGAGTTTTGTGACAATGAGGGAAAGTCAATGAATTAGATTTACATTGGGGTAATATAATAGGTTACTTGTTTAGGACTCTCATCTACATTGACAAGCAAAAGGGTAACAATGCTTTGATCTTTTGACTTTCAGGCTCCATATCTCACCATCTACTACAGCTTAGAATGTGAGAATACCATCATTTTATAGACAATCATCTTGGCTATCTCATACATAAATTTGACTTGCAACTATTTTGCATATTATTAGTTATGCAGATTCTTGTCATGTAACTGCACTGCTACTGTTTTGCTCCTAAAAATCTAAATTTTAATTTTTATTCTTTTGAAAATCCACCTTTGGCTTTCAATACTGCTTGAATCCTTATGGGCATGCTCTTGATCAGATTCAAGCATGTATCAGCCGAAAACTGATCCCAGATCTACATGTTTCCAATGTTGCTGCATACTGGTCGACTCACTTGGGTGAGCTTTTTCTTCAACTCTACCCACAAGTGTTCAATTGGAATGAGATCTGGGGACTGTGGGGGCCAATAAAGCACCTCTACTTCATTGTCATTGAATCACTTCTACGATAATCTCAACATATGCTTTTTGTCGTTGTTGTAAGGGAATCGCTAGAGGAGCAATTCCCCAGTGACTACTGGAGAACTCTAGGGGGGAGGTGCACAACAAACAGGGACCCTAAGCTTAACCCCCCAACTGTCCCTGGCTAACTTGCCTGATCTGTCCTAGGCGACAGCCAGCAACTGGTCGACAGTCCCTCCTTATAATAAGTGATAACACAGAACGCAGACAGGACGAACAACAACAAAGGGAGGTCAGCTAGCCAAGGGGTCGGTAACAATCGAGCAATGCAGTACAAAATCACAATCTAAGAGAAAAATCAGAGGTAAGCCAATGGTCAAGAATAGAAAGAACAGGTAACAAAGAGCAAGGAGTATAGCCAGTACGCGCAAGGCAATAGCAGGTGACAATGTGAATGTAAGCAAAGAATAAATAGGAAGAAAGAACCCGCCCCAGACTTGATAGGACGATAGGCTGTCAATCACACAGGCAAGGCTGAGATTAATTATTTGTGGAGCAGAGAGAAACAAAGGTGCAGGAGACGGGTGTGGTTGAAATTCAGTTACAGACAAGAGGTACTAGGACAGTGTTCAGACTGAGCAACAACAACCTTACGCAAGGAATCAAACTGAACACACCTCCTTCACCGCAGCGTGCGAGCAGAGGGTGGTGCAGAGACCCAAACAGGCAGAGACGTTACAGTTGTCCTGCTAAAGCACTATGTCATCCTTTTCATAACCATAGTACTCGAGTATATGGAGTAACTCGTTTTGCAGTATACTCACATATAGCTCAGCATGGAGACCCCCATCGATTCTGGTCAAGTATTCAATGCCTTTGGCTGTGAAAAAACCCAATTTCATCAGGCTTCTTCCACTAAACTTGACAGTTCCTTCAATTTCTAAATCCGTTAGCCCCATTTTCCCTTTTTTTTTCCAGGCCCATTTGCACCCAGCAGAGTCCAGTCTATTAACTTTCATCTCATCGCTCCAAATCACCCATTTCCAATCCCACTTTTCGTACTTTTGAGCCGACGCTTCTTATGATGATATTGTAGTTGAGGTCTCTTACCTTTTTTCAGGCCACTGTTCCAGACTTGTGTAATGCGCATTGCACGATGCCTGCATGGAAGTCTGTGATCTCACTATAATAAAGCATATGAGCCACCTACACTGCCATGTTTGTCACTCCAGAACTGATAGACCTTGCGACGAGCCAACTTCTTGACTCTGATATTTTGCCTGTTCGTCTACCTCTTGGCTTTTGAATGGATGGATGTACTTCATTTTGTATTCTTCCAACTGTCATGGCACTCACATGATGCAGTTTGAAAATTTTCTTGGCCAAGAGACTACTGTTGATGAGCTGGATGATGTTATTTCTCTTTTCTTAGGAAATATTCTTCATGGATGATCTTCTATGTGAACCAGTGACCATTCGCTTGGGAATCAACCTAATAACACACTGGACTATTAGGGAATGTGAGAACAGGTTGTAATTTGTAGTATACAAGAAGAAAAAGATTTTTCCACCAACAGGAGCAAAACAGTAACAATGTAATTGCATAACTAATCATAAGTGAAATGTATGTATGAGATAGCCAAGATGATGGTCTATAAAATTATGGTAGTCTCACATTCTAAGCTGTAGTGGATGAAGAGATATGGAGCCTGAAAGTCAAAAGTTCAAAACATTGTTACCCTTTTGCTCATCAGTGTATCAGTCAGGTGAACAAAAAAGATTTTCATGATATAAATATGGGGTGCTCAACTGGTGGACCGTTGAGTACTCCTCCTTGTCTTACAAAATGATACCAGTTGGGAGAAAGTCTGATCTTCTGACTAATCTGATTGTCTCTATTACCTACACAGTAGAAACAGGCTATGCTGCTGTGTAGGCCGCAGGGCCCAATGCCAATTCCTCTTACTGCTACTGTAACGTATCTGTGCTAAAGGGGCAGGAGTTGGGTTGTCAGTGATTTTCCCAACCATTGTCAGTGTCATTATGCAGGAGCAAGGAGGGAGTTTCCTTCTGGCCCCCTACACCTCCAGTGGGGGCACTCTGGGGGTATTGTCTGTGTGCGGGAACTATGGGGGTTTATTATGTGTGGGGGTATAATGAGGCAATATAAAGTGCAAGGTTATTAATGGGGTATTATACAGTGTGAGGAAACTAATAGAGTATTATAGAGTGTGAGGGCACTAATGGGGCATTATACTGTGTTGGGGCACTAAAGGGCATTATACTGTGTGGGGACAGTAAGGAGTATTATTCTGTATCTGGTACTAATGGGGTATTATACTGTATAGGGGAACCAATAGGACATTATACCATATGGAGGCTAGTAATAGGGGATCATACTGTGTGTGGGGGCAATATAGTGTTTGGGCAGAAGTAAAGGAGAACTATACAGAGTGGGGGCACTACGGTTGCCTTATATTCTGTGGGAGCACCAATAGGGCAATATACTGTACCATGTAGAGGTCTCTAAGGCGGAATTATACTGTGTGAAGGCACTAAGGTGGCATTTTACTGTGTGAGTACACTAAAGAGGCTTCATCACTGTATGCTACACAGAGAAGGACACAATTACTGTATGGAGCACAATGAGGCTGGGATTGGATGGAGTCCATGGGCAGGACTGGGGAGGATTAGAGGGGCGTCTCAACACTCTTATATACTGTACATGCTCAGCTACTGTTTATCTTGGATCTTCACCTGATGTCAGACAGAAGTCAGTGGACATTTACTAGAAGTATTTGAATACCCTGGCTCTAGAGGAACCAGACTGGTTGCCCCTTAATTTCATGTAATGTAATGTAATGTTTCATTGCCACTCTAGGAGGCATTCCAGGACATTGAAACCCTTGTTGCTCAGTTGCCGCACATATTGCAGATGTTGGCTTAGTAAAACACATTTGCTTTGCTAGATTCTTAAATAGTCTTATTTAGTTATGATTCCTGCACAGAACATAGTGCATAGTATACATACCTTTAAAGAACTTATCCTGGGATGACCAAATAGCTGAGGCCACTTAACAGTGCCCCAGTTTCCTCCCACATTCCAAAGATATACTGATAGGGAATTTAGATTGTGAGCTCTATATGGGACAGTGACTGACAATGTCTGTAAAAGCGCTGCATAATATGTTGTTGATATAAAAGTAAGAGAAAGAAAGGAATAAACATTGGAGAGCAATGGACTCTGAATCCATGGTATGTAAGTTGTGATTTACTCATGTGAATGCTTTCTCAGCTTTCCCTTATTGCATTCTGATCTCAGGCGCTGAACAGTAGCTGAACATCCATACGCAGATACAGTACAGGCAGCAGAATGTCCCATATCTGCACACATATTGAAGTAGATGGGAAAGTCAAGGAAGCCGTCACATTCTGTGTCCATTTATCATGTGTCTTATTTCTACTTCATCAATCACATTAAGAATATGGGAGAATTTTTCCTAATTCTTTCTTTGTAAAATTGATGCTCAACCACACAGTTATCCATTTGTTTTTCACCATTTAGGTTTTTCCTTCTTTTTATAAGAAAGCAATTCTAAAACACTAATGTGGGCAATATCTGAACTTGCACTTTAACCTGAAACCAATAATGGATCCAGGTAATAGTGCCTGGCTCATAAGAGAGTACTGTTCCAGTTAACCTGAAATTATACCAATATACACAACAAGTGCGACTCTACTAAGATCTTCCATTTATCCTATATAGGAATATAATTCAGCAAGGCATAAAATGCAGCTAAAGCTCTTTTCACACTGTGTTAGCAGTAACAATCCATAACAATCCATGGTCTCTATCGCTCAGAAATCCCAACAGAAACATTGGTTATATGCACTTAATGGATGCTACTAAGTGGCATCCATCACCCTGAGACGCCCACGCTAAAACAACAACAACAAAAAAAAAACATATACTGCATGGTAAACGTATGGAATAGCACTGTCTACTAGGCTACTTTATACAATAAATGACAGAAACCTCCATATGGAGGCCAAAGGAAGATTTTTTGGCCTCTGAGTACATTTAACATACGCAGCAGGATATTTTTTCTAGAGCATAAGTTAATGTGCACTACAGACCCTATTACTGTATGGTTATTAAACACATACAGTGGGGAAAAAAAAGTATTTAGTCAGCCAACAATTGTGCAAGTTCTCCCACTTAAAAAGATGAGGCCGGCCTGTAATTGTCATCATAGGTAGACCTCAACTATGAGAGACAAAATGAGAAAACATATCTAGAAAATCACATTGTCTGATTTTTTTAAGAATTTATTTGCAAATTATGGTGGAAAATAAGTATTTGGTCAATAACAAATGTTCATCTCAATACTTTGTTATATATCCTTTGTTGGCAATGACAGAGGTCAAACGTCTTCTGTAAGTCTTCACAAGGTTGGCACACACTGTTGCTGGTATGTTGGCCCATTCCTCCATACAGATCTCCTCTAGAGCAGTGATGTTTTGGGGCTGTTGCTGGGCAACACGAACTTTCAACTCCCTCCAAAGGTTTTCTATGGGGTTGAGATCTGGAGACTGGCTAGGCCACTCCAGGACCTTGAAATGCTTCTTACGAAGCCACTCCTTCGTTGTCCTGGCGGTGTACTTGGGATCATTGTCATGCTGAAAGACCCAGCCACGTTTCATCTTCAATGCCCTTGTTGATGGGAGGAGGTTTGCACTCAAAATATCACGATACATGGGCCCATTCATTCTTTCATGTACACGGATCAGTCGTCCTGGTCCCTTTGCAGAGAAACAGCCCCAAAAGATGATATTGCCACCCCCATGCTTCACAGTAGTTATGGTGTTCTTTGGATGCAACTCAGCATTCACTCTCCTCCAAACACGACGAGTTGTGTTTCTACCAAACAGTTCTACTTTGGTTTCATCTGACCATATGACATTCTCCCAATACTCTTCTGGAACATCCAAATGCTGTCTAGCAAACTTCAGACGGGCCCGGATATGTACTGGCTTAAGCAGGGGGACACGTCTGGCACTGCAGGCTCTTAGTCTCTGGCGGCGTAGTGTGTTACTGACGGTAGCCTTTGTTACGTTAGTCACAGCTTTCTGCAGGTCATTCACTAGGTCCCCCCGTGTGGTTCTGGGATTTTTGCTCACCGTTCTTGTGATCATTTTGACCCAATGGGGTGAGATCTTGCGTGGAGCCCCTGATCGAGGGAGATTATCAGTAGTCTTGTATGTCTTCCATTTTCCAATTATTGCTCCCACAGTTGATTTCTTCACACCAAGCTGCTTGCCTATTGCAGATTCAGTCTTCCCAGCCTGGTGCAGGTCTACAATTTTGTTTCTGTTGTCCTTCCACAGCTCTTTGGTCTTCAACATAGTGGAGTTTGGAGTGTGACTGAGGTTGTGGACAGGAGTCTTTTATACTGATAACAATGTCAAACAGGAGCCATTACTACAGGTAATGAGTTGAGGACAGAGGAGCCTCTTAAAGATGAAGTTACAGGTCTGTGAGAACCAGAAATCTTGCTTGTTTGTAGGTGACCAAATACTTATTTTCCACCATAATTTGCAAATAAATTCTTAAAAAATCAGACAATGTGATTTTCTAGATATATTTTCTCATTTGGTCTCTCATAGTTGAGGTCTACCTATGATGTCAATTACAGGCCGGCCTCATCTTTGTAAGTGGGAGAACTTGCACAATTGGTGATTGACTAAATACTTTTTTTCCCCACTGTACTACACTTACAGTACATTTCTAAGTTCACGCTAGACAAATGAGGGCTAGACATTACATTTCTTGTCATTGACAAGAAAAAAAAATGCACCCAAAAATTGCTGAAAAATTCAGCATGCAGTTATGTCTCAGGCAAATATGTCAAGTGGGTGTAAGAGGATGTAAAAGTGCTTCTGTCCTATAAAAAGGCTCTCAGATGCTACTTTTGGGTAGCATACTACTGGGTATCTCTTGGTGAGAGATCGTTGAATATACTTGTCTCTATGACACACTTAAAGACATTTTGCCAGTTGACAGACTTTGAGAGGAGACGCATCATTGGACTGAAATAAGTAGGATGGTCGTTTTGACAAATTGCCCTCCATGTAGACTGGTCTGACCTAACTGACCTAGGAGGCTGTCTGGGATTTTAAGAAATTTGTAAGGAAAGTGTAGATGTGTCCTTTCTTATGTCTTCTCTGGTCTGGACGTCCAGAATTGTGTGTCAAGACATGAGAAGCTTTTCATCTTATAATACCACAAAGTGGTATTTTATCACGTAGCAATATGCTGTCTATCCTATGTGTGTCTAGGTGCTGCCACTATGTGAAATGCAGCCTTTCAAAGGTTTTGCTAGTATGTTGCAATACTGACAAAGTGACGGTCTTAAAGGAAGTCTATCACCAGGACCAGGACCGTAGTTTAGGGTCATCTGAATCAAATGGTGTTTTCCCCTTGTGAATTGGTGCTCTGTCTCTGTTCCCAAGATATCACTGTTTTTGTCAATATGAAAATGAGCTGTTTGGAGTAACAAGGAGGTGCTGCTTATATGTTTGGAGCAATGACAACGCCATTGTTGCTCCAAAGAGTTCATTTGCAATGGAGGCAACGATTCAAGAGAGAAACTCACTGTTTGATTCAGATGATTCCTAACCTGTCTATCTACAGTGTTGGTTTGATATACTATGTTCTGGTGACAGATTCCCTTTAAATTAGAGCTAAGGTATGGGTGGACACATCTGTATACCATAAAAAATAACCATTACCCACCTGTTAAATCCACCTTAGCTTGAGCTCTGCCATTTGGATAACCAATCACTGGGGCTGACTTGTCCTCGCATGTACAGCATGTGACTACTGAGGCCAGTTATTGACTGCAATGGGCATGTGAATGATGTATCATCACTGCAGGACTGGTGGGGAGTATGGGGGAGATGGAAAGGCTTAAAGAGTCTGTATTGTTTTTTTCTGTTCTATACCATTTTCTGCTCTTAGGGAAATTTCCTAAAAGCCTGGAGAGCCCCTAATATTGACAATCGTCATCTCTTACCTGGAGTGAACGACAACTACAAATGGCATCTCTCAGTCTGGCGGCTTGTTACAGTCATGAATTACATGGTAGTTTATTGATTTTAATGGGAATTATACAATATAAATTTCTCTTCCGATGGCGCTGCAGGGGAAAAGAACATTTGCTGGTGGGTTCCCCACTGGAGGTCTGGGCAAGTAGGATACCCTGTGATAGGCTTACAGTTGAGGGAATTTGATAGATGACAGTAGGCATTGCTTTCCATATGAAATCTATCACTATTCTATATACTATAAGATTAGATATGTTTTGCCAGCTGATAGCTAATGTTTTCGCCTACTCTAGGAAATGATATTGCACTCATTAACAGCAGCAAATTAGCGAAATGACACTTTTAAGATATAACTGATTACTTTAATCTGATGTGTGCGGAAGGTAAAATAAAGGTCACTCATAGTTCATTAAACACTCATTAAATTATATTAAATTAATTTTGGCAGTGGGAAAAAAAAAAATCACCCAGCGTTTATAGAGAGCGATTGGTGTTTGGTCGCCGCTTATTAATTTCATCTAATTTATGGGTATTTAACCAGGCGGATAATTATTTTTATTAGTGAGATAATGATCATCTTCTACCTTCAGATGAAGCTATATTATCTCTACCTATAAATAAATTACTATTATTGGCGAAATAACCAGATATAACAATAGTTTTAAAATGACATAAAACACCATAGTATAGTGTATACTGTGGTAGAAAAATATGCATAAAATATAGAGGATCTAAATATACAATATAGAAATGATATTTGTACTTATGAAACGTGGTTGTGGCTCCTTGTAGATATAGTTTACAGTTATTCCACTATTATTTATACATATAAGCATAGATCCTCCAATTTAAAGTTACATAAAACTTAACATTTAATCAATAATCAGTTAAAAATCAACCCCAAAGACAAAATTATAAAACAATAATGGTATAAAAAAAATGGAACATTCTTATCAGTTCCAGACAGTAGCAAAACATCAAACACTTAGGGTTCAATGTTGCTCAAAAGTAGTGGGAACTCGTGGGGTACAGGAGAACAATACTACAATACCCTGTCACCCCAAGTGTAGCTCCTGCCCTAACAAGGGTGGTCCCAAACTGACCCTAATAAACCTATTAATGTCTCCTTTCTGATGCTTTTTGCATCCTACATAGAGGTGCTCATCAGGGGATATACAGGAGAGGGTATACCGCAGCACTGTGTGGATACAATGAGCATCCCCGCATTCGGGATTTAAGCTCTTTAAACTAAGTGGATCATTGGGTCCCTCTCCTGTATATCCCCTGATGAGCACCTCTATGTAGGATGTGAAACACATCGGAAAGGAGACATTAATAGTTTTATTAGGGTCAGTTTGGGACCGCCTTGTTAGGGCAGGAGCTATACTTGGGGATACAGGGTTTTGTAGTATTGTTTTCCTGTACCCCACGAATTCCCACTACTTTTGAGCAACATGGGACCCTAAGTGTTTGATTTTATGCTACCGTCTGGAACTGGTAAGAATGTTCCATTTTTTATACCATTATTGTTTTATAATTTTGTTTTTGGGGTTGATTTTTAACTGATTATTGATTAAATGTTAAGTTTTATGTAACTTTAAATTGGAGGAGCTCTCTAGTACTCTCTAATGTTTTGTTCTGCTAGTGTCACTATTCTTTATAGTGTATATTCCACAGTACTGTACATAGAGTGTAATAACTCTATCATTGCTAACTGTCCCAAATTTGTCAGGAGAGTCACAAATTTATGAAAACAACCCAGACATGTCCTGGCTCCAAAATTTGACCGGCATACAAAAAATTTGGTAATCCCACCTGGTTTACAGGCAACATGGGCCACTTTGGGGGTAGTCCAAGAAGAGGTCCAGAGTGGGATATCCCTATAGTACCAATGTAAATTTTTGTTAGGCTAAGATAACATCTGCATTAGAAGACTCAGTTAAAAATTTTGGACATTGGAGTGCAAGTGGACCCCAATATATATTTAATAAGATCTTTTGAGCTCTGTTGGTATCTGTAGTTTTAAACTTCTGGCTCTTCAGTTATTTCTGTTGTTCAGCATCTATAACAGAGCAGAACAACAGAAGCCAGAACACCAATGTGAATATACCCAAAGTATGTAACTCACAGACCTCAGTGCATAATATACCAAACACATACAGTACACACATACTGGACCAATTGTGGATATTTGCTAGAGTGTCACCCATCAGGGCAAACATTCACTGCCTTTATAGAATGTTCATGAATATTCCCCTGTTATTATTAATTGTATTGACCCTATTGGAACTAAATGGGCAAAACAAATTATTGTCATGATAAGTTTATAGAACATCTCCACATTACTCTCCAAATACATTTTTTAGACACAAATCTACTATTGGGTAGACAATGCCCACTATTTTTGAGAATTTTACAACCACCTTGCAATTTCTATAGATCCCTATTAAAATATCTAATGTCAAAACATGCTTGGTGGAACAGCTGGCACACAGCAAAATGGTGAGTGTGGTGCGTATACACATGGATTTCACTAAAAAACATTTTTTTGTAAACCTTCATGTTTTCAGTGGGAATATCTACTGTAATGTCATATTAATTCTTGGTACAGAATCTGTACAGAAACTGTGCCACAAGCAGATGAACTTTAAATGGGGCTAATCCAGATGTAGATCATAGCAAACTGCAAATCCGCTACAAAAATCCAAGAGTAAGGCTCAGATTTATCTCATGCATTTTGCAAATCAGCATCATATTTTACAGCATGAAAAATCGGTCATCTGAACGCGGCTTTAAGCTTTTTTTTTTTTTTTTTTTTAATTTAAACATCTCTATTTTATGTCCTTAGCTAATATCCAAAACTTCTGTGAAGATTATTACCATTTTAGAGTCTAGTCCCTTCTGGGCAACTACTCTACATTTGTTATACAGATGTAGCACAGTTAACCCAAACTTCTGCAGCGGGATAAATTGCTGTAGCGAGATATGTTACCATAGAAGACAACAAAAAATACTGAAAAGTAATTGAAAAAAAAACATTTTAATGACTTTTCATTGGCTTTTTTGTCTTCTGTGATAATTTAGGTCACTGAAGAATTTTGGGTTAACTCTGCTACATGTCTAGATACTGTACATGGTTACATTATAAAGAGAAATCCACTGCTGTACCAGCCAAGGAGGAGAGCCATCACTGTGGAAAATGAGCAACTGCGAAGAGTTGATCGCAGGATAGGTAAAATCTAAGAAGTTGTACAGATGGTACATCACTGTTCACTTCCATTAGTATCCTGTATTTGCCTACCATGCACATAGCACATATATCCTTCTATATAAAAGAAGCCATATCTTATGCTAGTCATGGAAATTACTGTCATTATCTCCCACAAGGAGAAAACTGTCTTTCTAATACCACCTATTGAAGTGCCTTGTGAGTCAGTGTTTGACCTAATGGGCAATAGGTGTCATAAGATAGCAGCCACAGGGGCTGCGTGTTTCTCTATCACTCTATCACTCTTCATCCCTCCTCTTTCCTCCTCTTTCCATATATTTCTACGGGCATCTGTAATTTGATACTTTAGTGACCTGACAGTCCCTCTTGGGAGAACAAGATGGATTCAGCTGAGATTTCTAAGTAAATGTCAGTATAGGAGGAAGGAGGAGGGGATAAAGAGCCCAAAAGTGGGGAAAGAAACAAGTTTCTATGAGATATGCTACAAAATGTCTTATATTTGCCTGTACTACTTATTTATGCAGAGTTTGTTGAAAGGTTAGTGACCATTTATTTGGAATGTCATTCTATGGCTATGTGGTAAACAAAAATGCAACAGCAGATGGAAAACAACCATTAAAAATTAAAATCTTTAAAAAATTTAGCTATCTACAGGAAAAGTAGAACTTTTAAGCAGAAGTACAAAAGTGACCTCATACCATATCAACAATAAATCTTATCTGAATTGCTGTAGAAATTATGCTTTTACTGGAAGGTCCCAATGGGAATGAAATGGTTTCTTTGTTTTGTATCTTCTGTTAGAATTAACCGCTTCTGACATTTTATCTCCAGCGAGAGATCATCTGCGTTCTGCTTCTGCTTATAACGTGCAGACACAGACTTACCCATCGGATTGTTCCTCAAACTGTATTTTGTATTGCCTTAGTTAATCTTTCTTATCACAATAAGCACATCTGACAGTCAAAGCGTCATTAGACCACAATAAAGTGGACATTTACCCTGTGTCACAAGGCTAAAGTGCTTTGCATCGTCTACCAGGCTAGGGAGGAATGAAAGAAAAATGTGGCCATGTTGTTCAATGCTGGAGATGAAATAACCAACTAGTATAAATGGAATAGTGATCTATTCCTGCATTGGCATGCTATGACTATATGTGCACAATAATAGACCTTACACACATGGCAAAGCCATGTACGTGAAGCCTGAAATGGATGCACATGGAGCCATGGTTCAGAGCCTTGTGTCACCATATGGTACCTCCCTAAGGTGCCATATTACAGAATGATATATCCCTAGAAGCTATGCATCTATGGAAGGATGCCTTTATAATATGGCATGTTATTAAGTATGCCACATTTATGTCCCTACAAACAACACTAGGGGAGGATACCTCTGTAATTTGGCATCCAGCAAAACATTACATGATTTTTTCAGTTGGATTCCATTCTATGTGGTTATTCTATCCTAGAAGCTTACCCTGTATACTTTGCTATGAGTTTGGAGGCATTTCGAGGCACAGAGATAGAAGATGGTCCCATAGACTTCTCTAATTTCTGAACAACTTGAGGGCTGTGTGTATGAGCCCTCACTTAGATTCATTATATTAGTCAATGGACAGAATTTACTCAATATAGCAGATCTGAGTTTGTTTTTGAGACATTTGTGATCTAAAGAAAATATAGCTGATATTGAACCACAAAGTGCACACAATAGTAAATAAACTGGTTGTGCCCCATAATATGAAAAGCAAAAGTCACTTACAAAGATCAATTCAGTACAGCAAAACTCACATGTAAGACTCCATCACTTTTACTGAAAATACATTGCAAGTAAGATGTATTTGTAGCTCCTTTACCAAGGACCTATGGTCACTGTGCAAATGACAGTACATGATGTTTTCTCTGCAATGCAAAACCCCTTTCCATGGTTTTCCATGGAATATTGATGGTCTCTCCTTAGATCAGTCCTTCAATGTGTGATTGGGGGAGTCCAGCCCCCAGAACCCCCAACAATCAGCTATAGCACAGTGCTAATCTCTTTAATGGGTTGGTTTCTGGTACTGTAGTTCAGCCCATTAGCTTAAAGGGGTTTTCCGGGTCAAAATTTTGATGACCTAATCTAAGGACAGATCACTAATATGTGATCTGTGGGGACCCGAAACCTGGCAGGCACCGCCATCAGTCAACTGTCCCCAGTAGATGATACACAGAGAATGGAGCAGGAAGCAGACAGCGCTCTTCTCTGTAATGTGGCTGAATCGAGTCACTGCAGCTCAGCTCTCATCTTGTGATGGTTGATTCATTCACATTAAAGAGGGGCCTCAATAGCTTTTTGGAAAAATATAATATTATAAGTTATGGGTACTAGATTTTTAGAAAACAGACATTGATGCAAAGATTTTTTCTGATTTCCATATTTAAAGTCAGAAAGGAGTTTTCCCCCCTAATATGTGACTGACATCCATATCATAGGGATATGGGTTATTGCTTTCCTCCGGGTCAGTACTGTAGAATTATAGTTTGAACTTGATGGACTTTGTCTTGATGCCCCAATTTATAGGTCAAAAAATCTGGACAAAATAGTGCATGCTGTGGTGTCTTGTCCAGTGTAATGTCCCCTTTACTGACCTTTACAAAATATATTGCCTCCTTTACTTCCCCTACACAGTATACTGCATCCTTTACTGGCTCCATCACAGTATAAAGCCTTGTTTCCTGGTTCCTACAATGTGGACTGCATATGATTCCAGCACAGAACAAGTTAGTAGATGTGACTGTATTAGTTAAATGTCTATGACCGCTTGTTGCAAAAGATCATCATGGCCAAAATGGGAAGCATGAAGCCATACTTAATGGTGAATGGCACTTAAAGGAGTTGTCCAGAAATTACGTATCTCTGCCAGGAGGCTGGGGAAGGTGAAAAAAAAAGCAAAAAAAGAAGAAAACATACTCACCTGTCCCTGGTGCTCCGGTGTCCCCCACCACTTTCTGGTCCGACGATGTCCTGGGGCTTGTTCCCTCAAAAGTCCTTGATGCACGTGATCGCTGAGGTCAATCAGTGGCTTCAGTGATTACATGAAAGGACATGGGAAGCCACCAGTGACATATTTGAGTCATGTATGTGAGGGACACCGGAATGCCGTGGACAGGTGAGATTGTTTTTTTTTTATTCTTCACCTTTTCCAGTCCAGGGGAAAATTTATCAATTTCTCTTTGCCAGTTTTCTGGCGTAGAGGGATGATACTGTGGCACACATTTGGTGCAATACTGTTCTGCGTCTCATTAACCACTCAAATGTGGGTAGAGCGGGTTGTGGGACACCTCACTGGAGCCTCTTAATAAACCTGCTCCAATGCATTTATCTAATATGGAATACTATCACATTTTCTGAAGCTATAAAATAGTTTTTGGCGCACAGTTAAAATGAAGATGTCTGTTATCCACAATGCAGAAAGAGACAGTCTCATTAATCACACAGTATGTGGCAGGAAACAGGCGGAAATCACCCAAATTGACAATTAAAAGCCACAGCCCTAAAGTTGTTGTGTATGTAAATAGATAATTAGGATAATGATTTTGCTATAACCCACTAAAGAAATCATTAGCATTTTATGTTCCTAATGTAATGTTTGGGGAATTATGTATATTGAATAGTTTGTCCTGCTGAGAAAGCAATGAAATCCATACAAGCTCTGCTATCATTGTTTTAGCCCAGGATTTCTTAGATGTGCAAGCAGGAGCAATAGTAGATATGAGACATGATATGATATTAGGAAATAGCAATGACAGAATTCCCACTGGAGACTTCAGATGGACCACAGACATATTTCGCACATGAGAAGCTGGCTGGCCTTGTTGAAGTATATTGAAACAGACTGAGTATATCCTAGATAACAAGCTCCCACAACAATGACTCTTATAGAGGCCTGAACCATGTTTCTGTAAGGGCATACATTTCCAATAACTTCTCTCCATGTTGAGATGGTGGAGTGTCATCTATAAGGTCAAGGAATCTAAAAAATTCACCTCTGTCCAATATCCATTATTGTATGTCAGTCTCAAATCGCCAATCACACAGCCATCTGTAGCTCCACTATATATATATATATATATATATATATATATATATATATATACTGTAATCCACGACTCATGGGTACAAGATATTTGCATAACCATAGAAAACAATAATGATAAAAATGGGAGACAGGAAGGGACTCCCCTAACAGCGGGGAGCCATCAGACTCCACAGATCCCTAACCTGGATCCAAAGGCTAGAGTCTTGTTGATCAGGGCCAGCTCCAAGTTTGCGAGGGCCCTTTGCCGAAAGAGTCTCAGTGGAGTCTTTACAGTACAACCCATGTGGCAGCAGTATGTTTCTTTTAAAGCTGCCGCAGTAAAATGCACCCAAAAGTGGGTAGTTTTTGCTGTATCATAGCTGCTAGAATCACTGTAGGCCTTGCTTAACTTTCAACCTTTGCATTACATTGCAAAGGTTGAAAACTGTGGGTGAGCCCCACAGCAATAATAGTCCTGACCCCACAGTATTAAACCCCTTTTTATGCCCCCACACAGTTTAATGGCTCTCTTGTGCCACCACACAGTATATGGCCCACAGCATAGTATAATGGCACCTTATGCTCCATACAGAATAATGGCTACCTTATGCCTTCAAAATTATAATGGCCCCTTATGACTGCCACCCACCCCACTACATGCAAATGTTTTGCATGGCCCCAGGGAGCAAGCAGTGAGTATAGATTTCATCATTACTCACCACTCTTAGCTCCCTAGATGATACGATACACCCCTTGTCTCTCTTATATAACCCTGTCAGTGCCAGAGCATGGAAGGGGCATAGTATTCGGGGAGCTAAGAGCAGTGAGTAATTATTAAATCTATACTCACAGCTCACTCCCATTACCAGTGCAATGCAACTGCAGAAGCTGAGTGGGACACTTTTCTGGGGTTTGCTGGGTGCTGGCACCATCCCCTACTAATTTTACTAACAAGAAGTGTTAAGCGAACCCGTCAAAGTTCAGGTTCGACGCGTTCTGCCGAACTTTGCCCAAAAATGGCTGTAAAACTTTTTTTTTTTTACTTTTTAGTGATGTCCCACTATGGGACCTGAACCAGCGATACACTGATCGCTGGTTCAGCACTATAGACTGCAATACACCTGCTCCCGATGCTGCCCACGGCATTCAGTGTAATTAACAAACACTTAAGATGCCGCGGTTGCTATTGACTGTGGCATCTTAAGGGTTAAACAGCGAGGATCGGTGTTATCACTGTCCCCGCTGTTGCAGCGGAAGCCTGGCTGATACAGCTGGGCTCCCACGGTGATCGCACGGGCTCTGCTTCTGAGCCCGCTCGATCACCATCACGTACGTGTACATGGGGATGCGGTAACTACCCACATTCTCCCACATACATGTACGTGACAATGCATGAAGGGGTTAAAGCTGGTTGATTGGCTGCTCAGCAGTCAATCAACTAGCTTTAGGGATGAGCTAAACCCGGACCCGAACTTCAGTGCTGACGTTCGGGGTCGGGTTCGGGTACCTGAACGCACAAAATTCGGCGCGAACGCAACACTACTCAACACTACTAACAACACATTCCATTCTCTTTTTATTATTATTGTTTTTCCAAAATAACGAAGAACACTGTTCACTGGATATGGCAGAATATGGAGTATGATTTAATGGACAAAGTCTATGGCCTTATTCACACATCCATGAAACATGACCATAGAAAACATGATCTTTTCAGATGCAAAATTCAGATGCTAAATTGTCTGTTTTTGAATCTGCAAAGTGGCCACAGATGTGTGAATAAAGCCTAACTTAGAGATTTTCAAGAACAAAAGAAGGCAGTATGTATTCTGCTGTAACAGTGTAAGGCCCTATAAATGATGACTCCAACCTTCAGTCAAGCTTGGTGAAGAGATTCAGAACAACATCTGGAACTGGTGATTTGCTTTGATTGAAGGCGTCGTAAATGCTAAGTCCAAACTAATTTTAATACATCATTCAATATCCTCTGGAAAAAATTTAATAGCGGAAATATTCAGTGAGATAATGCACATGAGTTACATAATAAAAACATATTAATCAAAGAAAGAAGCTGCTATATACATGACATTTATATGCTGAATGCATCACTGCGAAGTTTACAGAGGAGAAGGATTAGGCGGAAGCTCAATTTTAGCACACTTCTACATCCAGGAGGTAAGCAAGTAACCATAGGGCCCTATGGTTGTAATCAGGCCTCATGCTACTATGACCACCTTAAGCAGCAAGTTCAGAACTTGAAAAGTGTATAATTATTTTGATCTCCTTTACGCACAGGGATAACACACATAGTGATTTTAGACTACAGAAAATGTACACAGTGATGTCACAATACAGACATAATATACACAGTGATGTCACAATACAGACATAATATACACAGTGATGTCACAGTACAGGGATAATCACACGGTGATGTCACAGTACAGGGATAATCACACGGTGATGTTACAGTGCAGGGATAATCACATGGTGATGTCACAGTGCAGGGATAATATACTTTTTTATACCATGCATACAGAGATAATAAACACAGTGATGTCACAGAACAGAGATAATGTCGACTATGAGAACATAGCACAGGGACAATGCACACACAAACAGATCATTGTGTACACTATGACATCACAGCCTATGAGGAAAGTAATTATAATGATGTCACATGCCGGCATCATGACGTCCCAGTAAAGTAATGGAGGTTCATTTTCCACATTCCCTTCCATCATCCATAGTTATCACTAATTGCACCCTAAGTCTCAGTGGTAATTGCCCCCCTTATTTGTTGTACCCCAAAGCAGCTGCTCTGTCTCCTTCCTTGGTAGTTATGTCCACGGCATCATCTAAAGTCAAAAAGATTTATGATATATTAGAAAAGGCCGAGGCTTCTACAGGAATTCGTTTTATTTTACCATCTTCTAGTTCATTTCTGGGCATGCTGAAGATATGGGAAAACAGACTGATTCGGTTTGAGGTGATCTCACAATATAAAAACATGAATTATTGATCCAAATTGTAAAATGATAAAATATGTCCAAACATAGGAGAAAATGTTCACAGATTTAAGAAAGTCCAAAATATTTTTCTTGGGAAACACAATATACGAAGTTACTGGTATTAACAATATTGATCTAGACACCTGCCCAATTGCCAATACAAGGTTAGTAAGCAAGCACTTCTTCCTGTCTGTGACAAATTGATCTATGCCAGTCATGGGTGGTTTGGGTTTATCTGGTTCAACTTACATGTATATGTATAACATAGCAAACTTTGTAACAGCCGCACCTACCATGTAGTAGTCATTTACAGTACTGGTGTCTTCTCATGTGGCAGAATTGTGTTTGGGGCCCATCAAGTGCCAGTGTCTGGGTGCAGCTGCTACCTGTGCACCTCCTATAGATCTGCCCTGGGCAGACATGCTTAAAATGTTTAAAGGGAATGTGTCATAAATAATAGCCCATTTTGTAAACCAAATTTTTTGGGTTAAACACATTTTTTAAGAATTTTTGATGATTTCATTTTTAATTTTCACTATATTTAAAAAAAAAGTACTAAATCCTGCAACTTTCACTCAGATACTAAGCCTAATTAGAGACTGACACTTGCCAATTGTGTAGGGTTTTGCAGCAGTCTCCTCATTTACATCATACACAGGATTACAATAGAAGATAACACTTCAATAGACAACACCACTGAACCATCATTGTATCCACTACTGACAATAGATGATGTCACAGCTTATCTACTCCCCTCCCTGCACAGAGAATGTCGTTATAAAAAATAGTAATAAAGATGTTAAGAAATTGACAATACACTCCTTTTAGGCCATATCCACACTAGATGCTTTTTTTGTCCATATCCCAGTAGAACCAACCACAGTCACATAGAGGGTTGGCCTTGCCCACTACAGGATGGGTCAGGGACTGAAAAGACAATGTGATTTACTAGTAGTGTTACGTTGTGGTTTACTGAATAAATCACCTATTAATCCCTATTAGTGATATATCCTGGGGCAGTTGTAATAACATAGCAAACAACAGCTAGATAGCGGGCTATCTGGAGGTACAGTCCATTAGTCTGATGATGGCCTTATAAAACATGCATAGATGTAGTAGGGGCCAAGCAAACATTTGCTGACCCAAATAAGTGTTCTTTCTACGCACATGGATGCTGTAATGCAATGTGAATGAGTGGCCACACTATGAATATAGTATAGGCAGACTACAATAATGGCATATTATGCCACAATGGTTCATTTTAGAAATGATACAACTATGGGTGCTACCATATGGCATCAACAGAACTCTTGGGATGATGGCATAGTTGGGGTGCCAGTGTGACTATTGCATGGATAGGATACCTCACCCACCTGCGGTGGTCAATGGCCACGTGATGTGGATAAAGTTATTATCCACAACATAGTACTGCATTGACCTCTTCGGGTGGGCAGAGTTTTAGTCATCTGTGGTTGCCAATGGTGGCCGCTGAGTGTACCATCAACTTAAAGCGTATGTTATAAACAACTTTTCTTAAATGAATAGTGCATGTGAATATAAGAAACTCTGTCATGTATCTTACGCTAGGTTCACACTAGTGTTCAGTTATCCGTTCTTTGGGTTCGCTTGGGGAAAGGCGGAAAAATGCGAAGAGAAAAGTCCTGCTTGCAGGATTAGTGGATGGAAACCCCGAACGGAAATCAAGCGCTAGTGTAAACCTAGCCTTATGAATGAGATCTGTTTCCTTTTCCACTTACTAGGTTTCTCTCCTCCTCCTTATCTCCTTATCAGCCTGTTTGTTTACATAGAATCCCTAGTGGTATCCTGCTCACACATAGAACTCTATAGAGATGGGAGGAGGTGGAGAGGATGTGAATTGATTTATTACATCTTATCTCTAGTATAGCAGTATTAAGAGAGATCTCACTCCCTCACTCACTCACTCACTCACTCACTCACTCACTCACTCATTCACTCACTCACAGAATAGCTGAGTGTAGAAGCAGAAGTTATCTCTGTGTGTTTACCAGTAGCATTCCTCTACCCCTCCCTTCTCCATAGACTAACATGTAAAAAGTAACTCAACTTGATAAATGGTGAAGGCAACAATTTAGGTAAATATGATATATTACAAAGTTTCTTATTTTTGCCTGTACTATTAATGTCTGAAAGGCTTGTTTTATAATTTGAGGTATGCTTTAAAGTATATAGTATATGCACACATCAGTATTTACGAGTACATGGAGTATTTTGGTTTATTGCTGTATGTGAGTGACCAACTAGTTTTATACAGATTGCTTATTCTTGTACCTAATATTTTTACCTGAATGTCCGGTCCTGACTACAATACTTCCTATTGTTCACAACTTTGATTATTCCCATAAAGAATATTTTGTGAAGAAACAAATGTTCAAAGCCATTCTGTGTATAAAGTGTCTGGCGGAGTATGCATTATTTATTTAGTAGCACTGATCATGGGCTCTGCATCTGTGCTGCTCAGCATTACCCAGAGAGGCTGACAGGTGCAGGTGCACCCTATTCACAGAGAGAAAATTGCATACTAGAAACACAATTACAGTGATATAGTTTGCCAAGAAACCAACTGGAATAAATAATTAAAATCGCAAAATATACACTTGACAAATAAAGAACTATAATATGCATTAACTTTAAAGAGGAGCTGTCATCTCTCCAGACGTGTCTGGAGTAAATACTTAACTTCCAAATGAAATAACAATTCATGAGCATCTTTTCTTTTCAACTCTGCATTGTGAAGTTCCTCTGTTATTCCTCCTGGACGTTTAGGAATAAATTGACAACTAGGTGTTAGCATTCTCCTTGTTAAAGGGGTGCCATACCAGTCTGGATATGTCAGCACATATTATAAATTCATTCATAATTTTTCAGGAGGAATAACAGAGGAATGGCATAGTGCAGAGTTCTGCAATTCACTCTATAATCTGAAAGGAACCATATAGTATAATATGGAATAGTCAGAACATCTGCAACATTTCCAGATATAGAGCAGCAGGATAGAAGGGCAAGGGGTTATAAAACTTACATGCTATAGCAATGCAGATTTCTTTGGCTGCCATTACAAGTACACTAAAGTTAAAAAAAAAATGAACACAAAATCCCATTATTAATGCTTTTGGTTATGTCCTCTTCTCCTGCCTCATATTAGAATCCAAAGGGTAAAAGTTTCTAGAAGTGTTTCAGAAGTCATTCATTTTATTTCCTCTTTCCTTTTATACTACAGCATGTGAAAGTGTAAAGGCTTATTCACACGACACTGAAAAACAGACGTGCAATAGCCATTTATGCAACATCGATCATATGTCCATTTTTTTGATGGTCAGTTTTTCATGGCCATCAAGAAAACTGGCATGCACTATCTTTGAACATCAGAATGTGTTTTTTTAAGTCAAAGTCAGGAGTGGATTGAGCAGAAGGGAGAAGTATAAGAACTTCCCATATAGTTCCCATTACTTTCATAGCCACTCTTGGCTTTGGCTCAAAAAAACCGCAGCAAAATCTGCAACAAAAAAGCTGTGTTTCTGCAATGTGGGGCCTCAGCTTTAAACATTTATGTGCCTTACTGGACATGGGGGTGGTTTAAAATGCAGCAACATGTTTTAAAATTGAACCAAAATTTTTGTTGCACCGTTTGGTACAAAGTAAGCCAACCAAAAGGGGTGTAAAGTTAGACGAAGTATCTAAAAATATGCAAAATATATCATTTAGTACAAGCCACTGTGATAAATTTATACTGTCTAAGTATTAGACTGGAGCGGTCCCAATGACTATTTGCATTGCTGAGGGACACTGGGACCAATTTACTTTTGCACTATTTTCAGCAGAATTCTGGTGCATTATTTTCCTTTTTGGTTTGCATTTTATTTATAATGTGACGTGTGCCATTTTTCAATTGATTTTTTGCTTGATATGTTTCGTTTTAATTTTCATTGTATTGTAGGCGTGGTTTACATGGCTTGACTTTTTAAAAAGTCACACAATTTTTGAGTAAGCACATTTCTACTTGGCTTAAAGAATGCACCAAAAATCCTTAGTGAACTCTGGAGCCCTCACCCCTAGAGAATTGTGACAAATTTAGCAACCAGTGGGAGACATTTTGATAAATTTGTCACAAAAAAAACACACTAGTAAAAAAAAAAGTCAGAAAAGTGGCATAAAACATCGTCCCATGATAAATCGGCCCCATTGTCTTTGTGCATTATAAAACCAGAATGTCTTGGTTAATATATAGTGCACTAAACATATCGGATTGCATTTATTGGAACATTTTTGGCTTTCTAGTGTAGAATAACCTTCTCAGATGATAGCAGAGTATTTATACTTATAGGTAAATGCTGATCTTGTTTTTCCAGTTTTCATTATGTCATGTAACTGCTGACCTACTGTAAAGCAAACCATAAGGATGACTAAAAAAGTGCTGACATCTGACACATATACATATACTGTACAATCAGCATCATATAACTGGAAGCATTGGAAAATCCATAGATCTAACCTACATAAAGTTACAGATCTGTGCTAGAAGAACTTCAATATAAGAAACTGAAATGTATAACATTCTATAACAGGAATGTAGAATTAGATTTATTCTCAGTTTATCACAGACATGTAAGCTATCCTGACATATTTTTTTCAGTAAACATCTATATTCTTCAAAAAATAATTCTTTGGCACCATTTGTAGCGAATCACATCCACACACTGTGGGAAAATACACGCAGCGGACACGCTGCAATTTCCAAAAACGTTGCGGTTTTGGAAATCGTATCATGTCAATTATACCTACGGAAAAACTGGCGTTTTCCCTGTAGGTATAATGGAAGCAGAAAGTCCGCAGAGGAAACCTCTGCAGACTTTCTGTGAAAAGCTCTGCGGGAAGAACTGCAATGCTTTTTTGCTGCGGTCCGTTACGTGGCCTGAATTGACAACTATATGTTAGCAGTTGGGTGTGTGAGCTTTCACATGCTCAGTGACCAATCAGCACTAACATCCCCCCAAGTTGTAACACCTACAGTAGTAAATGATTCAAAAATATTCAGGAGGAATAACAGAGGAACAGCATAAAGTTATGCAAAAAAGATGTTCCAGAGTTGTTATTTCATGGGAAATACAAGTACTAAAATAGTAATCAGAAGTGTGGAGCAGACCTCTTAAAGGGGTTGTCCAGTTTCAGACAAAGATTATTGTTTGTATAATGAAAAGTTATACAATTTCCCGATATACTTTCTGTATCAATTCCTCACAGTTTTCTCTGCTTACTGTCATTCATTATGCTTATTTTTCGCATAAATGTTTGGGTCAGATAGCAGGAGGAAGCAGCTAAAATGGAGCAGACAGCTCTCAGCATCATGCCACGGCTTGTACTGAGCATATGGCATCATTTCTGGGTAGCATCCCCCAATAACTGCCAAGCACTGACTGTGCGATACAAGGAGGTGTATACTGCCAGTGGTTGCATTTAAAAACATAAACCTTTATCTTGCCTAGAGATGAGTCTGGCACAGTCAGGCGCCTGTGCAGTTCTTCAGTGAAGCCAGGGACATACACCCTGAGGTCCGGCACATGTGCACTGAAGATAGGGTGTACTCCTCTGTATTCACCGAGGAACTGCGCTGGCACAAGGAGTACAGTATGGACACGGATGACTTTACAAATTGGGACACTAAACCCCTGACCCACAAGGACCTGTAGGTGGTTTAGTGTCCCAAATCGCCCTGACAGGTCTCCTTTAACTTTACAAATAAAACATTAAATGCACTGTGTGAACTTTACTTTTTCAGTAGATTCTAATGGCTTTTGTTGTCCTCCATGAATATATATTACAGTGCAGCATGTTATCAGTGAACTTTGCTACATCTGTACATGTTCTCTATGTGCTCCTAGGAGAAATTCTTACAAAACAACAAAATTACTAACATGGGGTGACCGTGACATTTGCAGCTCCTGCAGAAAACCTAACAAGTAGTTCTATTATACAGTGGGTACAGAAAGTATTCAGACCCCTTTAAATTTTTCACTCTTTGTTTCATTGCAGCCATTTGCTAAAAGCAAAAAAGTTCATTTTATTTCTCATTAATGTACACTCAGCACCCCATCTTGACAGAAAAAAAAAAACAGAAATGTAGATATTTTTGCAAATTTATTAAAAAAGAAAAACTGAAATCTCACATGGTCATAAGTATTCAGACCCTTTGCTCAGTATTGAGTAGAAGCCCTTTCCTTTTGAGCTAGTACAGCCATGAGTCTTCTTGGGAATGATGCAACAAGTTTGTCACATCTGGATTTGGGGATCCTCTGCCATTATTCCTTGCAGATCCTCTCCAGTTCCGTCAGGTTGGATGGTGAACGTTGGTGGACAGCCATTTTCAGGTCTCTCCAGAGATGCTCAATTGGGTTGAGGTCAGGGCTCTGGCTGGGCCAGTCAAGAATGGTCACAGAGTTGTTCCGAAGCCACTCCTTTGTTATTTTAGCTGTGTGCTTAGGGTCATTGTCTTGTTGGAAGGTGAACCTTCAGCCCAGTCTGAGGTCCAGAGCACTCTGGAAGAGGTTTTCTTCCAGGATATCTCTGTACTTGGTCGCATTTATCTTTTCTTCAATTGCAACCAGTCGTCTTGTCCCTGCAGCTGAATAACACCCCCATAGCATGATGCTGCCACCACCATGTTTCACTGCTGGGATTGTATTGGGCAGGTGATGAGCAATGCCTGGTTTTCTCCACACATACCGTTTAGAATTAACGCCAAAAAGTTCAGTCTTAGACTCATCAGACCAGAGAATCTTATTTCTCATAGTCTGGGAGTCCTTCATGTGTTTTTTGGCAAACTCTATGCGGGCTTTCATATGTCTTGCACTGAGGAGAGGCTTCCTTCTGGTAGAGGGCTGCAGTGATAGTTGACTTTGTGGAACTTTCTCACATCTCCCTACTGCATCTCTGGAGCTCAGCCACAGTGATCTTTGGGTTCTTCTTTACCTCTCTCACCAAGGCTCTTCTCCTGCGATTGTTCAGTTTGGCTGGACGGCCAGGTCTAGGAAGAATTCTGGTCGTCCCAAAATTCTTCCATTTAAGGATTATGAAGGCCGCTGTGCTCTTAGGAACCTTGAAGGCTGCAGAAATTCTTTTGTAACCTTGGCCAGATCTGTGCCTTGCCACAATTCTGTCTCTGAGCTCCTTGGACAGTTCCTTTGATCTCATGATTCTCATTTGCTCTGACATGCACTATGAGCTGTGAGGTCTTATATAGACAGGTGTGTTCCTTTCCTAATCAAGTCCAATCAGTTTAATTAAACACAGCTGGACTCCAATGAAGGAGTAGAACCATCTCAAGGAGCATCAGAAGGAAATGGACAGCATGTGAGTTAAATATGAGTGTCACAGCAAAGGGTCTGAATACTTATGACCATGTGATATTTCAGTTTTTCTTTTTTAATAAATTTGCAAAATTATCTATATTTCTGTTTTTTTCTGTCAAGATGGGGTGCTGAGTGTACATTAATGAGAAATAAAATGAACTTTTTTGCTTTTAGCAAATGGCTGCAATGAAACAAAGAGTAAAAAATTTAAAGGGGTCTGAATACTTTCCGTACCCACTGTATGCCAATAGCTCTAAGCTAGTAGAATATACTATGCTATTCTATACTATTCTATTCTATTCTATTCTATTCTATACTATACTATACTATGCTATTCCACACTTCATAATGTTCTTTGCTAGTTACTGTTATGGTGCTAATGTCCTTGTAATCTCTATGTATTATCAGACAGATTGTAAGGGGTTGTCCATGACTGAAATGAACATGGCTGATTTTTCAGAAATAGCACCACACCTGTCCATAGATTGTATCTGCATTGCCCTTCAGCCTTATTAAAGGGACTCTGTCACCAGGGTGAAGTATATGAAACCAGTAAAACAGTTATATACATTCAGGTGAGCCTGATCTAACATCTTTTTCCCTTATGAAAATTTGTGCCTCCGATGCCGAGATATATTTATCTATTTCTCAGTCTGGAGCTCTGAAGGTGGCTCTGTTGCTCCCAGTTGTTACAACACTGCTCTAATACACCCTCCTTACCCTTCTCCTTTCTTTGAGTGACAGGGCCAGGGAGCCATGCAGAAATCTCACCTTGCTCTGTGTTCTCACCTTCATGCTGGCATATTTGAGCAGTGTAGGGAATAGGAGTTTGAAGCAATGGAGCCACCCTCGGTGCTCCAGACTGCTTCTTTGCCTATTTGATTGGTTTAATATGCTTCACCCTAGTGACAGACTCCCTTTAAACTGAATGGGGCAGAGTTGCAATACCTCTCACAACCTGTGAACAGGTGTAGCACTGTTTCTGTATGAAAGCAGCCGTTTTTCACATCTTAAACTATCTCTTTATGGAGACTCCAACACAGATGTGAATCCAGCCTTATGGAGTTGTTGCACTGGGGTAACCACTTTTTAAGCGGACAGGGTCTTTTATGCGGACCCGAATGACAGAGACCCAAATGCTAGTGTGAACCTAGCGTAAGACTTCAAAGTTGTTTTTCTCCTAATCTACAAGAGTGACATGTAACAGAAGTATGCTGTCTATCACTGTAATGTGCTCAATGAAATATGGTGGTGACAGATGAATATGCTTGGGGACGTGATATACACCCCCCTAAATAAAACTCAGCTAAGTTAAGGGTGGACACATCTGTACAATCGGTGATTAACAAACAAAACCTATTGTATATAGTCACATAAATCAAATACTATAATATAGGTATAACCATGTCAGCAGAAATCCTGAGTAAGTTAAGTTATGAGAGCAGAACATATGTCATATGGTAAATTAAACCTCAAAAACACAATTGTCCCGTCCATTACTCACAGCCACAAGAACTCGGCAAAACTTGCATACAATAGCAAATAGCCAGTAAGGCTGTGTTTACACCTGTGTTGGTGTCTCCGCAGGTAATCAGTCTCTGTGATCCGTCGAAAGATCATACTGATTAGAATCCATTGTTTTCAATGGGTTTTTAAAACCATCTGCAGATGTGCATTTGGAACATTTCTGCTGAGTATCCGTTATTTTGGACAGAGACAAAAGTTGGACTTAAAGTACTTTTGCTCCATTCAAAGATACACAATGGACAGCAATGGATCTGTTTTTTTAACATTGAGATCTATGGAAGGCGGATACAAACAGATTATCAAAAGATAGTAACCAGTTTGTGTTTGTTTTACAATCTGTTTTCCCCTCTTTATTCTTCTCTGTGTATGCTCAGAATGAAGATGTGTGTGTATGTGTGTGTGTGTATGTGGGGGGGTTGGGGGACAGATCCGCCAAAAACTAACAGAAACGTACACTTTTTTTGACAGATACCCATTAATGGATCTATCAAAAATGACAGATAATCATATACTTTGTGTAACTGTTGTATCCATTTTTTTTGACAAATCTGTTGTTTTTTTAAATGGATTTGCAACGGGCAGACACCTAGTGCAGATATGAACATAGTCTAAGCAAGAACTTAGTAACAACTCCATGCTATTATGGTTAGTGCAGAACATATTTATGTTATCAGTACATAGAGATGTGTTCTACCTTAACTTATTGTGACATTCCAGCACAAGCCTTAAAGGGAGTCTGTTACCAGAGTCCAGCTGTGACAGTGTGTTATCATCAGATCAATTTCTGTCATATTAGTATTGGATTTGTGGTGAATCCTGCCCCATTGTGCTATTATGTGTATTGGCTCACTCCTGTCTACCATAGCCAGACTGAGAGCTCAGGACAGGAGAAGAATTAAATCTACTCAATGACCCTGTCTACATCCCAGTTGAATGAACCCTCCTGAGGAACCCCTGAGGTGACTGGAAAAGACAGGTATACTAGACTCTGGGCGGCAGGTCTGCGACTCATCTCAATGTCTATGAGTTGGAGATACCCCCTGCAGGGACTACATCCTACTCTGTTAAGGGGGAGAACTTGAAACTGTTCACATTTCATCCCACTTGGGGATATAAGGACTTGACCT
Organism: Leptodactylus fallax; assembly: GCA_947044405.1. NCBI lineage: Eukaryota > Metazoa > Chordata > Amphibia > Anura > Leptodactylidae > Leptodactylus > Leptodactylus fallax. The sequence goes on along the minus strand of CAMRHE010000342.1, from coordinate 1,999,117 downwards.
AGGGATGCATAGGTGCTTTTGCGACTGCTGGAGAAGGGACAGGACCTGATTCTGCGGCCAGGTCGTGGTCACATGGAAGAAGAAAGTCCAGAGACTGTTGCTTGTTGCCCCAATAAGGACTTGGAATTGTAACTGTGCCTGGTGTCAGGGCTGCTTTAACCATAGGGCCAATGGTGCACTTACACTGTGCCCTATGGTAGCTGGGGCCCCATTGGGACAGCGGGACAGTTCTGCCTCTGCTGTCCCCATTCCAGGCTGCCCAGCTCCAGGTCATCGACATCAATCATTAAGCATTGAGCCGTCCACTCCCTGCTTCATCATTTATCCCCTCTCTTCCCTGGGAGCTGCAGGCGTGATGTGATGACGTCACTTACATAGCGCCTGCAGCTCCCTGAAGACTCCTGACCGAGACAGCAGGGGAGTGAGGAGAGGTGAGTATTAGTGTTTTTTTTTTTTTTTTTTGTTATTAACCCTTAGGAGACACACAGACATTTTTCATTTTTGTGTTTTCCTTTTTTACTCCTTACATTCCAAAAGCCATAACTTTCTCATTTTTCTATTTACGTAGTCATATGAGGGCTTGATTTTTGCGTGACAAGTTAATAATAATAATAATAATAGTCCTTTAATAGTCCCACAATGGGGAAATTCAGTGTGTTACAGCAGCAAAGATAAGCAGATACAAATACAAATACAACATGTACAGGAATATTCCAAGGTGAGAGGCATTACATTGATAGCAGACAGACAGATAGGGCGTAGCAGGGGGGGGGGGGGATTTAACAGGCAGAGAGATATTTTCAGTTCTCTGTGTGTAATGATCTCCGCTTAGGTCGGTGTTGGTTGTACAGCCTAACCGCGGTGGGGAGGAAAGACTTCCGATAGCGCTCCTTCTCACACCTAGGGTGGAGCAGTCGGTCACTGACAGTACTGCTCAGCGCGATCACAGTCTCATGCATGGGATGGGACTTCTTCTTCTGCATGGAGCTCACCACGGACAGTATCCTTCTGTCACCCACCACCTGCACTGGGTCCAGTGGGCACCCCAGGACAGAGCTGGCCTTTCTAATCAGCTTGTCAAGTTTATTTCTGTCCCTGGTTGATATACTGCTCCCCTAGCAGGCCACTCCAAAGAAGATGGCTGATGCCACTACCGAGTTGAAGAAAGTTCTAAGAAGTGCCCCCCGGATTCCAAAGGCTCTCAGCTTCCTAAGCAGGTAGAGCCTGCTGTGGCCCTTCCTGTACAGGGCCTCCATATGATCTGCCCAGTCCAGCTTATTATTAAGGAGCAAACCCAGGTACTTATAGGTGTTCACAATCTCGATGCCCGTCCCCAGGATGTCCACTGGTTTAGGAGGGCTTCTGCCTTTGCGGAAGTCCACCACCATCTCCTTGGTCTTCCCCGCGTTAATCTTCAGGTGGTTCCGGTGGCACCAGTCCACAAAATCCCGGTTCAGTTTTCTGTACTCCCTGTCATCATCATCTGTGATGAGACCCACTATTGCAGAGTCGTCAGAATACTTCTGTAGGTAGCAGCTGGATGAGTTTCACCTAAAATCTGCAGTGTACAGTGTGAAGAGGAAAGGGGCGAGAACCGTACCCTGAGGTGCCCCCGTATTACAGTTCACTGTACCTGACACACAGTCTCGGGCTCTCACGTATTGAGGTCGATTTGTGAGGTAGTCTAGGATCCAGTTGGAGAGGTGGTGGTCCACTCCAGCAAGGCCCAGCTTGTCCCTCAATAACCTGGGCTGTATGGTGTTAAAAGCACTGGAGAAGTCAAAGAACATTATTCTCACTGTGTTCCCTGGTTTCTCCAGGTGAGACAGAGCCCTGTGCAGAAGATGGATGATGGCATCATCTACCCCAATGCCCGGCCGATAAGCAAACTGGAGTGGGTCCATAGCGGGGCTCACTAGAGGGCGGAGATGTGTGAGAACCAATCTCTCCAAGATCTTCATCAGGTGGGATGTCAGTGCTACAGGTCTGTAGTCGTTGAGGTCCATAGGGTGGGGTTTCTTTGGAACTGGTACCACACAAGAAGATTTCCATAATTCAGGGACTATTTCCTGCCTCAGGCTCATATTATACATATATGTAATTATACCACACAGCTGGTCCCCACAAGTCTTAATTAGCCTTGCACTGATGTCATCTGGCCCTCCGGCTTTCCTCGCCTTGATCTTTTTCATCTCCTTCCTCACCTGGGCCCGTGTGAAGGTCAGACTGTGGCCAGATAAAGATGGATTTCTGGATTTACTGGTCTGTTGGGAAGTGGCCGCATGGGGAGAAGTCATTGTGGTGGGGGGAGCTGAAGGACATACTGGGGTGGGAGGAGCTGGTGTGTGATCAAATCTGTTGAAGAATAGGTTTAGTTCATTAAGCCAGTTAACATCTGCCTCAATCTGGCAGACAGACTGTTTATGACCCGAAATTGACTTAAGCCCCTCCCAGACCCCCCCTTATGTCTTTTCTTTCCATTTGCTTTTCCATTTTTTCTTTATAACTGGATTTTCCCTGCCTGATTTGATGCCTCAGCTCCTTTTGTACTTCCCTCAACCCCTCCTTATCTCTTGTCCTGAATGCCATCTTTTTCTCCTTAAGTAGTGTTTTTATATCAGAGTTAATCCATGGTTTGTTATTGGAGAAGCACCTCACCACTTTTGTGGGTACTGTGTTGTCCACACAAAAATTAATGTAGTCCGTTATGCAGTGTGTGAGTCCTTCTATATCTTCCCCATAAGAATCCTGCAGAACTTCCCATGCGGTTGTGTCAAAACAATCCCTCAGAGCCTCATCACTCTCCTCGGACCATATCCTCACTGTGCGGGTGACAGCTGGTTCTCTACGTACAAGTGGCTTGTACACAGGTCGGAGATGTACTAGGTTGTGATCCGATCTCCCCAGGGGCGGTAGGGCTGATGAGTTGTATGCCTCCCTCACGTTGGCAAAGAACAAGTCCAGTGTTTTGTTGTCTCTTGTGTGGCAGGTTACATACTGTGTGAAACTGGGCAGTGTGGATGATGGAGAGGCATGGTTGAAATCACCCGACAGAAGAAAGAGGGCCTGGGGGTGCTGAGACTGTAACTGGCTCAGCGTGGCTTGTAGGACCTCGCAGGCAGCGTCAGCTTTCGCAGAGGGGGGGACATATGCAGCTATCACGATGACATGTGATAGTTCCCTTGGTAGGTAGAAAGGTCTAATGCTCACAGCTAATAGTTCAATGTCCTTACAGCAAGTTTGATCCTTAATCACAATGTGCCTAGGATTACACCATCTATTATTCACAAACATTGCCAGCCCTCCTCCTTTCCTCTTACCGCTCTCCCTTGTCCTGTCTGCCCGAAGGAGTTTAAAACCATCCAAGGAGACCAGAGGGTCAGGAGTAACTTCAGTGAGCCAAGTCTCTGTAAGTAGCATCATGCTGCACGCCCGAAACTCCTGATGCTGCCTGGTGAGCGCTGTTAGTTCATCCATCTTGTTTGCAAGAGATCTCACATTGCCCATGATGATGGAGGGAACAGCTGGTTGGTAACGCCTCTTTTTAATCCTCTGAAGAGTTCCTGCTCTGCATCCCCTCACCCGCTTTTTCTTTCTCCAAATCTCACGGGGGATGTGTGACCAGATGGTATGCCCTCCTGCTGTGCCTCTGAGCTGCAGAATTTCCTCTCTTGTATAGACAAAGGAATTGTCTGCATACACAAAAGATCCCATTTTCAAGCAGAACAAAGACAGATAAAAACAAAAAAAAAAAAAAAAGTATCACAAGGGTCCAAGTCTTTGTGCGTGTTTCATAGTGCAAAGTCCTTAAGTAGAGAGGTACAAAACGAGTCATAGAAAGAAAAATAAGATAGAGAGTCTCAGAGCTGCTGTAGCTGGCAGCCACTCCAGCGGCGCCATCTTGGAAAAAAAAAAAAAAAAAAAAAAAAAAAAGTGGTACCATTTATTATTTTGTACAATATACTAGGAAGCAGGAAAAAAAATTCAGAATGAGGTGGAATTGAGGAAAAAACACAGTACCGCCGTTTTCTTATGTCTTTTTTTTTTTACGGCTTCCACTCTGTGGTAAAAATGCTATGTTAGCTTTATTCTGCAGGTCAGTACAATCACAGTGATATCAAATTTATATAGTTTTCTTCATGTTTTAATAACTTTACAAAAATTCTAAATTTTGAAGAATAAAAAAATTCTTTGAATCACCATATTCTGGCCCCTGTAACTTTTTTATATTTCAGCATACAGAGCTGTGTAAGATGTCTTTTTTTGCTGGACGATATGTAGTTTTTATTGATACCATGTTGGGGGATGTATGATGTTTTGATCACGCAGGCTTCAGTAGTTACAATACAATGGCAGGCCTGGGAGCCTTCAGAAGGGGGGGCCATCCCGTTACCGAGAAGCAAAAAGAAAGTGAAAGTAACCACTCAGATGCGTGGTCGCACTTGACCATGGCATCTGAGTGGTTAAATGCACATGATCAGAGTCATCTCCGATCACGGGCAATGCAGCCAGGTCCCTGCTGTATGAAACAGCTCAGACCCAGCAGCTAGCCATGTTTAGTCACGTTCACCAGGACGTAACTGTACGTCCTGGTGCGCCTAAGGCTTAATGTTGAATTCTCAGGATTGGTTAGGGCTATGAAGATTTTAGCCCCTTAAGGACCCAGCCCAAAAGTGCGTTAAGGACCAGGCCTCGTTTTTCAAAACTGACATGTGTCACTTTATATGGCAATAACTTTGAGACGTCTTAACTTACACAAGTGATTTTGAGAATGTTTTTTCGTGACACATTGTACTTCATGTTAGTGGTAAACACTAATGAATATTTTTGTATTTATTTATAGAAAAATAGGAAATTTGATGGAAATTTTGAAAAAAATCGCAATTTTCAAAATGTGAAATGCTCTGCTTTTCAGATAGATAGTCATACCATCCAAATACATTAATACATATTATCTACCATATCTCTGCTTTATATCGGCATCATCTTTTAATCGTCCTGTAATTTATTTTGGATGTTAGAAGGCTTACAAGTGTAACAGCGATTTTGCAGATTTACAAGAAAATTTCCCAAACTAATTTTTTAGGGACCACTTCAGTTCTGAAGAGGATTATAAAGGCCTATATATTAGAAACCCCCATAAATCACCCCATTTTCAAAACTGCACCCCTCAAATAATTCAAAATTACATTTGGGAAGTCTGTTAACCCTTTAAGAATTTCACTGGAATTAAAACAATATGGAGGTGAAATTTAGACATTTAATTTTTTCCAACTAATTCCTTAATTTAGCCCTAAAATTAACACATTCACAAAGGGTTAAAGGAAAAAATGCATCTCACAGTTTGTTATCCAATTTCTCCCGAGCACGTAAATATCCCACAAGTGGGTGTAAACTGATGTTTGGGCGAATGGCAGCGCACGGAAGGGAAGGAGCGACACTGGGCGTCTGAAAAGCAGATTTTGCTGGAATAGTTTTCAGGTGCCATGTCTCATTTGCAAAGCCCCTAGAGTACCAATACAAAGGAAAACCCCAAAAAGTGACCCCATTTTGCAAACTACACCCCTCACAGAATTCATATAGGGGTATAGTGAGCATTTTGACCTTACATTCGTTTCACAGATTTTGCTAACACTGGGATGTATAAATGAAACATTACTAAAATGTCACTTTATCCCCAAAGTTTTCATTTTCACAATGGGTTAAAGGAGAAAAAGCACCCCACAGTTTGAAAAATAATTGCTCCTAAACACAGCAATACCCCATATGTGGTCGTAATCTGCTGTATGGGTACATGGCAGGGCTCAGAATGGAAAGAGCGCTATTTAGCTTTTGGAGAGCAGATTTTGCTGGAATAGTTTTCAGGTACCATGTCGCATTTGCAGAGCCCCCAAAGTACCAATACAGTGGAAACCCCCTAAAAGTGACCCCATTTTGGAAACTACACCCCTCACAGAACATATCAAGGGACATAATGAGCATTTTGACCCTACAGCTGTTTCACAGATTTTATTAACATTGGGACATTAAAATGAAAAATTACTTTTTTTTCCAATAAACCGTCAATTTAGCCCCAAATTTTTCATTTTCACAAGAGGACAAAGGAGAAAAAGCACCCCAAAGTTCGTTACACAATTTCTCCTGAACACAGAAATGCCCCATATGTGGTTGTAATCTGCTGCATGGGTACATGGCAGGGCTCAAAATGGAAAGAGCGCTATTTAGCTTTTGGAGGGCAGATTTTGCTGGAATAGTTTTCGGATGCCATGTCGCATTTGCAAAGCCCCTAAAGTACCAATATAATACAAACCCCCAAAAAGTGACCCCATTTTGGAAACTACACCCCTTATATAATTTATCTAGGGGTATGGTGAACATTTTGACCTCACAGCTGTTTCACAGATTTTATTAACATTGGGACATTAAAATGAAAAATTACTTTTTTTCCAATAAACCGTCAATTTAGCCCCAAATTTTTCATTTTCACAAGAGGACAAAGGAGAAAAAGCACCCCAAAGTTCGTTACACAATTTCTGCTGAACACAGAAATGCCCCATATGTGGTTGTAATCTGCTGCATGGGTAAATGGCAGGGCTAAAAATGGAAAGAGCGCTATTTAGCTTTTGGAGGGCAGATTTTGCTGGAATAGTTTTCAGGTGCCATGTCGCATTTGCAGAACCCCTAAAGTACCAATATAATGGAAACCTCTCAAAAGTGACCCCATTTTAGAAACTACACCCCTCAAGGAATGTATCAAGGGGTATTATCATTTAGAGCCTAAAAATGCTTCCCAAAAATTAATGTACAAAGTGAAAATTAAAGTTTTTAAAGAAATATCCAATTTCAGTGCCTAATACGTTGTGGCCACTTTGTGGCATCAGAGACATGAACTCCTAAAACTATTAAGTGGGCTATCCCGGGGACAAAAAAATTATATATGTGGGTATAAACTGCTGCTTGGGCACGCAGCAGGGCTCAGAAGGGAAGGAGCACTGTGTTTTTTTTTAGCTTTTGGAGTACAGATTTAGAGGGACTTTCTGGTCGCCATGATATTTTTGCAGAGCCCTGGAGGTGCTAGTAAATTGGAATTCCCCAAGAAGTGACCCCCATTTTGTAGGGGCAATTTTAGGGTCTCTGCAAATGTGACATGGCGTCCAAAAAAACAACATATCTAAATATGCGCTCCAAAAGCACATAGCGCTCCTTCACATTTGCGCCCTGCTGTGTGCCCAAATGACAGTTTATGCCCACACGTATGACACTGGTGTACCCAGGATAACGTACTTAACAATGCCATATGTGGGTATAAACTGCTGTTTGGGCACAGCCGGGCACAGAAGGGAAAGAGCGCTATTTTGGTTTTTAGAGCACAGTTTGCTTTTTGGACACCATGCCACTTTTGCAGAGACCATGAATTGTCAGTAAAGTGGAATCCGCAGACATGTCACCCCATTTTGGAAACTATACCCTTCAAGGGATTTATCAAGTGGGGTAGCGAGCATTATTAACCCTTAAGTGTTGCATTCTTTTAATTTCCAAAAATGAATGCGCAGCTGATAATGAAAAGTTAAAAATGAAATTTTTCTATAGATACGCCATTTCAGTGCCTGATATGTTGTGCTCAGCTTATGTCTGCAGAGACACACTCCAAAAACTGGTGAGCGGGGATCCCGGGCACAACAGCTTTTGGAGCGTTCATCTCTGATACAAGCCGGGCACAACATATTACGCACAGAAATGTCGTATTCCTGGAATAATTGTCATTTTCACCTTTCATCATCAGCTGCCTATTCATTTACGGATAATAAATTATAGCAACACTTGGGGGTTAAAAATGCTCACTGTACCCCTGGATAAATTCCTTCAGGGGTGCAGTTTCCAAAATGGGGTGACATGTCAGGGGATTCCACTGTACTGGCATTTCAGCTCTGCAAAAGTGCAATGGCGTCCAAAAACCAAATAGCGCTCCTTCCCTTCTGTGCCCGGCTGTGCCCAAACAGGAGTTTATACCCACATATCACATTAAGTACCTTATCCTGGGTACACCAGTGTCATACATGTGGGTATAAACTGCGGTTTGGGCACACAGTAGGGCACAGAAGGGAAGGAGCGCTATATGGCTTTTGGAGCGCAGATTCAGATGTTTGGGATCTGGATGCTATGTCATGTTTGCAGAGCCTCTAAAGTACCAGTAAAGTGGAATCCCCTAGGGAATGACCCCATTTTGAAAACTGCACCCCTCAAAGAACTTATCAAGGGGTGTAGCGAGCATTAGTATCCCAGACGTGACTGCACAGCGGATGGGGAAAAGTGAATATGTAATCTGTGCGTAGTACATTGGGTACACTAAATTCCCTACTATTTCCCCAGTAGTTCCTATTATTGGGGGGTCACTCTGGGGGTCACTTCTGGTTTATTATCCCTCGTAAGCTCTAAATCTGGGGTGTACCCTAATATACGCTCGCACAGCTTATACATTCCCTTCCTGCCGCAGCCAGTTATGCTCTAATGATTTGGCGATTTTTGGGGTTTTTGTCTTCACATTGTACGAGTTATATTTTCTTTATTTCTCTGGTGATGTAGCCATATGAGGGCTTGTTGTTTGCAGTATGAGATGTATTTTTTAATGACATCATTTTTAGGTGCTTACAACTTATTAAATAAATTTTATTAACTCTTTCTTGGTGGATTAAAAAACAACCCCATCAATTCTGGCACTGCGTTTTAGCTTTTAAATTTTTCACCATGCAGCGTAGAGCATAAGTAACATGTTATATTTATTCTGCGGGTCGGTACGATTATGGTGATACCTCATTTATAATGTTTTTTTATGCAATACCAATTTTGCAGAACAAAAACCCATTTGGGGACATAAATTAATTTTTTTTGCTTCGCCATCTTCTAAGATGCGTAGCATTTTTATTTTTCAGTTTAGAGAGTTGGTTTAGGGCTTATTTTTTTGCGGTACAACCTGTGCTTTTTATTGGTACTGTTTTGGGGTACATATGACTTTTTGATCACTTTTTATGGCATATTTTGTAAGGTGAGATGGCGAAAAATCGTTACTTTTGGCGGTTTTTTTGTTTTTTTTTCCCCAACTTTCACCGTGTACATTAAATATGGTTTCAGTTTTATTGTACAAGTTGTTACGGACGCAACGATACCAAATATGTATTGTTTTTATTAATTTTTAGGTTTATTGTTTATATAATTCATTTTATATAGGAAAAGGGAATTTTTGGGGCTTTATTCTTTTATTAATTTTTTTTCACATACTTTATTATTTTTTTTTTTCACTTTTTTTTTACTTTTTCTTGTGTTCCATTAGGACACCTGAGCCAGCAATGCTTTGATTGCTGGCTCAGCACTATAGACTGCAAGACACGAGCATACTCGTGTCTTACAGCCTATACAGGAAGTCAGCGCTATGGAAACACAGCGCTGACTTCCTGATGTCTCGGCAGGATCAACCAGGTACTGGGGGCTCCAGGCAGCCTGGGGTCACTTGGCAGACCCCGGGCTGCACATTAGAGATATCGGCACCCCCCCGATCTCGCCGCGGGGGGTGCCGGGGGGGGTCGGCAAGACGGCGGAACCCCTTGGATGCCGCGGTCATGTTTGACCGCGGCATCCAAGGGGTTAAAACTGCCGATCGGAAGTTATGGCCGACCGGGGGTTATGGAGCAGGGTGTTAGCTGTCAGATACAGCTAACACCCGGTTCCGATACCGCCCACTCAGATAGTGAGCGGGCGGCCGGCCTCGGGCGTAGTATTATGTCCTGGTGCGCGAAGTACCTAGCGCCCAGGACGTAATAGTACGTCCAAGGTCGTTAAGGGGTTAAAGATGAGAATAGCCCTTACAGATCCAGAGCAATTTGTTGGTGAAAATGCTAATCGGCATTGAGATCCCAATGCAGATCTCAATTCCTGACAGCAAATGACTCCAAATCTGTAAGCTATCATGATAAGATTCTCATGTTTAAAATTAATTCAAACTCATCTGCATAGCCCTAACCAATCCTGAGATATGGGGCTCTAAAGTATCCACCCCCCTCCAGCCATCTTAGCCAGCTGTGAAGGAGGAATGAAGGGAAAGAAGCAGAACTGCAGACTGCAGAGACATATTGTCTGTGCACAACCTGTATATGACCCTGGGGGTGGTGGAAGCATGGTCTTCTGTCCATGTTATCCCCTCTCCTATCAATCAGAGAGCATACTATACTTTTGCTCTCTGATTGTCACATAGCGGGATAATATAATACCCCTCTGAGCCTAATCACAGGGGTATCTTCTGTAATTCCCCTCTGAACATAACCGAGAAGTTTATTGACGCTGTGACCCAGACATTTACCATCGTTGAGGTCGCAGCGCCAAACGAGTTGCACCAAACACTTACACAACACATACACAAAGCCATCAATAAAGATTACATTTGACCCTGTGCATACCTGAACTTTATAGAGTAAAATACGCCTCTCTAGGAATATCCGTTACATGCTAAAATAATAGCAATAACGATTATTACTAGAGATGAAAATATAAAACAATTCTGAAAGGCGGAAAAGTTCCATCAGTCAGATAACACATTGTCACCCATTGAATGCCACACTATAAAATCCCAGTTTTTGGCAGCTTTCAGATGGGTATAATAGTGGATGGTGATGGTGGGGGGATTGGGGCACTTATGAAACCTTTGCACTGGGCCCACCAATGTGTTAAAACGGCCCTGCCTGATGCCAGAATACCAGATGGTGCCCCCGGATCTGTTATACCTGCTGATGTGTTGGAATGTTGTGCTCAGACTATGGGATTTATTAAAAGTTTGCTTTATAACTCTCCAGCCTTCCACCCTTGTGTGCTCTCAGTTGTTTACCCCATCACACCAGCATATCAACCCAGCTCTGCAGATAAATAGGTTAGAGTCACCTGAATCAAACAGTGTTTCCCCTTGTGAACTGATGCCTCTGTTGCCAAAATATTTTCTTTTTTGTCGATATACAAATGAGCTCTTTGGAACAATGAGGGTGTTGCCATTGCTCCAAAGAGCTAATTTGTATAATGATAAAAATGGATATCTCACGAATGGAGGCACCAATTCACATGGGGAGACACTGTTTGTTTCAGATGACCCTAACCTATCTATTTGTGGGGCTGGGTTGATATGCTGGGTTCTGGTGACAGACTCCCTTTAAAAGCGAACACGCATAGGAACATATAGGATATCACTTTGTGATACAAGGTAACAAAACACTATGGTTCTGAAATGTTATATCCTGACAATCATATCTAAACCAAATCCAGCCAAGAGGAAATGTAAAGAAGGACACATCTGTATAATGTGCAAAAGACATTCAACCAAAAATATCAACTACAGCTTTAGGCATTAAAATCAGACTAATCAGGTCATATGTAAACTGAAAAAAATCCTTCATATTTTTTATATCCCTTATACTTAATTTATTATTTAATATCTCTATGTACATTTTGGGTATTTGGATTTAATAGCATAAACACTGAGCCATACAATGTAAAAGGGGGAAAAAGGTATTCACAAAAACACTACACCCTGTTATGAGTGAAGATTCCTTACAACCAGTAACAATGATGTTCACATGTGTTTGCGCAGTGATTCGGAGGTATACGTTGGTCACATAATGGCATGAGCTGGTCATTGGCCACAAAGTAAAAAAATGTTTGCCACATGGTCTGCTGCATTGTACTATGCAGTAAAAATATACTCTTTTTTTTTGGCCTCTGTCAGGAGAGCAGAAATTATAAGGCTGGGTTGAAATCTGAGTCGGAGTCTCCATTGGAAACTCCATCACAGAGACCGCTGAAAATTGGCAAAAAAAATCCTGCTAGGAAGACTTTTTTCTCTGCTGCTTTCAGTTTAAAAACGAAATGAAACGTTTTAAAATGGCGGACACCTGGCGGACCCCATTATAGTCAATGGGGTCCACCGGTCTCTATGTGTAACCACTGTTGAACCTAGCGTCAGGCTACATCTGGTGTATGTCCAGGAACTATAAACCAAAACATGGCATAACCTTTTACTATACTCCCCCCCTAATTTAGGCATTTTTAGAACATTGCACAGATACACCACCACTGCATTGTCTCAATCTGAATGTGGCCACCACTGGCCACCACATTCAATAGTATGGTGGTCAGTGGATTCCCAGTCACTGGTGATACAGTACTGTACGTAGGGATCACAGGGGAAACCCTACCGATCAAACATAAAAATATGCAACATAACCAGGAAATTACAATTTGCCCCTTTTAGATTTTTAGAATCAGAAAAAAACATATTCAGGATCAAAGAGATTTTCAGATTTCCCATGGCTGATGAATGGCAGTGAAAAAAGACTGAAATATAGTTCTGTGGGAAAAGATTCAGTATAATGTATTTTATTTATTGAATACCTGCTCTTTTTATGTTTATGAGTCCAGTGGGCGGTCCTATCAGTAACTGACACAGTCTCTCCTGTATGACTGTGCAAAGACATGCCTGTCAGTTAATAAGTAGAACCACCTGGTGAACTCCTAGATATAGAAAACGCAGTGATTTCTGTAATAAATTACAAATTATACTGAATTTTTTTTCCCACAAAACGAAACATAGTAATTTAAAGGTTCCCTTTAAATAATATAGTGGGGTTACCTGCAATGAGCAACACATAACATATTGTGATAATGCAATGAGCTATAGCAAATTCAGCTCAGCTACATTGAGATACATGACTGTTGCATCTGTATACGTTTGCATAATGTTCTTTTTTTTACTAAATCCACGCTCCAATAGTCAATTTGAAGATATTATGAGATTATAAGAGACTATGATTTATGAATTATGATTTTGTCAAGGAACAGCACCACTGTTGTCTACAGGTAGTGTCTGGTATTGCAGCTGCAATATGAGCTGCAGCCAGTGGACAAGTTTAGTAGAGGTTTTAGAAAAAAAGATTTAAGGGTCATTTCCTAAACCTATTGCATGCAGAATGTATGTCCTGTTCATATTATTGCAGGCTGTGTGATTGTATGTGTGTATACAGTATATATTATAATAGTCAAGGAAATGGAAGTAGTAGAGACACGAGTAGAGGTACTGAGGAGGAGGGTGTGAGAAAAGAAGAGACTATTATGTAAACTACATCTAAGAAGTATGCTGTCTTGTCTTTATCTACATCAGATTTAACCCCTGGTCAGCTACTTATCCATCCACACTCATGCCAGTTCTCCCAATTTTAACCACTTTATTGCCAATGCATTGGCTTTTTATCACTTCCTCTTAAGGCATTATATTTGCAATTGCTACTTTAGGTACAGAACTAAATTTGATGGTTTGTGCAATTCCCATCTCTTACATAAACTGTTAACACAGCAATATCACAGAATAGCCAAGTACCCACCAATGCGATTATTTCACTCTAAGCCTTTAAAGCAAGCTAAGAATCCCATTAAACTGTTTGTCGGCGGCTCCTGACTCTTGACGGAAAAATCCTCTGAAGTATTTTCCTGTTTGTCTTGTAGATGACTTACCATTAAACCTCATTACTAGGGACTTCTGTCCTTTAGTATACACTTAGGATAGATTTAAAAGGTTTGGGTTAGAAGCAAATGTAGGCATGGCTTGCAGAAAGATGCTTGTATGTCAAGTGGGAGAAGTAAAAGAGATACTATGAATGTAGCATGACATATATCACATTCACCTAACAGTAGCATTCACTGACATTAAATATTCAGGAAGTCCATTTCAATATGAATGTTATATATATATAGCCTTATGTTAGTAACAAGAACATTATTTGCCTCCTGGTTTCTGTCTCTACCACACGATTGATCTGCTTTTTACCCATCTTCTGCTTACTCCAGATGGAAAGTGTTGACTTTCTAGTTAATGAGAATGAGAGGAATTGCAGACATGGTATAATCCTTTGTGCCAAAACAAATGTGGGCAATAAATCAAAGCCAAACCACAGTAATGAAAACACAACATGAACATTTGATAATGCTGAGCAGCTTTTTTTATATTACAGGCGTTCAATCAAACATCCTTTTAGGGCAAAGTTCCATCTTTGTCCCTTTCAGATGCTGTTTGATGAAAACTAACATACAGATGTTACAGAGCTGAGTTTGTCACGTGGCTCAACTGTTATGATATCAGGGCATGTTATCTAAGATTCTCCATGGGAATGCAGGTGTCTTAATTCATGGTGCACAGAAGAAACCCAACCTCTACTTCATCCATTAATCTTAAGCCTGGTGCACTTACCATTGATTTGGTGTTAAAGCAATGTCTGGAAATAATACCATAAACACTGTTTGAGCAAACAATGTAAGGGTAAGTTCACACTGTGGAAAGTCAAGAGGAATTTAAAGTGGACTTCTGCCTCAAATTCCTCTCCACTTTCTGCCACGGCTGTCTCTGGCTGCTTAGGCGCAGATGAATGGGCGTGACCATTGGAGTGTCTCATGAAGAGGGTTCTGATCTATAAGTTTCAATGGGAATTTTTTTTCTCATACCAAGCTTTAATAGTGCATCAGTCGCAGAATCAGTGACAAGATCAAGCAGTATGCTAACTTTTTCATCAGACTGTTTTGGTCTCTGCTTCCCTTTGTATTCAATGCATTTGGCGATGATTTTGTGATGGAATCCTCCTCCTAATCAATGCCAAATTCCTCTGTGTGAATTTACCCCAAAAGGGGTATTTACAAAAACAAGATTTGTGAAGATTTTTTACACCCAGTAACAAGGTTATGTTTACATGTGTTTTTTCCATGATTCACAGGTGTACATTTGCCATCCTGTCGCAAGATTTGGCCATTGGCCATAATACAAAAAATATGTACCATGTGCTCTGCTGCATTCTCCTATACTGTAAAAAGATACTCTTTTGGCATCTGTCAAGTGAATAGGAGGTTCAAGGCTACATCTGGTGTATGCCCAGGAGCTGTTCACCAAAACACACTATAAACATACACATAATTTTATCCCCCTGCTGTTTTAGTCATTTTTAGAATAACCCACAGATACATCACCTCTCCATTCAGTCTCAACCTGGATGTGGCCACCACTGGCCACCTCATTTTAGTGTCAAGTGGCTCAACTTTTGTGATACCAGGGTATGTTATCTAACATTCTCCACAGGACTGCATGTGTCTTAACTCATGGTGCACTTAAGTAACACAACCTCTACTTCGTCCATACTTCTCAATGCTGGTGCATTTACATTGATTTGGTGCTAAGTGTTCTGAGACTATTATATTGACTATTGCATTTCTGTATGTATATGCTAGCAAGGGTATGTGAAAGCTTTAAAAAACAGTGACTATAGTGCAGCTCAATACGCAGTATATATAAAATCAATGTAAATGTCTAAAAAGTAAAGTGACTTACTGTAAAAGATGTACTCGGTATAACTGCTCCAGATTTTGTCGTCCCTATACTGGTTTACGAAGGCTGCTGTTCCAGTTGAGTTGCAGGCTACCATGTGAAACCCAGCTTCAGAAAGCCTGTCAAAAGCTTGCTCCAAGTAAGTGAATTTTAGGTAGAACCTAGACGTGTACTTTTCTGGGGGGCGATCGGGGTCTCTACTCTCATTCAAAGTTTCTCCAAAAACTTCTTTAGCCAGAGCTATTCTACCACATACCATAATCCTGGCCACTCTTCTGAACTTAGCATCTGCCTGGTTATCTCTGACCATGGTGTAGGAACCTCTGTAGCCTATAGTGATAAAACCAGATTTTTTGTCTAGGGCTGCAGTTCTGATCAGGTCACTGCTCTGCGAGTTCTCTTCTAGGTCACTTTGACAGCCTTCATCATTCAAAGAGCTCTGTTTAGTTACTTTAGGCGTCAGTAGCTTCACCAGCTCGCTGAGCTGGAAATATTCAGCCTCTCGTAAAAGTCTTTCCTTTTCTGGGAAGTGATCTGGGAGTGAGAGCTGCTTGTCCCTTAGATAGTCAAGTACATACCTGAAAAGGAAGCCGTCCCTGTCTATAAAGAATCGAGACCTGTTATCTCTGGGAAGCTCCTTGACATTGTTCCTAGAGAACATACTGTACAGAGTGCTGTCCGGTACGCTGGTAAGTGTAGAGTACTTTGTAACATAAACTTGGCCACCTACATTCAGCTCTACCACATCCGGAAAAGGATAAGACATTTCGCTGATAGGGAGGATTGTATCTTTCAGAGCCATATCTCCACATCAACATGCAGAAAGTGATGAACTTCAGTAGACAGTGTCCAGTCAATAGCTGTGACTTAAATCCACACCCAGTACACTCAGCTAAGGCTTAGAGACTTCTATTCAGCCCCACAAAGAGCAGCTTTCAGCACCATGGACAGTGGCACATAATAGTCTCTGTAGCCCCACAGCAGAGCAGTGATCAGCACCAAGGACAGCAGCACATAATAGTCAATGTAGATCCAGAGCAGAGCAGTGATCAGCACTAAAGACAGCAGCACATAACAGAGTATACAGCCTTGCAGCACAGCAACCATCAGCAGCACGGACAGAAGCACATAATACACTGCACCGAGCGCTTCTAGGGAACTGAGCTGACGTCACTCCAACTGCAGGCTGGGCTTCAGGAAACTTTTCCCACATCTGTCTTTTTAAAGGAGCACGTTCCTTTTACACAAGCTCTTCCGTACGTATCCTATATATACAAGGGATATCATTACTGTGCTACAGAAAGCATAATACTTTACAAAATACTTTAACCTATATTACTTTTAGTATTATGTGTTTTTTACATTGCTTTTCTCAGAGGACATTTCATTTATAGCATATTCTGTACCTTCATATCCTGCTTTATTTGGGACTGGAAGGATCATACAGTACAGCAAGGGAATTAGAATTATGCCTGCATAGTACATGTCTACTCAGATTACCTAAAACCGTATTTAACCAATTCATGACCAGGACGTTTATCATTGTTCATAGCCGGACACATTTTCAGGTTTTTTGGTATACAGGTGCATCTCAATGAATTAGAATATCTTTGAAACGTTCATTCATTTCAGTAATTCAGTAATACAATCCATAATCGGCGTCTTCCATGATTGTGTGTCCTACTGAACCAGACTGAGGGACCATTTAAAGGCTTAGGAAACCTTG
Source organism: Leptodactylus fallax (assembly GCA_947044405.1). Lineage (NCBI taxonomy): Eukaryota > Metazoa > Chordata > Amphibia > Anura > Leptodactylidae > Leptodactylus > Leptodactylus fallax. The sequence goes on along the minus strand of CAMRHE010000342.1, from coordinate 1,981,994 downwards.
GCAGGTGGCACACTGAATTTACAATACTGAACTTTTTTACAATATTCTAATTTTCTTAGATTTGGGTTTTCATTACCTGTAATCCATAATCAACATTTACAGAAATAAAACACTTGAAATAGAACACTCTGTGTGTAAAAAAAATCTAATTTATTAAGATGCACCTGTATGTGATTGTAAAGGCTGTAAGATTTTTTGATCAGGTTTTTCACAAAATTGTTTATGTCTTTTTCCCAGATTAATTTTTATGTACTCTTCTTTTTACATTTTTTTATATATGGAAAAAGGAGAAGGAAAATGTGTTTAAGTTTTTAAATAGTACAAAGTGCTACAATATTGTTTTAATAGAATACAGATGTTTTTTGGTGTAGTTGGGAAAAGGGCCAAAAACCTGCGATAGCAGTGCTGTTCTTTTTTTTTTATTTTAATTTTATTTATTTATTTTTATTTTGTGGGGCATTTAAATATTAATTTTATTTTTCCTGATTTGCAATATATTATCCCCAGTTACAGGAGGAAAATAGCCTTCTAGTATACACTGCAGAGCAGCAGATGCTGTTCCCCAGCACCTGACCACCAGGCTTGGAGGAATCCGCAAGATGGCGACTTCCATAGCTGGATACACATTGCTTATTGAGTGTTGTGTATACAGTGTTCTGGAAGGCATGGATGGTAATAAACCATCCTCACTTTGGGGAGTGCCGCTCCCTGGTCCTGCAGAATGCTGCACAATCTCATGTAGCTGCTAACTGAAAAGATGTACAAGTACGTCTTTGTAGAGTTATATGCTGACCACCAGGATGCATATAGTCAAAGGACTGTCAGCAAGAGGTTAAGCATGGAAACCATATTAAACATACACAACATACACAAAGGAGGACTACTTGATTATGTGATTTAGTATTGACTTCTTGTATTTGGAGCCCTGAATGTATCCAGAAAAGCCGGACTTGAGTTGGTGTCTGAAAAGGTCTTGTGATCAATGTGACCTTCCATAATGGTTATTGCCTTTAATATTTTACTTTTTTATAAGGTCATGTCCAGCTTTAGTGGAGATGTGGCCGTTTTCCACACCAAACAAATTGCAGTGAAGTATGGTACAGTATAATACATGTATATTGATGAACTATATGTACAGTATAGTGACATTGACTATGTATAGGTACAGATATAGCAAAGTTTAACATTACAATTACCAAGTTAACAATTGCAGTATTCTTTAAAGGAAGTCTATCAGCAGTACTTTAGTTATAAACCTAATCCCAGTACCTTGTAGAGGTGATTCTACAGTTTCATATATGTGTCTGCTATTCAGATTCGGAGGCCAATTTTTATGTAAATCTTATTTTATTCATATGCAAATGAGGAGATTTATATGAAATGGGGCTCCAAAGCTGAATAACAGATGCATATTTGGAAATTATAGAATCACCTCTACATTGTACTGGAATTAGGCTATAACCAATTTACTGCTGGCAGACTCCCTTTAACTTGTCTTTTTTCAATGGGTTTTGTTGCACATTAGTATTATATATCAGTACAATATAATAATAATATGGGATTGGAGTCTAAGAAATCCCATCCACATGCAGCAAATAAAAAAATCAGTGCAGATCATGTTAAAAAGCCTGCTGTACAGATTTTACTGCATATTTCTTGCCCTCTCTGCAGAGGAAAATATAGATTTCCTGTTCTGACACATTATTTATAATTACAGGTATTTGCCTATATATCATCTTGTTTAGAACCTGCTGTTCTAGTCTTCATCGAGGATTGCAAGTACTTTAGGAGTGTGTACCGTTTCATGATATATATCTCTAGTCTCCCTGCATACTGTAACAGACAGCTTCACGGACACTTCATGGACATGTTACACTAAAATATGGCACACTTATTTACACAACATATAGTAACTATGATATATCTTCTACTGGTTACTTACATAAGAAATATATATTAGAACAAGGCACCTGGAATTTTCTTAAAGTCATAAACCTACACAGTACAGCATGTGTTAGGGAATGGTGGGTTACCAGTAATTCTAAACAATATATTTCCTTTTAACATCTAGTTGATATTGATAGTATGTCACATAGGGAAGTAAACTTCTGCTGACAGGCTTTACGTGAATAAGGCTGATCTGCAATACCAGATATGGCCCATGGACATGGGTGGCACTGTTACTAAATAAAAGGAAGATTCACAGAAAATAACTTTTATGTTTAGTAAGTGGCAGATTTAGCAAACTTTAACTTGGCACTTAAGACATTAACTACATTGTGTCACAAAATTTTACCTTTTCAATGGCTTATGTTCTATTCTGTGATAAGATGCTCTTTGTCAAGTTAAACTTTGTACATTCATTTGTGCATTTGTACAAGTACCTTATATCTAAACACTGGAAATGTTCTACCCTCTGAATTAAAATTATGTCTGAAAATTTAAGCCGCACCAGTATATTTTTGCGGAAAAAAAAAAAAAAAATTACTCAACTTAACATAGCAAAGACACCCTGCTTCCTTACCCCTTTTGAACAATCTCAAACTAAAATATGTTTGCACATATTGACTTACTTTTTTCCTATTTTGCCTCCCATCATTCCCTTTTTATCAGTATGTTTCATTCATTAATAGCAAGTAATTACTCATTCTGTAATATTATTGGTCAATTCATTGAAATATATATATATATATATATATATATATATATATATATATATATAAGTGACAATTGGGGGTAATTTAGCTTCAAAAGGTGGCAGCTTCCTGGATTTCACAGAGGTGTTATTGGTACTGGGTGCCAAATAAACAGCATATCAGGTAGTAGTAATCCAAAATAAATGGCTTTATTCAGCTTGTGAGTAACAGGAACAAAACAAAAAAACAGCCTAGCCCATACACAGGGTAATACCTCACTACTTGAACCCTGACTCACTTCTGAGGGCAAGCTTTACTGAGGTTACTTCTTTACAGTCTGGCTCACAGTGAGCTTAACCAAGTCCGTTCTGGAATCCAGTTCTCTTGGGACAGACCACCTGTCTGTCTCCGACTTGTTCCACAATCCACCATCTCCCTGCAGGTTACCAGCAACTCTTCTCCTGCCGTCTGCACTCCCTCTGGAGTGACGCCCCACCTATGGGTGTGGTTGAGGACCTTTTCAATCCTATTTTTGGGTTGCTCACCAGGGCCCTCTAGGTTCACACTCTCACAATATATAGCCAAGACCTCTCTTCCTAATCTTATCTTTTCAGATTGTACTAACCTTCTACCATAGCTACATATTTGTATTATTTTCTGTATTATTATCCTCTTCAATGGTAAAACTCCATCATCTTGTGATCACAGCATTATTGTCACTGGTGGGACAAAGAGTGACTGAGCTGCAGCTCTATTATATCTCTAACATAATCCGACAATCATGAAAACTTCCAGTTGGTTATTGTTGGGCAAACCTTGCGAGATTCTCAAGGTTTGCTTGGCAGCTTTGTTTCACATTGAACTTGCTTAGCCTGAACCAGAACTCTGGGGTCTCTTTAGAGAGTATAGTGAACACAGGTTCAGGGCATATACACTAATTCAGATCCCTATCCTTTTTGGGCCTTTTCCAACCACCTGAATGTCAGCAGCCACATGGGGCGCACCAACATCATGACGCTTAGATGCAATCATAGTCTTCAGCGGTCCCCTGAGGTCACTGAAGTCATTCAGGAGGCTGAAAGATGCCAAAAGAAAGCAGGGGCCTGCATCAGACAATGAGACAAAGACCAGGAGAGGTGAGTATGAGTTTGTTACATTTATACACCTCCTCTGGACCTCTATTTATTATATTCTCTTCAGACTCCAGAGTAGAGTACTGGATTGTGGGTGGTGGGTGGGGAACCAATAAAAAATTGGATTTGAGCAAACTCAAAACTTTTGAAAAATTCATAATTACCCTGGCTTATTAAGAATCAGTTCGCTCATCCCTACTATTGGTGAGTGAAGTAGAAAAGGAGGCCTTTAAGAGCTTTGAAGGGGGAGACACCACAAAAATACTGTACATAAAGAGCTAAGGGTTCTGTGTAGTTTATATCTATCACTGCAGAAACGACATTTTGTTACCTGGATTTCTACATGGTGTTCTACATCTCCAAAGAATTTAATGACATTTCCAATGCAGTATTATTTGATATAACACTGTGCTTTATATGTTATGGGTGCATATCACATTTGTCACACAAACACTTCATATACTAAAAAAATCTAAGTAATCTTATTGTACAACATGACGGAATGAAAGAATTTTCCAATAATGAAAAAAAAAATAGGATGATGGCAGAGAATGTGATAAAATAACCACCTGGTAAATCCCCTGTCACTCCAGTGATGTCACTCACATGCCGTACATGTACATGTGACCCCTGCAGTCAATCACTGGCCACAGCCATCAGTGTTTAGGCAGTGATTCATTCTGAGCCAGATTCAAACCAAATATTCCAAATTGTTTTCTTTTTTAATTAAACCAACTTTGCAACTTGTCTCAGTGAACTAAAATGCTGCTACGATACTCACTGCATGGTGAAATTCCAGAGGAATCACGTGTGTGATGTTCTGGTATCACTTGACATGACCTGACAGTCTCTCAGCCAATAAGGAGTGGTAGGTGGACACCTTACAGTGCTGATGTCACAGACAGAGTGTAATGCTCTTTGCAACAGGTAGAGGCATTTTGTGATACTCATCCTAGAGGACAGACATTTTATTATCATCACTTCATGATCCAAAGCAATTGCACCATTTTCTATTGGACATATAAAACATATAAAAGGGTAATTTTTGGAGCATGTGTAAAAGCAAATGTCAGGCAGTGTATGGTTAATCTCGGAGTTCGTATCCACTTCTTACCGTCTGATTTTTCATACATGTCACCTTCACTTTGACACAATTTCAGCTGTGTTTGCCTTAGAGAGCTAGAAATTGGCAAGATAGAGTCCAAGAAGCCCTTGCAGTGTCATACACTATGTTTTAAGCCAATTTAAGCACTGGTTCGTACAGGCCTTGTATGACCCAAAATGAATTGTTAGTCCAAATCCCCCAAACCTAAAACGAGACAAATCTTTAGAGGTTCGCCCATCTCTAGTCCCGTGCACATGTGCAGCACATCATTACTACAAGACAAGTCAACAAGACCTTCAGAGACCATTGGAAGGTCGGATCAGGAACAGCTGGGGATTTATCACATTTCCTGCCATTAGCTTAATTATTTTCAGTTCCTGAAAAACCCATTTTATAAATCTCATAGAGAAAGGGAATTATGTTTTAGGCATATCTGACACAGACCCTCAGATAAGTAACTTGTATTAATGGTGAAATGTAGAGATTACAAGGTAATAGCATTCAGCATTTTCTGACATCCCTCTGTGGTAATAATGAGTCCTACAGTATATTGAAAAATCAGAACAGGAACTCTATCAGGTGTTTTACAGCTTTAACATCCAGACAAGTCCCTGTATAGCAGATCCAGAACTCATCACAGATATTTTTCTGAAGTCTCATGATTCCTTCATAAGTTCATTTCAGCAGAGATTTTACTGTCACTTTTCATCTGTATCGCCATGATTTAAAGCAAAAAAAATGTATGTGTCTCCTAAAATTACTTTTTTTTTCAAGTAGATGAAGAACATTTGCCATATTCAGGGTGATTGACCATAATGGGGCAAATTTATTAATACTGTCTAAAAGTTAGATACAAACTTAGACAAGACAGTCTTAAATTGCACCAGATTTATCAAAGTGTCTGATGCTGTTTGATAAATCTGTTGTATTCTTAGACAGTCTAGTCTAACGTTACACCTCCTGTTAGTTGTCTTAGTTTATGGCAGAATAATGTGCCAAAAAGTTAGATTGTGTCCTATTTTGTGATGCCACACTCCTTACTGCAAAGTCATAAGAGTATCTAAAAAGTGTCTAAACACTTTTGGCACAAATTATGCCAGAATTTTGGCGCATTTTGCTTAATAAATCTCCTCCAATGTGTAAAACCTGAAATTTTTGAAGAATTCGTAACAAATCTGGTTCTATTTCTGGAGCTGACATGGATTTCAGTGATAACTTCTGCCAAATTTCTTATGTAAATTATAATAAATCTGTTGAGCATTGGTGGTTCGCCCTCCTAGGTCGTTTTTTTCAAAAGTGGCTTGAAGGATGGAAAAAATGTAAAAGGTCCCAAATTTTTGCACAAAAGCCACAAAAACCTAAGTTGCGATTTTTTTTAGGTTGCCAAAGGGGCATACAGGGCCCCTGTATATTTTTTTAAGTGAATATGTCAGAAGACTCAGTATGTCATCTTAATAGTATGGAATATACTTTATTATAATTTATTCAGTCATGCAGAGGTGTCCTTTATGTTCTTTGTTTAGGTAGGTGACTGGCATACTGTAGACACTGACATGCATTAATTACATTTTGATGTAATGTGACAGTCACATCTCTAGATAAACAACTAGTTATAATTATGCTCAATTATACATATATTTAGCACTTTCCTTTACAGAGGTAGCAGGATCGATCCCCATTCACCATTCGCTGCCTCCATTCTAGATGTTTGGGAGTGGGCATAGCTAATGTAACTCAATCATAGTCTGTAATAACACGTTGGGGTACATATTGTTAAACCAAAAAAATGTCACTTGAAACACATTGAGACACATTTATAAAGTATGCCACAGACGTTTTCTTTGTGTAAAATTGGATTTGCCAAAGGTCTATACTGTATGTACATTATTTAATAACCTATTTAATATAAGTTGTTCTACAGATGTAGAACACATTGTGAAATCTTACTGTGTCACTGTATAACATTAGGATCACAATTGTAAATGAGCGAACTGGTTCATAATGATCAAGGTTTAATACAAATTTTGCAAAAATGTAGGGTTCAGCCAAACCTCAAAAGTTAGGACTTCACTACTCACGGACAACTATTCAACCAAAATTATAATAATTGGGCTGCTTCTAGCCCCTAAATGATTCCATAGCCCCGGAGGGAGCGTTGAGACTGCAAAGACCTCATGAGTTGCTTGGGGTGCATCTACATCATGACACTTGCCTCAGTGGTTATCTGGGGCCAGTAACATCATTCAGGGGCCATAATAGAGACCCATACTGTACTCCATGATGGAGTACAGTATTATTATCTTTTAATGAGTCCCAGCTTTCATGTGATACCTAAGGCTAAGGTTCCACATTGTGGAAAAGCAGCTTTTTGGTTGCAGCTTTTGCTACAGTTTTTTGAGCCAAAGGATTGAAAAGAAGAGAGAATTAAAAGAGCTTCCTAGATACAGTGCTGGCCAAAAGTATTGGCACCCCTGCAATTCTGTCAGATAATACTCAATTTCTTCCAGAAAATGATTGCAATCACAAATGCTTTGGTAATAATATCTTCATTTAATTTGTCTTCAATGGAAAACCACAAAAAGAATTGTCAAAAAGCCAAATTGGATATAATTCCACACCAAAAATAAAAAAGGGGGTGGACAAAAGTATTGGCACCCTTTGAAAAATCATGTGATGCTTCTCTAATTTGTGTAATTAACAGCACCTGTTACTTACCTGTGGCACATAACAGGTGGTGGCAATAACTAAATCACACTTGCAGCCAGTTGAAATGGATTAAAGTTGACTCAACCTCTGTCCTGTGTCCTTGTGTGTACCACATTGAGCATGGAGAAAAGAAAGAAGACCAAAGAACTGTCTGAGGACTTGAGAAGCAAAATAGTGAGGAAGCATGAGCAATCTCAAGGCTACAAGTCCATCTCCAAAGACCTGAATGTTCCTGTGTCTACCGTGCGCAGTGTCATCAAGAAGTTTAAAGTCCATGGCACTGTGGCTAACCTCCCTAGATGTGGACGGAAAAGAAAAATTGACAAGAGATTTCAACGAAAGATTGTGCGGATGGTGGCTAAAAAACCTCGACTAACATCCAAACAAGTTCTAGCTGCCCTGCAGTCCCAGGGTACAACAGTGTCAACCCGTACTATCCGTCGGCGCCTGAATGAAAAGGGACTCCATGGTAGGATACCCAGGGAGACCCCACTTCTGACCCAGAGACATAAAAAATCCAGGCTGGAGTTTGCCAAAACTTACCTGAGAAAGCCAAAAACTTTTTGGAAGAATGTTCTCTGGTCAGATGAGACAAAAGTAGAGCTTTTTGGGAAAAGGCATCAACATAGAGTTTACAGGAAAAAAAAAGAGTCCTTCAAAGAAAAGAACACGGTCCCTACAGTCAAATATGGCGGAGGTTCCCTGATGTTTTGGGGTTGCTTTGCTGCCTCTGGCACTGGACTGCTTGACCGTGTGCATGGCATTATGAAGTCTGAAGACTACCAACAAATTTTGCAGCATATTGTAGGGCCCAGTGTGAGAAAGCTGGGTCTCCCTCAGAGGTCATGGGTCTTCCAGCAGGACAATGACCCAAAACACACTTCAAAAAGCACTAGAAAATGGTTTGAGAGAAAGCACTGGAGACTTCTAAAGTGGCCAGCAATGAGTCCAGACCTGAATCCCATAGAACACCTGTGGAGAGATCTCAAAATGGCAGTTCGGAGAAGGCACCCTTCAAATCTCAGGGACCTGGAGAAATTTGCCAAAGAAGAATGGTCTAAAATTCCAGCAGAGAATTGTAAGAAACTCATTGATGGTTACCGAAAGCGGTTGTTCGCAGTTATTTTGTCTAAAGGTTGTGCTACCAAGTGTTAGGCTGAGGGTGCCAATACTTTTGTCCGGCCCATTTTTGGAGTTTTGTGTAAAATGATCAATGATTTGACTTTTTTTTTTCATTCTCTTTTGTGTTTTTTCATTGCAAGCAAAATACATGAAGAAATTATTACCAAAGCATTTGTGATTGCAATCGTTTTCTGGAAGAAATTGACAGAAATCTGACAGAATTGCAGGGGTGCCAATACTTTTGGCCAGCACTGTATTTCCCATTCCTTCTGTAGCCACTGCTAGGTTTGTTTCAATAAAACACCGCAAAATTTGTAACAAAAAAAAGCAGCATTTGCACAATGAGGGGCCTCAGCCTAAACCATTTTTCTAGAACAAGTTCGGTACGAACCACATCTTAAATTGGCATAAAACATAGGAGTAGGAACCAGCAGTCACATGGGCACACCGAGCATCATTGGGCCTCAGCGGAGAGCCTTGGCCAGTGACAGCACAGAAGAGCACCGGAGGAGGCCTAAAAAAGGTAAAGGAAGGTAAGTATGAATGTTTTGTTTTGTTTTTGTTTTTTTTTACCTACCCTGGGCCTACACTTATTATACTCTAGGGTCTAAAGAGACCCCAGAGTATAATGCAACAGCATTTTAGTTCACCTGAGACGAATCACCATTTGTTGGTTTTGTAAAAAAATTAACAATTTGGAATATTCGGGTCAGTACAAACCGATTTGCCCATCTCTAGAAGTGACCATCCCCCTTTAGGCAAATGCTACAGCTCTACATACTGCATTGAGTACAGGTATATGAAACAGATTCTTCCTAGCAATGCATTGCTAGTAGAAACTTTACAGCCTATTTTCTATTAAAAAGAAGTTAGATAGGTTAATTAAGTATATTGCAAAAATGTTCACCAAACAACCCTGTCACAATAACAAAAAAAAAAGATTAATGGTTGAAAAAGACCAGAGTGTCCACCTAGTCTGCCCTTATATTATTACCTATTTATGTTAGGATAGACGTGTGTTTATCCCAGAGTGTCCACCTAGTCTGCCCTTATATTATTACCTATTTATGTTAGGATAGACGTGTGTTTATCCCAGAGTGTCCACCTAGTCTGCCCTTATATTATTACCTATTTATGTTAGGATAGACGTGTGTTTATCCCAGAGTGTCCACCTAGTCTGCCCTTATATTATTACCTATTTATCTTAGGATAGATGTGTGTTTATCCCAGAGTGTCCACCTAGTCTGCCCTTATATTATTACCTATTTATCTTAGGATAGACGTGTGTTTATCCCAGAGTGTCCACCTAGTCTGCCCTTATATTATTACCTATTTATGTTAGGATAGACGTGTGTTTATCCCAGAGTGTCCACCTAGTCTGCCCTTATATTATTACCTATTTATCTTAGGATAGACGTGTGTTTATCCCAGAGTGTCCACCTAGTCTGCCCTTATATTATTACCTATTTATCTTAGGACAGACGTGTGTTTATCCCAGAATGTCCACCTAGTCTGCCCTTATATTATTACCTATTTATGTTAGGATAGACGTGTGTTTATCCCAGAGTGTCCACCTAGTCTGCCCTTATATTATTACCTATTTATCTTAGGATAGACGTGTGTTTATCCCAGAGTGTCCACCTAGTCTGCCCTTATATTATTACCTATTTATCTTAGGATAGACGTGTGTTTATCCCAGAGTGTCCACCTAGTCTGCCCTTATATTATTACCTATTTATGTTAGGATAGACGTGTGTTTATCCCAGAGTGTCCGCTTAGTCTGCCCTTATATTATTACCTATTTATGTTAGGGTAGGCGTGTGTTTATCCCAGAGTGTCCACCTAGTCTGCCCTTATATTATTACCTATTTATGTTAGGATAGACGTGTGTTTATCCCAGAGTGTCCACCTAGTCTGCCCTTATATTATTACCTATTTATGTTAGGATAGACGTGTGTTTATCCCAGAGTGTCCACCTAGTCTGCCCTTATATTATTACCTATTTATGTTAGGGTAGACGTGTGTTTATCCCAGAGTGTCCACCTAGTCTGCCCTTATATTATTACCTATTTATGTTAGGATAGACGTGTGTTTATCCCAGAGTGTCCACCTAGTCTGCCCTTATATTATTACCTATTTATGTTAGGATAGACGTGTGTTTATCCCAGAGTGTCCACCTAGTCTGCCCTTATATTATTACCTATTTATGTTAGGGTAGACGTGTGTTTATCCCAGAGTGTCCACCTAGTCTGCCCTTATATTATTACCTATTTATCTTAGGATAGACGTGTGTTTATCCCAGAGTGTCCACCTAGTCTGCCCTTATATTATTACCTATTTATCTTAGGATAGACGTGTGTTTATCCCAGAGTGTCCACCTAGTCTGCCCTTATATTATTACCTATTTATCTTAGGATAGACGTGTGTTTATCCCAGAGTGTCCACCTAGTCTTCCCTTATATTATTACCTATTTATCTTAGGATAGACGTGTGTTTATCCCAGAGTGTCCACCTAGTCTGCCCTTATATTATTACCTATTTATGTTAGGATAGACGTGTGTTTATCCCAGAGTGTCCACCTAGTCTGCCCTTATATTATTACCTATTTATCTTAGGATAGACGTGTGTTTATCCCAGAGTGTCCACCTAGTCTACCCTTATATTATTACCTATTTATGTTAGGATAGACGTGTGTTTATCCCAGAGTGTCCGCTTAGTCTGCCCTTATATTATTACCTATTTATGTTAGGATAGACGTGTGTTTATCCCAGAGTGTCCACCTAGTCTGCCCTTATATTATTACCTATTTATGTTAGGATAGACGTGTGTTTATCCCAGAGTGTCCACCTAGTCTGCCCTTATATTATTACCTATTTATCTTAGGATAGACGTGTGTTTATCCCAGAGTGTCCACCTAGTCTGCCCTTATATTATTACCTATTTATGTTAGGGTAGGCGTGTGTTTATCCCAGAGTGTCCACCTAGTCTGCCCTTATATTATTACCTATTTATGTTAGGATAGACGTGTGTTTATCCCAGAGTGTCCACCTAGTCTGCCCTTATATTATTACCTATTTATGTTAGGGTAGGCGTGTGTTTATCCCAGAGTGTCCACCTAGTCTGCCCTTATATTATTACCTATTTATGTTAGGGTAGGCGTGTGTTTATCCCAGAGTGTCCACCTAGTCTGCCCTTATATTATTACCTATTTATGTTAGGATAGACGTGTGTTTATCCCAGAGTGTCCACCTAGTCTGCCCTTATATTATTACCTATTTATCTTAGGATAGACGTGTGTTTATCCCAGAGTGTCCACCTAGTCTGCCCTTATATTATTACCTATTTATCTTAGGATAGACGTGTGTTTATCCCAGAGTGTCCACCTAGTCTGCCCTTATATTATTACCTATTTATGTTAGGATAGACGTGTGTTTATCCCAGAGTGTGCACCTAATCTGCCCTTATATTATTACCTATTTATCTTAGGATAGACGTGTGTTTATCCCAGAGTGTCCACCTAGTCTGCCCTTATATTATTACCTATTTATCTTAGGATAGACGTGTGTTTATCCCAGGCATGCTTAAATTCACTTACTGTAGATTTTCCAACCACATCAGCTGGAAGTTTGTGCCTTGCGGTCAATTATTCCCATCTCAGAAACAATTTGACAAGATGGGAATAACCCTTTAAGAAGAAGGTCCAAATGGATCCTATGTTTTGTTAAAACATAGTCAATGGCAACATAATGTAACATGATATACATTCTATAACCTACATAAAAACTGTGGTTCCACAACATCTATCAAACACAGCTCTACTATATCAGTACATTAATAATATAAAATGTTTCAACCACCAACACTTCAGCATAAGGTATACAAAATAAACAGTAAGTCAATGCTTCGTGTTTCATTTTCTTTTCATCTCGTGGGAATCATAGCTTCCTACAAAACATAATGAAGAATTAAAAATCTCTTTGCCAGCGCAAGTTCCAGGAGAAGTGGGTTTTGCATTCAGACATAATACCAGAGCTGACATGGTTGAGGGAAGAAGAATGATCCCCTGTAGGTGGAAACCGGAACACCACATTCAAAGAAAGAAAAATGTGTATTTTTTATAATCACGAGAGCGGAATGTACATTAATGTAAAATGGTAAATAGGAAAGAGAATCAAAGGAGTGAAGTTGATTGAAATTTATACACGGGATTATCCAGAAGTACTTATCACTGTTAGCTCTCACATACCACGCAAAATCCCTTGAGGAAATACATTAAATATAATTTCCTAAGCGTATCTTGAAAATGGCATTTCATGGAGTCCTCTCTGTCATGTTCTTACCCTATAAAAATAGAGAAACAGATTGTACCCTGCGTTTGATTGAGTTACACTGACAAAGATGATTTTATGCTGAGATATTCATGTCTGGAGAGAATCACATTTGCAAAGAAATTGACATTGTAGAATACACTGATTACTACATTGAAGAGCGCCGAGAGTTAGAAAACAAGCACAATGAAATTGTTCCATATAGGCTCACGTGTATTTCTGGCAGCAAAGACAGTCTATTAACAACTGAATGCATATATAAGCAGGACAAATATAAACACACATATCCATACCTCAATATAGCACTAGACCCCAACCTGAATAACATTAAGGTATTTTTATCCATGCTTGGATTTACAGCATTATCTGTTTGAGACGGTAGGATAGGAAAGCTGCGGTAGATTTATTAAGACTGGCGTATCGTACACCAGTCTTAATAAGGGCCCTGAATGAGTGATTTATAAGAAGGCTCTGACCTCTTCATGAATCAGGCACATGTCCCTGCACCAGAATGACCTACGCCAACTCATGCCAGAAATCTCTACATTCACACCTGAAAAATGGGAGTTGTAGTGCAAGAGAGTGCTTTCTGCCAAATGTACACTGCAATATTAACCCTTTAGGTTAGAAAACTGGTGTAGAGGGATTGGTAAATCTCCCCCACTGTGTTTTATAAGACCGGTTGTCCACTTTAAGGTTAGGCTATATTCATGCACATGTCCGTTTCTCACCTGTGGAAAACAGACAAAATGGTCCGCTTTTAACGCATACCTGTGTCTCATTCTTGTTGCATCAATTTTTAAGAAGCTATTAAAAAAAGGAAGAATTTTATTGGCTTTTTTTTTGTCCCCAACCAACTGATCTGTTTTTAATAGAAGTAACTTGGATATGTTTTTACAACAGTTAAAACCAGATTAATTGATTTCTATTGGGCGATTGAGTGATTTCTATTGAGCCAAAACAGGCAAATATAGGACAGTTTTTTGGTCTATCCAAAAAATGGACATGTGAATACACTCATTCACTTTCATTGTTTTAAAAACACACAATGGTTTTGTACACAGTAATAATACAGTTGCCATAGAGTTACATGAGTACTTTCCTGCATCTCCATACTGTATACCTCAGATTTTATACTGAATCCTACACCATATTTTGTATGTACAAAAGTATTAATTTCTTCAAGGAGAGAATATCTTGATAAATGCTGTGGGGAATTTATCAAGCGCTGCAAGTTTTTTAGACTTGTTGGGTTTATTCAAATGAAAATCTTGTCACAAAAGTGGAGTGAGCAACTCAAGGCTACAGCCCCACGTTGCAGAAACGCAGCTTTTTTTGTTGCAGATTTTGCTGCGGTTTTTGAGCCAAAGCCAAGAACAGATACAAAAGGAATGGGAAATATATAGGAAGTTCTTATACTTCTACCTGCTACTAAATCCACTCCTGGTTTTGGCTCAAAAAAACGCAGCAAAATCTGCGACAAAAAAGGTGCATTTCCGCAATATGGGGCCGTAGCCTAAATATGTAAAAGGTCAAAACTTACATTTTACATGTTTAGGCTGTTCACTCCACTTTTAATAAGATGAAGGGTAAGTGGACATGGTTAACCTGGTCAGATCTATGTCTCATCTTCGTCACATTGAGCAAATGTGAGGATTTAAAGAGTCACAAAAGTTGTTACAATCTCACTTCGCAGTAGACGTCGAATAACATCACAGGACATAAGTGTTAGTTTTAAAGATGCACCATATTTATCAAACACTATCCCGGGACTTGTCAGAAACCCAGTCATGATTTCTTTATTGTGGCTGCATTATATTCTTAACCATGCATTGTCCATGCTTTGTCCTGCCACAAATCCCAGACCACAGAAAGTTCCTGCATTCATGGTTGTATCCATTGGCAACCTATCAAGACAAAATACTGTCACCACTAAGATGGTTTGAGAAAATCTTTAAAATGCTGCAAAATTTTTAATTGTCTGCCAATTTATATATGGTTATGTTTGTGGGGAAACCCCTTTAAAAGGGAGTCTATCACCAGATCAGTCCATATGCAGGTATTAGAGGTTAGGGCTAGCTCCAGGTTTTTGTGGGCACTTGGGTGAGAGAACCTTAGTGGTCCCCTTTGCGGCACAGCTCATGCTATGGCAGTGTTTTTCTCTAAAAGCCTTCGCAGCAAAAAAAAAAAACCCCAAAAAACCAACAACTGAATTTGGGTGGTTTTTACTGTGGCAGACCTTGTGGAATTACTGTAGGTCTTCAATCTTTGCATTACAAAGATTAAAAAACATGGGTGAGCTCTATATCTATAATTGGCATGCCCCGACACATATAGGAGTCCTCCTTTTATGCCCCGCACAATATAATGGCCCTATTATGTCCTCATAGAGTAATAAAGGATCCTTATGCCCCCAAACAGTATTATGGCCTCTTAATTCCCCCATAGAGTATAATGTTCTCCTTTAGCCCCATATAGTACAGTAGTCCCTTATGCCCCCATAAAGTACCATGGCCACCTTATACCCCCATGTAATGGCTTTTTATATTCCCATACAATACAATGCCCCCATATCATGACCCGTTGTGCTATCATACAGTACAATGGCACTCGTATTCCCCATATAATGTTTCTTTGTGTTCCCATACAGTATAATGCCCACCTATAATTGCTCTTTTATGCCCCCATACAGTACAACTCCTCTCCCCTCCTCATAGACCTAGTGCCACCAGTTGGTCTCGGTGATCAGGGTGATGGATCTCTCTTAGAGATTCACAGAAAGCCTCCTGAAGCCGGGGACCAGCTTCACTCTCACTGCTTCATTCTTGTTTAATCAGAGTGAAGTGAGCAGTAACAGAGTAGTAACTGCACTGCTACCATTCTTAGCTACTTGGGCCCATGCCCCTTTCCTGCTCCATTATCAGCATACTTAACCATGTCAGCATGGGAGCAAGGAACTGGCGGGAGTCTGAGGAGCTAAGAGTGGTAAGTGAGCTATACCAGTGCAGTACCAGTGCAATGAGCACTTTATCTGTATTGTTGGCAGGGCTCATTGCAGAAACCGAGTGGGCCCCCTAGGTGCTCTGGGAATTGGTAAGTTGGCATCAGCCCTGTTAGCAGTAGTGTGCAGGGCAATACATAAGCATGATGCACCAGCCAAGTGCCCAAGACTATTGGTGCACCATTTAGCTCATTTTTATTTCTTAAAACTGACATATCAGTGAAGCACAGGAAAGGTCTGTTTAAAAAGCTTATGCATTGCCCTACACACCTATATTAACAGTACATATGGCAATATAGCCATCATGGTGCACTACATATAACCATGTGACTGTTACCTTATAGGAGCCTTTTCAACATGCAATACTACACAGTCAGTATAACCGTCCCTCCTCAATGTGCAAGTGGGTGTTCATCAATATTTTGCACCCGCAAAAACCTTCCTCACATAACATTGTGACTTAGCATACTGCATTGTGTACATTATTTAATACTGGAAAGTGCCTGTGGACAATGTCTCTGGACATCCGGTGCCACTTGGTGGGATTTGTCAGAGATATATGTCTTAGAAAATAACTCCAGGCCTTATTCATAAAACAGTGAAAAACTGACATTTTTCAATGAGAGAGAATGAGGGAATTCATGTGTCCGTGTCAGATAAATACTGCCAGTTATAAAAATGGACATTTTCTACATTTGTCTGATTTGATAGATACATGGACCCCATAGAAATCAGTAGGTCTGTTTTTAACCAACATTACAATGGATTGATGTCCAAGTTATGTTGGTTAAAAATGGTTGAATGGGTTCGGTCAATGACCAATTAAAACCATTCATTTTTTTTAATGGTCTGTCAAAAATGGATGCAAAATGGATGACGCTCAGCCATCAAAAATGGACAAAAGGACATGGAACGGGTGCAAAACAGATGCAAAACACATTCATCCATTTTTCACGCCTGCCGTGAACGGTACTGCAGTGTTAAAAGTGCTTTAGCAATCCCAATATTCCAATGTATCTCATGTAGTTGCAATTTACCAGTAGTAAAGTGATTGTAAGTTTCACCCATGAAACTTGGTCCGTGTGTTGGTCAGATTTACCAGTCTGAACAGTATGCCAGGAGAGGGACTCTTGCCTGCCAGTGACCTACTGTCCCATACTATAATCACTACAGGGCAGTATGTCACTGGGAGGTAAGAACTCCTAGCATCATAGATAACTGTGCTACTAGTATAGTTCCCACTCTATAGTCACTCTCTGTTTAGGCCCATAAATCAGCCAACACACAGACCTGGATGAGAGTAGTAGTGACCCAGCCCACCTCCCAGGCTGGACACTGATAAGGGGGGCCTGTGTGGTTCCTGATGGTGGTGGTAGCTGTTCCCCCAGGGGGCGCTTCCAGTTGAAGAGAGGTCCTCTCTCACCCTGAGCCATGTGGTGGTGTTTGGACGGGCCCTGATGGTAAGATCAGGAATGACTCAGGAAGCAGTGTTGCAGTGGAACCAAAGTGAAACTTTTCTCTAAGAACTTATAGCAATGGGAGTAGTATTTTCCACCTGGTTGGCTATTGCCTGGCTTGGGATGAGGGGAGCCCAGTCTATGATAGTAATGGGTTGCCTTTACTCCACTCCAGTTAATGCATAATACTCTGCTTTTCCCAGTATAGGGTATGGGGGCTGAGTAAAGCGAAGTCCCAGGGCTCCAGATAGCTGAATGCAAATGGGTAGCGGCTAATAGTTTCCTGAGAAGCATGACTCCTTTTCTCCTGTCAGGCACACTTGTGGTCTCTTTAGGGTTGACAGCTATATCTTCCCTGTCTCAGGGCTGTCTTCGGTAGTTAATGGGCTTCAGCAATCACCTCTCCCTCAGGGGCTGCCAAGGACACACTCAGAGGTCCAGTCTCAATGCTAGCACACACTATACTGACTCTCCAATGGTCCTCTGGAGACTTAGAGTCTCCACCCCCAGCCCAGTGACCTGTGATTGGCCAGGACTCTACCAAGCCCTCTAAAACAGAGGGATAGCCAAACAGATAACACAAATGGGAAGCTGTAAACAGACAATACAGGGGTAAACACATACAAAATAACATGTACAACCAGTGGCACAGAAAACAATAAAACAAAATAAAGACAATATATGTAGTGTCTACTGGGATGCTGCAATGGCACTGGCCCCACCGAACTCCTGGGCTGAAGCCCTTTTTGTTGCAGATTTTTCTGCATTCTTTTGAGCCAAAGCCAGGAAGGGCTACAAAAGGAATGGGAAATAAGAAGCTCTTATACTTCTACCTACTGCTCAATCTACTCCTGACTTTGGCTAAAAAAACAGCAGCAAAATCTGCAACAAAAAAAGCTGTGTTTCCACAACATGGAGCATCAGCCTTAATGTTCAGCAGGACCCCCTGCTTATAGTGCCCCTTTGCACTTGCTTATGTGGCATGTTGGCCCCTGAATTATTTCCTGCTTAAAATGTTTAACATTTAACACTACAGTGTGATAAGATCTATACAAAAGATGAAACAGGAACACAAAACAGATCATTTTTAAATAAAAGTACAATAATAAAAAATAAAAGTCTACAAGAATTATTATATATAACCTTCAGACTAATTAGGTTGTCTCTGATTCTGTAATATCCTGAGGTTTACTCATATGTCAGATTTATTTATTTAGAGGACACTTACTCCCGCACTAGTAGCCATTTCTATTCACAGGAACACGTCCTGCTGAGAGCACAGCTGTTAAATGATAATGAAGAGCTCCAGATCCCGGATCTCAAGGGGTGTCTAATTAGGAGGAGCACCTAGACTCGCTGCCATGTACAAGCTAGGCAATATAGCCAGGCTGAGACAGCACTGATATGCACAGAGAGATAAAGCCTTATGAATATTGTCTGATAATATCAAATACCGAGTGTTGTTTTAGTAAAATTTGTTACTGCAACATCCACGTGTGCAATTGTATTAAAGGGTTAAAGTGTACTACATACAAAAATGAATCATAATCTTGTACCCTGTACCCAGTGTCATAACTAGGAATAGCTGGGCCCCAAGGTGAACATTTGACATGGGGCCCCCCCCGAACCGCTGACCCCAACCCCCCCCCCCCGCACAAACCGCATTCCTGCGCACACTATTATGCACCATAGTGGCCCTTACACACAGTATTATGCCCCATAGTGGCCCCTACACACAGTATTATGCCCCATAGTGGCCCATGCACACAGTATTATGTCCCATAGTGACCCTTGCACACAGTATTATGTCCCATAGTGGCCCCTGTACACAGTATTATGCCCTATAGTGGCCCCTATACACACTATTATGCCCCATAGTGGCCCCTGCACACAGTATTATGCCCCATAGTGGCGCCTGTACACAGTATTGTGCCCCATAGTGGCCCCTGCACACAGTATTATATCCCATAGTGGCCCCTGCACACAGTATTATGCCCCATAGTGGTCCCTGCACACAGTATTATGCCCCATAGTGGCCCCTGCACACAGCATTATGCCCCATAGTGGCCCCTGCACACAGTATTATGCCCCACTGTGGACCACCCATGAACAATTATTATACTTTAGGGTCTTTTCAGACCCCAAAGTATTATGATCGGAGACCCAGGGGAGGATACAAACAAAAAAACAATGTCACTTACCTCTTCCTGGCTCTGGCGCACTCCCCGCTACTTCGGCCATCTTCAATGTCGGACCAGATCTCGCGTGAGCCAGGCCAGCATCGCGAAGCATAATGATGCAGGCCTGGCCCACATGACATCACCAAACAGGCCCGAAGCCTGCGGAGCGTAGGAGAGGTAAGTAACGTTGTTTTTTATGCTTCCTCCCCTCCCCTGGCCCTCCGATCATTATACTCCAGGGTCTGAAAAGAGTATAATGATAGCAGCGTTTGTGGGGTTTGTCCTGCGGCCTCACTTACCGATCCCCGCTCCTGCTCACAGTCACCTCCGTCTCCGCAGAATGGGAAGCGCAGGTGGCCTTGAGCAGGATGAGGGATTGGTAAGTAAATAGGGCCCGTTACCTGCTGGGGTTACTCCAGCAGGTAATGGCCTATTAAAAAAAAAAAAAAAATGTCCCGGGCCCTACCGCTGCTACCCCTACCTATACCAGAGGTGTAACATGAAACTCCTGGGCCCTAATGCAAAATCTATAACAGGGCCCCAACTATAGTACCTTTTGTCATTTATAATACTGGTCTTGTCCTATAGGAAAGAGGAACCTTTGGGCATATTCTTTTTGGTCCACATCGGTGTGTCATCTGTTTTTCATGGACCCAAAGACATTCAAAATATAGAAAAGGAAAGCAAAAAAAATTGATCTGCTTTTCACAGATGCGAAAAGCGGATCAACCAGGGACAGCACACCATCCGCAAATGAGCAGGGTGAGATGCTATATGTGGAAAGTATGGATCACGGATGCGGATGTGTGAATAAGGCCTTAGGCCACAATTATGGATCAAAGTACGGACACATGAATTAGTGAAGAGCCGCAGAATATGGAGCAGGTCCAAAACCTGTCTGTATCTGTGGCTCTGTCCATTCAAATCAATGTATGGGTCAGTGAAAGTGAAAAAGTGTGTGTCATCCATGTATGGGTCCATGTGTCATCCGTGCCATTTTTATTGACCCGTACATTTCATACAGTCATTTGCAGGAGACCTTACAGTATGTTCACAAAGCAGAGACTGTACAAGCTGAAAAATTTAACTTTGAAGCTGAATTTTTCTGATTGACCAAATTCTGCTGGGGAATCTCCCATGGAATTTGCAAATTCCGCAACAGTCAGGCATTGGCCCCACATTGCGGAAAAGCAGCTTTTTGTGTTGCAGATTTTGTTGCGTTTTTTTTGAGCCAAAACCAGGAGTATATTGAGCGAAAGGCAGAAGCATAAGTACTTCCTATATATTTCCCATTCATTTTGTATCTATCTATTTGGCTCAAAAAACCACAACAAAATCTGAAACAAAAAAAAAAGCTGCCTTTCCGCAATGTGGGACCTCAGCCTCAGGCTGTCTCTTTCTATCTCCCATTCACTTCACTGGGTGTTATTACACGAAATCTGAAAAAAAATCAGCATCTGCCTTCCATTTCAAATTGTCTGTCTAACTGTGACAAGAAGCCCTCTGCCTTTCAATCCAGAAGCTGCCTATTTGTACAGGCATAGGAGGTACAGGGGTGACACTGTCCATCTTACCCTCATATCATTACTATTAATGACCTTTAGAGGAAATGCAGGATTATCACCGATAGTTTGGGTTGTCACACATCTATGAAGCCTCAAGCTGTCCATGCATGTTACAATTACATCTGTGAACAATCTAATGTGTCTGGGATTCTCCTAACTGTCATTGATGGCAGATGTCTGGGGATAGAGGGAGCAGGGAAACTGGATTTCAGTGTTCCTTTTCTTTTGCTTTGCTAGGAGATAAGTGTTTGATAGCAGCTTGTCTCCCTCCACCCATTGAAACATTTGCAGATGTAGCATTTCTAAAAAGAACTGATGTGGTGCATAGATCCCCTGCAATTTGTAAAAAGTATATTGTGCTATATGTAGAGGTCAGGACTGAAAGCTGTACATAGGTCAAATGAGCATTCACTCAACATTCCCCTATACATAAGGACAGCTAGTCTATGGCTTAAAGAGGACGTTTCACCACCTCTGCCAATTCAAGTACTTAGCATCTGTTAATAGGCACTCCTCCACTGATTCCGGTACAGTTGGATTTTTTTCTCTAGCCTCGACCATTCCTGAGTAAGGATGGGCGAACCGCTGAAGGATGGGCGCCCCACGTGGCGTAAACACCACAGTTTGGCTGCATAGAAAATGCAGTGGCAAAAGCCGTGGCATTTTACAGTCACTGCAAAGTGAATCCCATCCACACATTGCAGAAAAATACGCTCAGCGGAAATGCTGCGATTTCCAAAACCATTGCAGTTTTGGCAGTCACAGCATGTCAATTATACCTACGGAAATGCCAGCAGTTTCCCTATGGATATAGTGGAAGCAGAAAGGTTTCCTCTGTGGACTTTTTGTGAAAAATGCAGCAGGAAAAAACACAATGCGTTTCTGCCGTGATTTTTCCCGCAGTGCTTTTTCGCTGCGGCCCGCTACGTGAGGCGTTAGCCTAAGGTAGTGTTTACAAACTGTGGTTGGTGTGGTTAAAAACTGCATCTGAAAAACCACATGTATTTTTACCATGATTTGCCATAGTTTTGTGATAATGTGGTCATTGGCCCCTTTCTTTTTACAGGGGAAATATTAAAAAGAGAATGTTTCACTTGTAAAACATTTACCACAAGGCACAACTGCAGGAAATTGCAGTAAAACTGCATGCTTTTTTTATAGATGCAGTATTGATTGGTATTTACCCATACTACAATCGCAACATCTGAATACAGCCTTAATCTGCAAAAAGAAGCTTAGCCGTGTTAAATTTTTTTCGGACAGTGGTCCCTGCCCTTGGGTTGCTCCACCTCCCGGGTTGCTCTGCTCACTCCTCCCCCAATTTCACAGGAATTATCTGTGCTATGGGGGGTTGGCTTTACTATAGTCAGCCAGCCCCCACAGCACAAGTAATGAATTACTTGTGAGATAGGTGAAGGAGGGGGGTGTGGAGCAATCCAGGGAGATGAATGTTGCCTCTAATCACATGAACCAGGGGTCATGATATCGCCAGAAACCCCTGGGTCCAGCAAAGCTTTCCACCGGAACATGTATGTGAAAAAAATATTCCCCAAACAACCCCTTTAATGTTGATGGTGGGATTGTTTGTACGAACAATCCTATACTCAATCAGACACTATATCAGTATATATACAGTATATTTACAAAATCAAAACAGAGTGCTTCCAAAATGCAAACTTCTGTCTGCACCTTAGGCCCCTTGCAGACGACTGTGTGCTAGGTCAGTATACTATCCTGGTTTTTCCTGGATAGCACACTGACCCATTCATTTCTGTCAGCCCATGCATGTGACCATGTAATACACGGATCAGTGTGCGGGCCAACAGTCCGGGCTGCAAACCTCAGGACAGATCCTATTCCTGTCCGTTTTTGCGGCCATGCTTTCATTCAATGACATCTGTTTACAGTCCAATCACGGCCAGCAGCCCGCCCACAGTCGTGTACAATTAGCCTACAAGATAGACAAAAAATTGAGCAGATCAGATTTACAACCTTTTTATTTTATTTTGCAGTTTTTGCAACAGTTTTTTATGCAAAAAAATCAGATGGATTTACAGGGAGTCAGTCAGCACAAAATTGAGATATAACCTTGTAGGGCTGTCAGCTCAGCACAGTTTACGATGATATATTTCTTATTCAGGACCACTGCTCCATTCTTGCAAAAATCAGCCTTTGCAAATTAGCAGAAGGGCTTCAGGGGGCGTTGCTTTCCATCAATGGGATTTACTATCTGCTGCTGCTAACTGCTGCTCAGCTCCACCCACTAACTGTACTGAGCATGTGTGATGATGACACACTGCACCCCGAAATGAAGGAAGCTGGCTTCAGATGGATGCAGTGTGTCATCATCAGACATGCTCAGTACAGTTAGTGGGCGGAGCTTAGCAGCAGTTAGCAGCAGCAGATAGTGAAGCCCCTCGTGGAAAGCTACGCCCATACAGCCCTTTTCTGCCATTTGCATAGGGATAAAAGGATGATTTTTACAAGAATGGAGTGGTGGTTATCCCTTCTCCAAATTCTGCCTCCCATTCATTTCAATGGGAGGCAGATGCAAAATTTTTTGGATTCCGCCTGATAACACCCAGTGCAGTGAATGGGAGGTAGAAAAAGACAGCCTGAGGCTAAGGCCCCACATTGCGGAAACGCAGCTTTTTTTTTTGTTGCAGATTTTGTTGCGTTTTTTTGAGCTAAAGCCAAGAATGGATACAAAAGGAATTGAAAATATATAGGAAGTACTTATGCTTCTTCCTTTTGCTCAACCCACTCCTGGCTTTGGCTCAAAAAAACGCAGAAATATCTGCAACAAAAAAGCATCTTTACCGCAAAGTAGGGCCTCAGCCACAGCCTCAAGAAGTTAAACAGTATGAGTAAGGAAATAATTGAATAGGAGAAAGTCCAAGACTAAACACAAGAACCCTATTACCATCAGGATGTATGATGTCAATTATACATGCTGCCTTGAGTGCTCATAATCCAATACATGATAACAGTGTACTAAAGCTAATGGATTCATTATGGATATACAGTAGCTGTCAGCTTGTCTAGTAATATGCTTTAGAACAGTCACTGCAAAGTCTATATGGGTCATTATTGGCCATAATGCTTTACCTAATATTACATGATGTAGCTATGTGAATTGTGGCTTAACATGAAGTATGTATGAACAATTGGCAAAAATGCAAAATGTAGAATTTTGCCTTCATTTTGTCTTATGTAAAGTGTTGCATAGTGTCAAATACAGGCCAGTTATTGTTCAAGGGGTTTTATAGATTTTTTTTTATTATTATAATTAATTGCCTCCTTTTTTAATAGGCCATCAAAATGTGATGGGTGGGGGTCTGATATCCAACCTGTACACCAAATAGCTGTTTGGGGCTGTCATCATAAACAGTGATGTATGATGTATGGAACCAGAGGGCTACATACATTGAGGAGATTTATCAAGCAAAATGCGGCAGAATTCTGGTGTAATAAAACTGACTAACATGCCTTGTGCCACATTTATCAAGTTTTTTGGACACTTTTTAGCCACTTTTATGACTTATATGAAAAGGTGGGATGGTTTAGCGGAAACAGGCATGGGTCAGTGGGAAGTGGGTGTGGCCTAAGTTGTGATACCGTGTGCCAAAAATACGCCAAAATTTTGGCACATTTTTCTTGCATAAACTAAGCCAACTAACAGGAAGTGTAAATTAGACTAGACCTTCTAAAGTATGCAACAGACACGTTGATGAATTTGGTTTAACATGGTCTAGTCTGTGTTTGCACTGCCTAACTTTTAGACAATGGGGCTAATATTAAGACTAACATACTGTACGCCAGTCTTAATAAAGGCCCCATCTGGTGCAAGTAACAAGTGATTTATGAAGAGGCTCCGGCCAGAATGGAGATCTATGCTAGTTAGGAACTGGCATAGATTTCTATGATAATTCTCGACAGAAAACTGGTGTGCATTGTAATAAATATGTCCCGGGCTATGGGACCTGTACCCAGCCTTTTGTTTTGTTTGGTGCTGCTTTCTTCTTTTTGCATGTTAGGTCCCAGGCTGGGTATGCCACACCCGGCCCTGCTCTGCACATTTGCACAATGTGGCAAGTGAAGCACAAAACAGGAGTTGCGGAGCAAATTTGGCACAAGAAAGGCCTTTGTCTCATATGGGTGCCACAATATCACCCCTCTATGTCAGAGAATTTGCATAGCAGGATTGATAAATATCCCCCAGTATTAGTAAATCTGTCCCATTGTGTAGTTACCAAGTCAGGTTACCGCAGATCAGCTCCCATTCACTCCAAATCATATCTGGTGAACTCCACATCAGAGGCACTAAGTACATATACAGTGGTGCAACCTTCTAGTTATTCTACACTACAATGCCATACAGTAGTATAGGAGAAATCATAGTGTCCAAAAAGTAATAACTCTCACTCACAATTACTAATACCATGTAATTGTGCCTGTTATATACTGGTGACCATTATTGGTAGGTTATCTATAAGTAGTCATTCACAGGACCTACTTTCACCCATGAAACTTGGTCCGTGCGTGGGCCATATTTACCCGCATGAACATTATGCGGGAAGACTGTTCCATAGTGATTACAGTATTGGACAGTATTTTGCAGGGAGACAGGGGCTCCAAGCAACATGGATAACTATGAATGAATGACCACTAATACACCACATTGTCTCCTCCATAGTTCAGCACTGATGTCTACGCTTCTAAGGATGGATTCACACTGCCATAATACATCTGTATTATATGAACTGTATTACAGCCACAAATCCCATTCAAGTTGCAAGCCTAATGATCCAAATCTACTACATTAAAAATCCCTGTGACGCTGCTAGTTTGGGTCATTAGATCCACAGCCGGAACAGATTTGGTGTTGTAATAGGGCTTGTACGATATGGACACATTTGGGCAAAAGTCTGCAGACACCGATCTAGTTACAATACTTCCTGGTGCTTAACTGTCTTGCAAACCCCAAGCCAATAGAGGCCTGCGGTTTACAAGACCCCGAGACCACAGACGGATGTCTTCTTCTCAGCACAGGTGGCACAATGACGTCACAACATTGCGCCGCCTGTGCTCAGACAGAGAAGTCCTGTGCATGGACAGGGAGGAAGCGGCAGCTCCATTCATCAGCATCACAGGTAGGTGAGTATGATTTTTTTTTTTTTTTTTTTTTAGTGCAGTGAGTGTATTAATAGTATAAGGGGTGCTTAGGAGAGGGAATTATAACTATAAAGGGAGGATTCATTAGGGGGCATTATGACGATGGGGGTTATTTATATAATAGTTATTACGGGGTATTATGAATACAACGGGGGAGGTTATTTATATAAGGGGCCATTAGGGGGCATAATTTATATTAGGAGGCATTATGAACATAAGGGGGTGGTCATTGATATAAGGGGTCATAAGAGCTGCAGTATTTATGTCAGGGGGAATCAGGGGCATAATATGAGGGGTCAATTTAATTAAGGTGGCACTTGGGCTTTATTAAGACTAAAGCCCCATGTACTGGGCTGCAGCAAAAAAAAGCACTGCAGGAAAAACCGCGGCGGTAACATTGTGGTTTTTCCTGTAGCACTTTTCACAGAAGGTCCGCAGAAGATTCCCCTGTGGACTTTTGGTTTTCAATACACCTATAGGGAAACCACCAGTGTTTCTGTAGGTATAATTGACATGCTGCAATTTCCAAAACCGCAACAGTTTGGGAAATTGCAGTGCGTCTGCTGCACATATTTTTCCGCAATGTGTGGATGGGATTTGATAGAATTTTTTTTTCTGTGGGTTTTAGCCACATGGGGCCCCCATCCTATTCCCACTTTGCAGTAATATATGCGCAGTGGATACGCTGTGATTTCCAAAACAGTCGCAGTTTTGGAAATCGCAGAATGTCAATTATACCTATGGAAACGTTTCCCTATAGATATAATTGAAGCAGAAAGTCCGCAGAGGAAACCTGCTGTGGTTTTCCTACAGCTCTTTTTTGCTGCAGTACACCACATTGGGCCTTAGCTTAAGGTGTTTTCCAGCTCATTTTTATTGATAATCTATCCTCATAATAAAACATCAATAAGAGATAAGTGACTCCCCACTGATCAGCTGTATGAAGGGGCTATGGCGCCTGTTTATATCACACGCTGTCTGTTTATAGTGACCGTCTGATATAATTCCAGCCTTGTCACATACTGTAGCCATGTACAGGACAAGGCTGTAGTTACATTACATGGCCACTATGAGATGAAGGACACTGTGTAAACAGAGAAGGGGGTCACGGCACTTACACAGGTACCACGGTTCATTCAAACAGTTGTTCCTGGGGGTACCGGCTATTGGAACCCCAATATTTTTTTACCCTTTTTTTTCGTTTTTAATTAGTTTGATTTTTAACACCTGGGGCATTATTAATAAGGGGCACATTATTTTAAGGGGTGCACAGGGAAGTTATTAGTTTAAAGATGAACTTGGGGGTATTATTCATTATGGGGGGTTATATTATGTATTTTATAATTGGGGTTAGCAGTAGGATGGGTGTGCAGGTGAGGATAATGTGGGTCAGGTGCCTGGAAAAGTGAGGAGCCAAAGATGTTTGTGTTGCAAACTTTACAGAGACTGGAAGAAGTAGTCATGGCCGTCCAGATGAAAGAGATGCGGAATGTGACCGATTAGTCAGAGACGTCACCTGTAAGTCACTAAATGTTACTGCACTGTATTCACCTAAATGATCTGCAGAGTCCTGTGTAGAAGTGCTATATACAGTACCACTATACGCTCACCGTATACTGATAGTATCGGTATACGAACATGTCCAAGTAGGGGGCCCACTTGGAGATGCTTGCCCCCCCCCCCGTGCTGAACCCCTAGCTACGCTTCTGCATAGGGTCAAGGATGTCTTGAGCAATATCTCCACAGAGTAGTAACCATGAGGTGGGTCATCTCATGCAGAGCGTTTCAGTTAGGAGATCCAAGGGGACTAAACTGACTCAAATTTTTTATAGGAGTCTGCTACCAAACTGGTTAGCCTATCATTGACCATGAACCATTGTAATTTTTGCTCACCCAAATCAAAGTGTACTGACAACTTCTTCCAACTTCTCGTTATCACCAGTTTGGCCACCAAGAAGATAATGCCTGTGACTGACAGTATCAGGTGGTAAACCCATATTCAAACAGGCCTCACCAGTGGACATTCCCAGTAAACATGGTACATGGTCTCTCTACCCCCCAAATTTCCTAAAGCCCCATGGTGAAACTTCTGGATACACCAGGGTCAATGGGAAGGGACAAAATACCATTGTAAAAGGACTTTCCAACCCATCTCAACCTAGATTTCGCAGTTGCTTCCACAATTTTTGTCCAATATGAGCGCTCAAGTGCCATACCCATGTTTTCCCAACTCAGCATATATGGTAGTTTCCCGGAAGGGGCAGACAAAGTCTCATATATATGATATATACCACAGACATAGGTATTCAAATATTGTGGATACACTAAGGTCATCCAAGTCGGTCTTGAGACTGCTAATAAAATGGGTGATTTGCTGAAGGCGGAAGAGCTCTACCGGAGGGAGCGCATACATCATTCAAAAGTAACCAGGGGATCAAATCCCATTCCCGCCTATAAAGTTACATATCCAGAGTAGATCCTTGTTTGTCCACCAATCAAATGCCAGAATTCTTTTTCTTAGTATATGTACCCAATTATGTCAGTGTGTGGCTGTATTTTACTTCCAATGTGCAATAAGGTTAGCAAAAGTGCAGAGATGAAAACGAATGCAAAAAAAAAAATAAAAATCTTAAAGGCTATCTAGCTGGGTTTCAAAGGAAACAAAAATTTTCTCACTGGATACTTCCCAGAAGGAATTTTTTAAGAAAATTAAAAATGTGAAGGTTATTTTTTAAAAATATCTTACTTGTATGCACACATGCATTGCGGTAAATTATTATATTCTCGGGTCACTTCAGATCCCAGAGTATATTAGGTGGAGTCCCTGGGAGGGTGAAAAAAAAAAAAAAAAAAAAACATGTATACTTTCTTCACCTCTTTCGGGCCTTCTTGCGGCATCCAGTGCTCTCCTGCACCACGGTCACCGCTGAGGTGATTGGGCCACAGCAGTCACATGGGTATGCTGAGTGCCTTGACAGACACAACAAGAGTGGGGACTGGTGAGTAAAATATCAGCTGCTACCTATTGGAATATTCAAATATGTAGCGACCGTACTTGTGTGGCATGAGGGGAGGTGAATAAAAACAACAAACAGTTATCCTCCCCTCTCCTGGAAGTCAAGTGATCCCCTGGTATCCTCTTCAGGTCTCTACTGGCCTGCATCTGACATCATGTGCCCCAGGGTCACAGATGAGGCCTCTGATTGGGCCTCAGCTGCCATGAGACGATATGAAGATGGACAGGAGAGGTAAGACTAGGTAAGTATAAGTGTTTGTTATTTTTCCTTACCCCCTGGGCCTCCTCTTATTATACTATATGGTCTGAGGAGACCCCAGAGTTTAGTAGCTCTTTGTTGGTGATGAACCCCAAAAGTTTCGGGTTTGTCCTGAGCCCCAAACTTTTGGAAAATGAAGGTCAAATGTAAGACTGACATATCACTTTGAAGGGGGCAGTATATTGTGTGGGGACCAAAAAAGAAGAGAGCAATATACTTTGTGGGGGCTTAAAAAGGCACAATATACTGTGTGGAAATCAGTAAAGAGGACAATATACTGTGTGGGAGTTAGTAAAGGGGGTAATATACTTTGTGGGGATTTACTCTTTGAGGTCAGTAAAAGAGGTGTTACACAGTGTGGGGACCAATAAAGGGGGGTAATACACTATAGGGGCCAGTAAAGGGCATAATATACTGTGGGGGCAAGTAACGGGAGTTATACTGTGTGTTGGCCAAATAAGAGGAGTTAGGGGAGTGTGGTCTACGATTTTAATTAGGGGTGCCCCATCACGGAACTAAAGATCGCCAGGGTCGGGTACGTTTTTGGGGTTGAAGGTCGCCTATAGGTCACCTCAGGCAGCAGAGAGACTAGGTTCACCCCTGCTCTTCCTATTATACTCTGGGGTCTGAAGAGAGCCCAGAGTATAATAATTTCACTTCCAATTCTAACCAAACTTGTTCCACTGAAACGAATCAGGAACTCAAACCGCCCGAACCCAAAATCGAAGCTTGGAAAGTTTGACCATCTCTAGGTCTGATGTGACATCTAGAGCACATTAGTGAATAATGAAAGAGCTCACTGTTCACTCCCCAATATGCCAATAGGCACCTCCATCAATACTGATGGTAGCACTCATTCTACGGACCCCTGGGACTACCTCCTGGGCTATGCATACAGCAGCTTGAGAAGCAGTACTATAGAGTACTCCCATTTGCATTGGTCTTACTGTGTAGTAAAATCATTTAGTGCACCATCAAGAAAACATTGTGGCTGCAACTACAGCGCTCTACAAGCTTGCCCTTTCAGCTCTAGAGGACCCCTTATCGCTTTCCAGCTACACACTGAGGTTTAATATTCCGCACTGTGAGAGAATCTGAGTGAAGAAAGTAATTGCTCTGTAATTGGGTGAACATTAGAATTTTCCATTCCTGATAAATAAAAGTATTATCAAGCTGTTCCCATATAAAATACAGCCACATAACCGACTGATTGAAAAAGACCTTGTATGAACTTTGCCGGTAACTTTGCTGATTCAGAGAAAGGCAAACGGATGTGTACCTCTAATGAATACAAAGTATCTCAATTTCCGTTTAGTGATAGACTATGTATGCAAAAAGTGAATTCTACATTAAGAACTAATTCGAAAGCAAAAGACAATTTAGGCTTATTCCATAACTCTTTATATAATGACTTACAGTAGCTGCTACGAGACGCGAGGCGGTTAATAAATCTTAAGACTAAGAACGAGAGCTTAAAACTAACCTTAGAAGTTTAATTGTAAAAGTTACTTTATTGGCTGTGTCGTGGAGAATCCTTAATCATGTTTTACTGCTAAGGTAGGTGATCTCCAAGTCTACTTATTACCTGATTATGGCTATTGATATAGACCCTGCCACGTCAGCGTCAAAGTACTCTCTTCATAAGGTAGAAGGAGGTTAGGGCTTCCCGTGCAGAGACAAATCATGGCAGGTGGTCTGTCCAATTTGATCAAAATGTGCACAAAGAACTTACAAGTAAAGGAAATAAAGCTGTAATTCAATGTAATATAATCTGTATATTAGGGCTTTATCTTTTTGCTGGCAGAGTGCTGCTGCAGTTTGGTGGCAGGTTATTGATCATCATGCGATCATTGCTTTGGATAGTTTCTGGAAGCCGCACGATGGCTTTTTATGGGCAGAAGAGAGCTGGAACCAAATAGGAATCTGTGGTGCCCTCTTTTCAATGGGGATCTCTTAGAGATGTTCCCTGAAACGCTGATCAATACTAGTTGAACCAGCAGGTTTTGGAGTTCTCTTCATAATAATAATAATCATAAAAAATCACACCGAACGGTTAAACATCTTTGGCTCTGAATTTAGTGGCCTTAGGCTTATAGTGCGCCTGCTGAGAGGATTCACATTCCTTCAGCTCCTTACTCCCCGAAGCCGTTGGATAAAGAAATTTCTTCAAGTAAAGTATTATTATAATTGGGGGAAAGGTGTTTACCGCAGTGTAAAACCAACCTTAGCATAACCACTGAACATCTTTACACATCAGGCAGTATAGCAAGGAACTCTGCAATGATGCTTCTAAATGTCATTGCACAGTATGCGCTGCAAGGAAAGCAAGTAGCTGCAGAACAGCAGATCCAGCTGTCATCCAGACTCTCTGGTTTATTATTACCACCCCTGCCATCCTTATCACTGTAAACACAGCACTATGTATACAGTGCAGGAAACTGTCATGAAGCTTCCTGTTCATGTGACTGTCGGGTAACCGCAGGGGTTGCTGTATCTTAGCAGATCTAGATCAGCTCTGCAGTGTCTCAAGAGTCTACATTCCCCAATAACTGGGGCTAATATGTCAGCCCCACTTTCAGGGAAAATATAATGACTGAGGGGTCATTATATCATGTGGGAGCCACTGAGGGGAAATTATATTATGTGGGGGCCACTGAATGGATATTATATTATGTGGGGGCCACTGAATGGATATTATATTATGTGGTGGCCACTGAAGGGACATTATACTGAGTGGGACTACTGAGGAGATATTAACCAGTGTGGGCCATTAAGGTGGAATTATACTGTGCAGGTACCACCTGGGAACATTATAATGTGTGGCGGGAACTAAGCAGGCATCATCATTGGAGTAGAGATTACATTGAAGGGCACTATTACTGTGTCGCAGTACATAGGAACTTGGTAGGAATGGGTGGGGTCAAAAGGGACAAAGGGCAGGGTTAGGGGCATTGCTTAACACAAAACTATTTGCAACAGTATTTGTAAGCCAAAAGCAGGAATGTGTGCAAAGCAAAGAAGAGGTACAACCTTTGTATTATACATTTTCTCTGTATACTGTACATTCTAGTTCTGGTGTTGATTTGCAAATGCTGAAGCAAAATACTGATGAAATACTAGCCATGTGAGAGTGGTCTAAGGGTAGATTCACACGGAAACTCGGTCTGTGTGTTTGGCAGATGTGCCAGCCTAAACTTCTTGCTGAGAGCAGGACTCCTAGAAGTATAGTTATCTATGAGTCCCTGAGAGTCCCTGCCCCTCAGCACACTGTTCAGGCCAGTAAATCTAACTGTACAAAAATCATCTATCGAAGAATGCAAATAGGTGGTAGAGGTAAATGGTCCTTAATGCAACCTCAACTGTTTATGAAGGGTACATAGGGTCACAGGGATTTATGAGGGTTCCCGCCTGGTCACATGATCGGACTCTGTACCCGGCCCTTGATTCCATCCGCCTCTTCCCTCTTCTCCCGTGTTCACAGGTAGATAGTTGTGATGCTGCAGCGCAAGATACGTGTTCAGCTTGATTCCTTGCTTAAGGTTCTGGTTGCTCAGTTTGAACACTGTCCTAGTACTACTACTATGTAATTGAATTTCAGCCACACCCCTCTCCTGCACTTTGTTTCTTTCTGCTCCTGAGATAGTTAATCTTAGCCTTGCCTGTGTGATTGACAGCCTGTCTACCAATCAAGTCTGGGGAAGGTCCTGGTCTTGCTATAAACAGGTCATCTGCTCACACATGGTTGCTGGCTATTGAGACTCTGTCCTGTGACCTTGTCCTTGCTAAGCTGCTCCTTTGCTATTGTATTGTATTACTCTCCTCTGACGTTTGGCTTCCTTTGTGATTACTCCTTGGATTTCGATTTGGTACTGCTTGTCTCTTTGGTTTTGACCCTTGGCTTTCTGACTCCTCTTCTGTGCTGTTTTGTCTTGTCTTGTTCTGTGTTGCACTTATTTCTAGGAAGGGTTTTGCCGCCCAGTTGCTCCTGTCATTAGGACACTGAGACAAGTAGGCAGGGACAGGGTCTGGGTCTACTTTAGGGCTCATTGTCTCTGTCATTTCCCTTCGTCCCAGGTTTCTGCAGCTGCACTGGAGAATTGCTCAACTGGCAATTCCCCTACATTAGTTACGTTAGGTTCGCATGGGACCCAAAAGAGGGAGACCCTGTCCGCTTAAAAAGTGATAACCAGCGGAAACCTGTAGACCCATACACTATAATGGGGTCCACCAGGTTTATACTGAAACTGGCAGAGAGAAAAGTCCTCCTTGCAGGACTTTTCTCTCCAACGATTTTAAGTTGAATCTGCGGTGGAAACTACAACGGATACTCCAACGCAGATGTGAACTTAGCCTTACCTGAGCTATGGTACTAGCAGACTATAGTGATCTGGGATTAGAACCAGTGCAGGAATCCCTGGGTTTGCATCCTAAAAGCCATAGAGGAAGGAAATGTTCACAGGCTCCCTAAAGAACCCCTTATATATAGATGTATCATGTTATTGGATTGTCAATATTGTCTCTGGATTGCCAGAACCAAGAAAATGGAAGCAATGGTACTTTTTCACTACTCTGCCAATATCTGATAGCAATGCATGGCTGATGTTACTGGATAGATATTATTTCCCATTTAAGTCATACCTTTATAATGGGAAATGATGACAGTAACAATATTTTATGAAACTGCAAAAATTCCATCTTGCAGACCAAATGGCGTTTTGAGATAACATACATTTGTTATTTACACATGACCCAGCGTGTCAGGATAACCGCCTCCGCTGAAAATTATTCCCTTTCAGATAAGAGCAGCTGGGGAGATTAAGATGTCCTTTGCAAAATGTTCAAAAGGGACAGGGAAGAGCTCCAACCACAGGCATAAAAAAGATCGGATGTTTTAAGACTAGATATGGAATTTAAATAGATTGTGAGGCGTTAAATCGTAACCTTCAAGGGGGCTTTGCATTTGTGGATAAAAATATTCCTAGAATGTGATTTTGAATATGGCAGACATACAATTCAGGGAAAGCCTTAGTATAACCCAAAAAGAAACATGAAAAACAAGATGGGAGTCACTGTTCTGTAAAAGTCCACACATGTCCTCTCTAACCTTTCCTCATATTCAGATATACATATCGTGATTGGTGACCAGCTCTTCAATACAAGCTGGGGTGAATTTATTAAGACTGGTGTTTTGTATGACAGTCTTAATCCATTGCACTAATGAAGAAGCTCTGGCTCCTTAATAATTCTAGTGCACCTCGGGAGGCATCCTTTCCACAAATGGAAAAATGGGGAGTTGTGGATCTTTGACTATATTGTGGGTCTAGGCCATCAGTATGTGATTTGTGGGAGTCCGAAACCCGGACCCTTTACAGATCAGCTGTTCTAGCAACCTCCATACCCTGGATCGGGAGTGCATGCAGGCTACTTCTTGTATAGAAGCAGCTTGTATGGTCTCCCCAGCTTTCGGCACGTGAAGGCTGCCAGGACAGCTGATCTGTGTGGTGTCCTGGTGTCGGATCTCCACAGATCAAATAATGATGAGCTATCCTGTGGATAGCTCATCAGTATGAAAAATACAATTGGGACCCTTAAAGTATAGGAGGACCTTTAAGTATATTATATTGCAGAACAATCTTGAAGGTTCTATGGTAGTATTCCTTCAATGATCATTACTTGAAAAGTTCAAATTGTGTATATGTTTGCTATATTATAGAGGTTTTTTTAAAGCATACCTATCCTTTCAGATAACTTTAAGGAAAAGCTGCCATGTCTTTGTCTATGAGGAGTATCACTATTTCTGGGTGTTACATTAGTCACTGGCTATATCTCCATATTACAGAGCCATAGGTATTGTGTATGGTGTTATATGGCGTCTTTTTGAGAATGTCTCAGCTATGATATTTGAATAGATATTTCTTTTTAGTACATTAATTTTCACGATCACAAATATGTCACCCATAACATCCAATAGTCAGGAAAATTCACTAATCCAGTATCACACATATTATTACACATTTTCAGTATCAGACATATTATCGAGACTCGAAATCAAGGTTTCTTTTCTTAAAACAAAAATGGACATATAGTAATAGTTTCAAAAACCTAACGTAATTTTAAGAGAATACTAAATATAGAAAATTCTCATAAAACTTAAATAATTTGTCATTTCTAAACCTACTCCATGTTTTTAATTTTATTTTGCTGTATGTTACAATTAAAACTGAGAAATGTATCAGGAAATATTCTCCATGTGTCCCAGGAGATTAGCCACGTCTTCCCTTTTTTAGATTTAGTGTTCTTTTAATTCGGCAGCTAGAAGCAAAGGAGCAGAAAGGCTCAATAAAGTTTCAGAAGTTTTAGAGTTACCAAAAAAGTTATGTTAATATAATACAAGCTACACAAAAGCACAAAGAATACCCTGCAGCACAACTAACAATATCTGTTATTTTATAGATTTATTTCCTCTTGTATGCAATGTCTATATATTTAGCATCGCCATATGCAATGTTGAAAGGCAATTCTAAATGAAACCCACAGAGGCATACAAACCCCATATGTATGCATATGTGTAAGCAAAGCAAATAAAAAATCTACACATAGATATGATAGATAGATAGATAGATAGATAGATAGATAGATAGATAGATACAGTGGGGAAAAAAAGTATTTAGTCAGCCACCAATTGTGCAAGTTCTCCCACTTAAAAAGATGATGAGAGAGACCTGTAATCGACATCATAGGTAGACCTCAACTATGAGAGAAAAAATGAGAAAACATACCTAGAAAATCACATTGTCTGATTTTTTAAGAATTTATTTGCAAATTATGGTGGAAAATAAGTATTTGGTCACCTACAAACATAAAAGATTTCTGGCTCTCACAGACGTGTAACTTCTTCTTTAAGAGGCTCCTCTGTCCTCCACTCATTACCTGTAGTAAAGGCTCCTGTTTGACATTGTTATCAGTATAAAAGACACCTGTCCACAACCTCAAAAAGTCACACTACAAACTCCACTATGACCAAAGACCAAAGAGCTGTGGAAGGACACCAGAAACAAAATTGTAGACCTGCACCAGGCTGGGAAGACTGAATCTGCAATAGGCAAGCAGCTTGGTGTGAAGAAATCAACTGTGGGAGCAATAATTAGAAAATGGAAGACATACAAGACCACTGATCATCTCCCTCGATCAGGGGCTCCACGCAAGATCTCACCCCGTGGGGTCAAAATGATCACAAGAATGGTGAGCAAAAATCCAAGAACCACACGGGGGGACCTAGTGAATGACCTGCAGAAAGCTGGGACTAACGTAACAAAGGCTACCGTCAGTAACACACTACGCCGCCAGAGACTAAGAGCCTGCAGTGCCAGACGTGTCCCCCTGCTTAAGCCAGTACATATTCCGGGCCTGTCTGAAGTTTGCTAGAGAGCATTTGGATGTTCCAGAAGAGTATTGGGAGAATGTCATATGGTCAGATGAAACCAAAGTACAACTGTTTGGTAGAAACACAACTCGTCGTGTTTGGAGGAGAGTGAATGCTGAGTTGCATCCAAAGAACACCATACCTACTGTGAAGTATGGGGGTGGCAACATCATGCTTTGGGGCTGTTTCTCTGCAAAAGGACCAGGACAACTGATCTGTGTACATGAAAGAATGAATGGGGCCATGTATCGTGAGATTTTAAGTGCAAACCTCCTTCCATCAGCAAGGACATTGAAGATGCAACATGGCTGGGTCTTTCAGAATCACAATGATCCCAAGCACACCGCCAGGGCAACAAAGGAGTGGCTTCATAAGAAGCATTTCAAGGTCCTGGAGTGGCCTAGCCAGTCTCCAGATCTCAACCCCATAGAAAACCTTTGGAGGGAGTTGAAAGTCCGTGTTGCCCAGCGACAGCCCCAAAACATTACTACTCTAGAGGAGATCTGCATGGAGGAATGGGCCAACATACCAGCAACAGTGTGTGCCAACCTTGTGAAGACTTACAGAAAAGTCTGACCTCTGTCATTGCCAGCAAAGGATATATAACAAAGTATTGAGAGGAACTTTTGTTATTGACCAAATACTTATTTTCTACCATAATTTGCAAATAAATTCTTTAAAAATCAGACAATGTGATTTTCTGGATTTGTTTTCTCATTTTGTCTCTCATAGTTGAGGTCTACCTATGATGACAATTACAGACCGGTCTCATCTTTTTAAGTGGGAGAACTTGCACAATTGGTGGCTGACTAAATACTTTTTTTTCCCCACTGTAGATAGATAGACAAAAAAAAAATGCACCAAGTTGTTGGAATTAAATGAAACTTTCTATGTGTAAATATGAAGATGATATACGTAAGTGATTCCAATATTACAGTGAAAAGATTAGTCCATTCGGCAAAACTGTACAAATTAAAGGAGGTCTAGTACCCTGTTGGGCCACCTCTAGCCTGGATACAAGAGGAGATACGGTTGGACATGGAGGCATACAGGTTCTGTTCGCATGTGTGCATGCCCTTAAGTAACCGCTGCTCCCAATACCTCCTAACAGCTAGGTTAGGGAACAGTCTAGATGGTGGGTGCTTCATTGAAACAACCACTCAAATGGGCAACCACTGTCAAGTGGCCAAAATGTCTTTGAGTGTGTCGTAGAAGCATGTCTAGCAGTCAAACAAGATGTACACTACCCAAAAGTAGCCTCTGAGAGGCTTCTTACTTGGCAGCAGGTAAAGCATTTTATGCCCTTTTGTGGCAAGACCCAGTGTCTAATCAGACCACACTTGCAATCATTTACATATCTGCCTGAGATTTTGTCAATTAGTGTAGATTGATAGACAAAGATACAATATATATGACATAAAGTGTAAAACTCATGAAACATGACTATTAACTTATTGAATATGAAACCGGTGACACTATATACATCCAACATGCTATATGCAATCACTAAGTCACAAACTAGCCCTACAACAGCATACAACTGGTTTTGAAGTGATTTTGTGGGTGATAAACTCCCTTTAAAGAGAACTTTCACTTTATTATTCTTATCTCACCAGTCTTTTCAAATGGTGGAATCTTCCTTTTTTTATTAGGTGGCTTATTCCAAAGTGCACATACACCATCAATGTGTGGTGCAAGGATTCCCAACTAGGGTGCCATGGAGATCAGGAATGCTGCGACAACCTCAAGGGGAAATGGCCGCACAGCCCCTTTTAAGGGCCAACAAGTGCTAAGCATCTCTGGGAACTCCTTCAAGACTGTTGGAAGACCATTGCAGGTGACTACCTCTTGAAGCTCATCAGGAGAATGCCAAGAGTGTGCAAAGCAGTAATTAAAGCAAAAGGTGCATACTTTGAAGAACCTAGAATATAAGACATATTTTCAGTTGTTTCACACTTTTTTGTTAAGTATATAATTCCACATGTGTTAATTCATAGTTTTGATGCCTTCAGTGTGAATCTACAATTTTTATAGTCATGAAAATACAGAAAACTCTTGGAATGAGAAGGTGTGTCCAAACTTTTGGTCTGTACTATATATATATATATATATATATATATATATATATATATATATATATAGGGAGAGACAAACACAGAGAGATAGAAAGAGGAGAGGAAGAGGGAAAGAGTTTTTAAGTTTGGATATAAGCAAAAATCCGTAAGGGTTTTATCCTGGTCATTTCACACCAATGTTGGTGCTTCATTGTATTATCTCTTTAAGAATGGCGCCACGCATCATGTAGTTTTCTGACTTGCTGGTAGTTTGCTTTCTAAAGGTAGGTCAAAATTTGTTTGCTTGGCATTTAAATTATCTCCACGCCTGACCTCACCTAACATTCCCCGCTCTCTAACAGTCTCCGATTTCCATCAATGCACGCCTGGGAGAGCCTAATTTTTATACCACTCCTTAAAAAGAGTTATAGCAAGATGTCAGAGAATAGCATTGTTATATCTGAATTCCTGACTTTTATGAGAAGGTCTGAGCAATTTTCTTGAGCTCCGTTCAGTGCAGTTAAATCTGCATTTCTTGCTCTTTGCAAGCCAGAACTGACAAGCTTATCTGGGTCAAGTCCTTAGATTTTTATGATCCTAAATTATTTATAACAAATGTTTTTTTCTTCATTCTTAATGTGATTTTGATGTTCCTCTGTGGTTAAAATGTGTTAGTAAATTATGTAAGTTGTAATTTAATTTGCAGAAGGCTAACTCTAGAGACCAATTGAATAAAGTAAAATATAGCGTGATGGACAACAACATTAACATTATATTGTTTGAAGAAATCTGGAGGAGATTTATGATTTTAGAATCTTTACATGTTTCTTAGATCCCATGGTGAAAAGCCTGGTAAATATTTAAAGTGCAATTCTAACCTCATCAAATTTATACATGAATGCAAAAACCAGCCATGGATGAATATGGCATTAGGGGCAAGTTAAGAAAAATAGCCCCTAAAGCCCTATTGCCTTGCAGTAGAACTTCACATGAAAAACTGTGCTAGTTGGGTAATTCAATGTGCCACACGCTGGTGCCCTCAGCAGCTGTTCAGTGGAATAACTAATCAATACAGCAGTAGAATTATGGCCCATCATGCAGATCCCCATGGACATCAAAACACACCCAAGCTGCAGTTCTGCTGCTATATGCTGTTTCTTTGACCAGAATATACAGCTACAGCTTAAGGGACATTTTCTATGCCAAGTTGACCCTACCAGAACTAGAGGAGGTGGATTTGACCATAACACAATCCAGGCAATAGGGTGGGGCTCCAGATATCAGACCATGTACCAGTGGGCTGTGTTATGACTTTTTTTTTTTTTTTTGGCTCTTTACCTATTGGATTATTCCAACAGGTACAGTGGGGGAAAAAAGTATTTAGTCAGCCACCAAGTTCTCCCACTTAAAAAGATGAGGCCGGCCTGTAATTGTCATCATAGGTAGACTTCAACTATGAGAGACAAAATGAGAAAACAAATCCAGAAAATCACATTGTCTGATTTTTAAAGAATTTATTTGCAAATTATGGTGGCAAGTAAGTATTTGGTCACCTACAAACAAGCAAGATTTCTGGTTCTCACAGACCTGTAACTTCTTCTTTAAGAGGCTCCTCTGTCCTCCACTCATTACCTGTAGTAATGGCGCCTGTTTGACATTGTTATCAGTATAAAAGACACCTGTCCACAACCTCAAACAGTCACACTCCAAACTCCACTATGGTGAAGACCAAAGAGCTGTGGAAGGACACCAGAAACAAAATTATAGACCTGCACCAGGCTGGGAAGACTGAATCTGCAAAAGGCAAGCAGCTTGGTGTGAAGAAATCAACTGTGGGAGCAATAATTAGAAAATGGAAGACATACAAGACCACTGATAATCTCCCTTGATCAGGGGCTCCACGCCAGATCTCACCCCGTGTGGTCAAAATGATCACAAAAACGGTGAGCAAAAATCCCAGAAGCACAGGGGAAAAATGACCTTCAGAAAGCTGGGACTAACGTAACAAAGGCTACCGTCAGTAACACACTGCGCCGCCAGGGACTCAGATCCTGCAGTGCCAGACGTGTCCCCCTGCTGAAGCCAGTACATATCCGGGCCCGTCTGAAGTTTAGTTTGCTAGAAAGCATTTGGATGTCCCAAAAGAGTATTGGGAGAATGTCATATGGTCAGATGAAACCAAAGTACAACTGTTTAGTAGAAACACAACTCGTCGTGTTTGGAGGAGAGTGAATGCTGAGTTGCATCCAAAGAACACCATACCTACTGTGAAGCATGGGGGGGCAACATCATGCTTTGGGGCTGTTTCTCTACAAAGGGACCAGGACGACTGATCCGTGTACATGAAAGAATGAATGGGGCCATGTATCGTGAGATTTTGAGTGCAAACCTCCTTCTATCAGCAAGGGCATTGAAGATGAAACGTGGCTGGGTCTTTCAGCATGACAATGATCCCAAGCACACCACCAGGGCAACGAAGGAGTGGCTTCGTAAGAAGCATTTCAAGGTCCTGGAGTGGCCTAGCCAGTCTCCAGATCTGAACCCCATAGAAAACCTTTGGAGGGAGTTGAAAGTCCGTGTTGCCCAGCGACAGCACCAAAACATCACTACTCTAGAGGAGATCTGCATGGAGGAATGGGCCAACATACCAGCAACAGTGTGTGTCAACCTTGTGAAGACTTACAGAAAACGTTTGACCTTTGTCATTGCCAACAAAGGATATATAACAAAGTAGTGAGATGAACTTTTGTTATTGACCAAATACTTATTTTCCACCATAATTTGCAAATAAATTTTAAAAAAATCAAACAATGTGATTTTCTGGATATGTTTTCTCATTTTGTCTCTCATAGTTGAGGTCTACTTATGATGTCAACTACAGGCCGGCCTCATCTTTTTAAGTGGGAGAACTTGCACAATTGGTGGCTGACTAAATACTTTTTTTACCCACTGTATGGGTTATTATTTACTATTCACTGATCCCCTTCTTCTCACCGATCTTCTGTCCTTGCCCCTCTCCGCTTTGGCCATGAGGGGGCTCTCCACACTACATCCGGACGCTAATTGTTCAGCTAATAAAGGGTGGTAAAGAGGGCTTTATATTGTGCGGTGGCCAGTAAAGGGAGCTTGATAATGTGTGAGGGTCCATAAAGGGAGCTTTATACTGTGTGGAGCAGTAAAATATGAAATGGTACAACATAGGGAGTCTGGACAGATAACACAGCATGCTGCACTATTTTGTTCAGATTTTTGGACCTGCAAATGGGGACGGTTCCGATAAAAAGCATGTGTCACATAAAAATTTTAATA
This sequence comes from Leptodactylus fallax, assembly GCA_947044405.1. Taxonomy (NCBI): domain Eukaryota; kingdom Metazoa; phylum Chordata; class Amphibia; order Anura; family Leptodactylidae; genus Leptodactylus; species Leptodactylus fallax. The sequence goes on along the minus strand of CAMRHE010000342.1, from coordinate 1,939,525 downwards.
ATGGGGTAGCCCCCAGTCATAATTTTGCTTGAGACTCCTTAAATGTAAAGTCTGCCCCTGATAATTGCACATCATTATCATAGGGTTCAGAAGTCATAGACCCAAATGTTTTATAGGTCTGAACAACAATTGAATTGTACAAAGCTGTATTATAGCAACCGTAAATGTTATAGGATCATATTGTACAGTCATGGCCAAAAGTTTTGAGAATGACACAAATATTATATTTTCACATGATCTGCTGCCCTCTGGTTTTTATGTTTGTTTGTCAGATGTTTTTATCACATACAGAAATATAATTGCATTCATATTATGAGTAACAGAAGCTTATATTGACAGTTAGAATGAGTTAATGCAGCAAGTCAATATTTGCAGTGTTGACCCTTCTTCTTCAGGACCTCTGCAATTCTCCCTGGCATGCTCTCAATCAACTTCTGGACCAAATCCTGACTGATAGCAGTCCATTCTTGCAGAATCAATGCTTTAATTTTGTCTGAATTTGTTGGTTTTTGTTTGTCCACCCGTCTCTTGATGATTGACCACAAGTTCTCAATGGGATTAAGATCTGGGGAGTTTCCAGGCCATGGACCCAAAATCTCTATGTTTTGTTCCCTGAGCCATTTAGTTATCACCTTTGCTTTATGGCAAGGTGCTCCATCATGCTGGAAAAGGCATTGTTGAGCGCCAAACTGCTCTTGGACGGTTGGGAGAAGTTGCTCTTGGAGGACATTCTGGTACCATTCTTTATTCATGGCTGTGTTTTTAGGCAAGACTGTGAGAGAGCCGATTCCCTTGGCTGAGAAGCAACCCCACACATGAATGGTTTCAGGATACTTTACAGTTGGCATGAGACAAGACTGGTGGTAGCGCTCACCTCTTCTTCTCCGAATAAGCTGTTTTCCAGATGTTCCAAACAATCGAAAAGGGGATTCATCAGAGAAAATGACTTTACCCCAGTCCTCAGCAGTCCACTCCCTGTACCTTTTGCAGAATATCAGTCTGTCCCTGATGTTTTTTCTGGAGAGAAGTGGCTTCTTTGCTGCCCTCCTTGAGACCAGGCCTTGCTCCAAGAGTCTCCGCCTCACAGTGTGTGCAGATGCACTCACACCTGCCTGCTGCCATTCCTCAGCAAGCTCTGCACTGCTGGTAGCCCGATCCCGCAGCTGAAACACTTTTAAGAGACGGTCCTGCCGCTTGCTGGTCTTTCTTGGGCGCCCTGGAGCCTTTTTGGCACCAATGGAACCTCTCTCCTTGAAGTTCTTGATGATGCGATAGATTGTTGACTGAGGTGCAATCTTTCTAGCTGCAATACTCTTCCCAGTTAGACCATTTTTGTGCAGTGCAATGATGACTGCATGTGTTTCTTTAGAGATAACCATGGTTAACAGAAGAGAAACAATGATGGCAAGCACCAGCCTCCTTTTAAAGTGTCCAGTGGTGTCATTCTTACTTAATCATGACAGATTGATCTCCAGCCCTGTCCTCATCAACACCCACACCTGTGTTAATGGAGCAATCACTGAAACGATGTTAGGTGGTCCTTTTAAGGCAGGGCTGCAATGATGTTGAAATGTGTTTTGGGGGATAAAGTTCATTTTCTAGGCAAATATTGACTTTGCAAGTAATTGCTGTTAAGCTGATCACTCTTTATAACATTCTGGAGTATATGCAAATTGCCATTAGAAAAACTGAAGCAGTAGACTTTGTAAAAATTAATATTTGTATCATTCTCAAAACTTTTGGCCATGACTGTACTTCTTCATGTCTTGAACTTCATATGGGCGTATGCAGAATTTTTACCTTTTGGATTCCTTGTGAATTTGACAGAAATGTAGCATATTCCACCGGGAACCATACTCCCCTATATGAGAATAGTTATGTAATATGGAGCCATATGAAGGACCATATGGCATCACACAGAACTTTATATAAAGATTGTATTCTGGCACAAATATCTCGTAATATTGTTTCTATTGATGTACCTAAATTGGTGCTTTTCTAAGTATTACTACTGGAACTCACATCATCTTGTCATGTTTATGTCATCCTTGTCAGGATTTCTGAACATATAGGCCCAGCTTTACTAATACTGTCTAAAGGCTAGACAGTGCAAACTCAGACTAGATAGTCTTAATCTACAAAAATGCTGCAATAACTTTTAAGACAACTAATAGGTGGTGTAAACTTAGCTTACGCTAGGTTCATACTAGCGTTCAGCTCTCTGTTGTTTGGATCCACATAGGGACCCTAAAGATGGAGAGCTCGTCTGCTAAAAAAACGGTTACCCGCGGACCCTATAGACTATAACCCGTCAGGTTTCCACCGGTTTTATACTGTGAACCTAGCCTTAGACAGTCTAAGAATACTCCAGATTTATTAAAGTTTGTGATGCTGTCTGATAAATCTGGTGTATTCTTAGACTGTCTAATCTAAGTTTACACCTCCTATTAGTTGACTTAAAAGTTCTTAGAGTATTTTTGTAGCACAGAGATGCAAGTTAAGCAATGCTCCCTTCTTGCAAAGCTTCACCCATTTCCTGTCAAGATGGAAAAGTGTCTAAAAAGTGTCTAAAACTCTTTATAAATGTGGCACACAGCATGCTAGAAGATTTATGGTGCAAAATTCAACAAAATTCTGGCGCATTGTGCTTAATTAATCACCCCCATAGTACTCATATATAGCAGTCTGTTTCGCTTAAAGAGGACCTTTCACATCCTCACGTATATGCTGTTTTACATACCGCTAGAAAGCCGACAGCGCACTGAGTTCAGTGTGCTGCCGGTTTTCCCGTTATGTGCCTCGGGGCTGGAGATATCAGCAGTCGTAGTTTCACGGTTCACTAACATTTTGCACATTGCACATCCATGTGCATAAAAATGGGCATGGCTAAGTACTGTCTGACTAGTAGACATATTTATGAACTTGAAATGCCCAATTATGGCACAAATTTTCTGATGTAAACAAGACCCAGTATAAACTGGTGTAAATTGGGGAAGATTCACTACTACATTTTGCTATGAATAAGAGGCAGTCTGCATTGAAACATGTAAGAAAGATATTACCACGGGTCTCTCTTCTTTTTTATGTCACCTCTTTTAATATCAGGATTAAAACCTAAGTTTTATTTGCTTATTATTTTTGGTGCTGGATTGTACACTTTTTGTCTTCAGTTTGATACCCTGATGGTCCAAGGGTTTTTTTCAGGCTTCCACATATACAGATATATATAAATATGATTCAAGGGTGAACTGTAATTTTTTTTTTTTAGTTTATTTGATAAATGTTCTATGCTAGGAATGATTCTGAAATAATTATCCACATGAACCCTATAGTCTATAATGGTATCTGCTGGGTTTCCACCTGAAAAATGCAGAAAAATGTTTCAAGCGGATTCAGGAATGGAATCTCCGAATGGAATTCAGGTGCAGGTGTGAACCTAGCCTTAGATGTAACTACTGGATTAGTAGACATAGCAGCTGCTAGGGGGCCCAACAACTGAAGGGGCCATTTTCACTGACACCTAGGGTGCAATTAGTGATAACTAAGGATGATGGAAGAGATGTGAAAAGCTGGATGCGCCTCTATTACTTTACCAGGACATCATAATGCCTGCAGGCGACATCATTAGAATTACTTTCTTCATATTCTGTGATGTCACAATGTACACAGTGATCTATTTGTGCGTGCCTTATCCCTGTGCTATGATGTCATGGTGGACATTATCCCTATACTGTGACTGTAAATTCACTATAGGTGTTATCCCTGATTGTAAAGGAGACCATACACTCTTCAAGTTCTGAACTTGCCACAATAGTTACTTCTTACGCCCCTGTTAGTGTGTTCTGAAAACCCTCAGTATGACATTGAACCTGTACTGAGTTTGGTGAATACAGCACAGTAACATATAGCAGTTTCTAAGACTGGAAATATACAGATGTCCTTCTAATATAGCCTATTATTCTATCCAGGGGAAGGCACAGTATATACTGTAACATTGTTACACTCCAGAGAGGGATCCAGGCATCCTTTCTTGAACTATTTAATGAATTCCCCATAACAATTTCTTTTATCAGAGAGACCCATAGTCTTTCTGCTCTTACAGTAAAGAATCCACTTCTATTATGGTGTAGAAACTTTCTTTTTCCCTTGTTATAGTTATAGATCCTAGCATAGATATCTGTAATGACCTTTGATATAGTTATAAATAATATATTATTAATATTATTATTAGAAATAATAATCTCTCTCTGGGTATTGTAGTCCACCCATTCAGTTTATTACTTTGAATGCCCACTTTTGAGCCCTCTCCAGCTGTACTACTGTATGTCTTCCTAGTCCACAGGTGCTCAAAAGTATACACAATGGATTTACTATTTGCTATACTGGTGTAAATGTGGCATATATTTGGTTCTTTGGTGCAATGCGGCACATCTTTGGCACAGTGTGGTGCATCTTTGCACACCTAGCTTGGCCAAAATCTTTCGACTTGCTAGATATGTGGGTGAATATTCTCAGAAAAGGAGCGTGACTCAAATACACCACAATGCTGTGCTGTGTCGTGAAATTCTGGCTCAAAATAAGTCAACAAAAAGCTGGTATAAACGTAGACTAGGCAATCTAAAGTTACGCCAGATTTATCATCCAGCATCAACCACTGTGATTAGTAAATCTGGGCCTATGTTCACACCATGTGCATCCCAGCCCTTTCTGCTGCATAGATATTGAAATAATAGTACAAGTAAAATAGAAAAACCCATTCACTACATTTGAGGGTTTGAGGGTTCTGAGTGGAGTAAGTACATCACTAACATACAATATGTATGTAAATGAGCTAGTGCAATATATACAGTAAATGCATCCATATAGACAAGCAAAGACTTGACATTAGGGAAGCCTTTGGAGATATAGATTAAATGTCTTTGTGAATAAACAATGCAGACGAAATGTGGATTGTTGCAGTGTAACATAAAATGGGACAAAAGGGAACAGATGGATGAAGATGGAGGATATCATGTAAGGAACTCATTACTGTTCAGTTCAATAGCTCTGATGGAATGAGCATTAAAACCGAGGGTAGCACAAAATACTTTATTTACAGCAACTCTATGGGGGATACAGATGAAAGTTCTTCTAATGAAAACAAAGGCAGAAGGCCAAAATAGAATAAAGGACCATGAAAAAAGAACATTAATGTGCAAATATGAGACTAACATACCATACTATGGATAGGAAACAAGGCATTGTGGGAATGGTTTATACTATCTATCTATCTATCTATCTATCTATCTATCTATCTATCTATCTATCGCTATCTGTCTAATTATCTATCTATCTATCTATCTATCTATCTATCTATCTATCTATTTTTCTACCTAGTGAAGACTGTATTAAAAGATAGGCAAATCAGCCTGACATTTAGTGCCTAGTTGCATTCCACATATATATGTTATTATTGCATTGTGTCCATCTATCATCTCTGCAAATTGGCTACTAAAATATTTATTTTGACCTTTCTGTTGAATGAAGGTTTATTAGTCAGTTTAGTGGACTATATATCTCTTTCCATCACAATAGCATGATGGTGGCTGGGGCAGCCTATAACAATAGTATACATACATCTTTAAGATCTCTTTGAAGCCTTGATGGAATAACAACTTTTCTTAGGAGAACACAGCAGGAGACTTCACACAATTTTTCCTTAGATGGAATATGCAAAACTCTCCTGAAAAAAGATTAACTGTCTCTGAAATGGTGTAATGTGGCTATCCTGTAAATGAATGTGTCACTCTGAGGCTTCCAATATGATGTAAGTGTTAGTTACCAGGAGGACAGATCTGTGAACTGATGAGTTCCAGTCTTTATACTTTGTCAGCACAGAACAAGGATCTGATAAGCTATGTGGCAGTTTTATTCCACTTGAAGGAGAGACATTTACATCCCATTAAAAGAGATAATAATAAGAGTATTCTGGTCTCCATAGGGGAAAAAACATATATGTCCTTACCATTACTCCAAAGAGTAAAGCGGCAACACCCTCATTGCTCCAAAGAACTCATATTGATAGTGATATCTCAGCAATGGAGATAGCAATTCAAGAAGGAAAATACCTTTTACTGCAGATGACCCTAACCTATCTATGTGCGGGGCTGGGTTGATATGCTGGGTCCTGGTGACAGACTCCCTTTAATGTATAAAAGGTATCGCCTGATTACTTCACTCTTCCATCCCTTTAATGTGGTAATATTTATGTAAATGTGAATTGTTGTGTACTTAAAGTGGCCATAGACATTATCCATTGATATTTGTCTGACTAGATCACCATCAAATGTGTATAGTAGTTTCACTCTCAAGGAAGATGCCAGGAGAAAGAAGAATCGGCCATTTGAATCTCAATATACACAATTCCCTGAATCTCAATATGCCTAATTGCTTTTCCAGATCGCCAGACAGCCAGAAGTGTCTGGTGACAATTATTCCCACTCCCCATTGAGAATGCATGCTCAGTTAGCCAGGCCAAGCATGCATTTCTATGGTGAACAAGGATTCAGCAACATATGTGTTGTACAGTCATGGCCAAAAGTTTTGAGAATGATACAAATATTAATTTTTACAAAGTCTACTGCTTCAGTTTTTCTAATGGCAATTTGCATATACTCCAGAATGTTATAAAGAGTGATCAGCTTAACAGCAATTACTTGCAAAGTCAATATTTGCCTAGAAAATGAACTTTATCCCCCAAAACACATTTCAACATCATTGCAGTCCTGCCTTAAAAGGACCACCTAACATCGTTTCAGTGATTGCTCCATTAACACAGGTGTGGGTGTTGATGAGGACAGGGCTGGAGATCAATCTGTCATGATTAAGTAAGAATGACACCACTGGACACTTTAAAAGGAGGCTGGTGCTTGCCATCATTGTTTCTCTTCTGTTAACCATGGTTATCTCTAAAGAAACACGTGCAGTCATCATTGCACTGCACAAAAATGGCCTAACTGGGAAGAGTATTGCAGCTAGAAAGATTGCACCTCAGTCAACAATCTATCGCATCATCAAGAACTTCAAGGAGAGAGGTTCCATTGGTGCCAAAAAGGCTCCAGGGTGCCCAAGAAAGACCAGCAAGCGGCAGGACCGTCTCTTAAAAGTGTTTCAGCTGTGGGATCGGGCTACCAGCAGTGCAGAGCTTGCTGAGGAATGGCAGCAGGCAGGTGTGAGTGCATCTGCACGCACTGTGAGGCGGAGACTCTTGGAGCAAGGCCTGGTCTCAAGGAGGGCAGCAAGGAAGCCACTTCTCTCCAGAAAAAACATCAGGGACAGACTGATATTCTGCAAAAGGTACAGGGAGTGGACTGCTGAGGACTGGGGTAAAGTCATTTTCTCTGATGAATCCCCTTTTCGATTGTTTGGAACATCTGGAAAACAGCTTATTCGGAGAAGAAGAGGTGAGCGCTACCACCAGTCTTGTCTCATGCCAACTGTAAAGCATCCTGAAACCATTCATGTGTGGGGTTGCTTCTCAGCCAAGGGAATCGGCTCTCTCACAGTCTTGCCTAAAAACACAGCCATGAATAAAGAATGGTACCAGAATGTCCTCCAAGAGCAACTTCTCCCAACCGTCCAAGAGCAGTTTGGCGCTCAACAATGCCTTTTCCAGCATGATGGAGCACCTTGCCATAAAGCAAAGGTGATAACTAAATGGCTCAGGGAACAAAACATAGAGATTTTGGGTCCATGGCCTGGAAACTCCCAAGATCTTAATCCCATTGAGAACTTGTGGTCAATCATCAAGAGACGGGTGGACAAACAAAAACCAACACATTCAGACAAAATTAAAGCATTGATTCTGCAAGAATGGACTGCTATCAGTCAGGATTTGGTCCAGAAGTTGATTGAGAGCATGCCAGGGAGAATTGCAGAGGTCCTGAAGAAGAAGGGTCAACACTGCAAATATTGACTTGCTGCATTAACTCATTCTAACTGTCAATATAAGCTTCTGTTACTCATAATATGAATGCAATTATATTTCTGTATGTGATAAAAACATCTGACAAACACACATAAAAACCAGAGGGCAGCAGATCATGTGAAAATAGAATATTTGTGTCATTCTCAAAACTTTTGGCCATGACTGTACATGTATTGTATATGGCCAGGCTTAAAGCATACCTAAACTTTCAACAACAAAGTACAGTGTATGTACATGAGAAGTAACCCCATATCTGACCATTATATGAGTTATTTTTAGCAGTTTTTAGAAATCTCCCCCTCTGTAGGCTTTAGTTGTAGTTTGCAGTTCTCTCTCAACTGGTGGGTTGAGACTAGCTGCCATACATTGAACACAGTAGGTAAAAGAGAATCTGTTATATAACTCTCTCTCTTTCAGTTGGATACAGTAGTACTGATTTGTACTTTTGTGCATAAAATAGTCTGGTTGTGATAGAAAGCTCACATTTAGCTCCAGCAACATACTAACCTTGCCTTTCTTCTCTTATCTCCTTCACTTGGTGTTCACTCCTCCCCCACCCCTTCTCCATAGACTTGTATAGACAAGTGTAATCTGAGTCATCGGGCCTGAGTCCATCTCAAGATAGATATGGCAAAGTTCTCAAAGTTAAAGTCTGTTTATCAAGGTAAGGAGGTGCAGTGAAATGATCTGATAGTAGCAGAAAGGTGTTTTGATCCCATGAGATATATTGCACAGTTTCTTCTATGTGAAGTTTGTTTAAAAGTTAGTTAAATAGAATATTATACCCCTTAAATATCTGTGAGATGAATTGTAAACAACATCCCTCCCCCTTTCTATCTATTATGGATCTAGGTTATATTATGGCATATCCTACCGATACAATGGTAATGACCTTTTAAATAGTTACTAACTTTTCAGATAATTTAGTCTCATTTAATAAAGCATGTGACAAAATATAATGTATTGTAAAATGTTGCTGTTTCCTGCCTTAAAAAAAAAAAAAACTCTCTAAAGTTGCTGTAGGTGTCTCTCTTCTAGCTAGTTTGCTGTTCACTCCTTGTTACTAGGGAAGGTCCAGCCTTAGTTACCTTCAAAATTAAGATAAGTTCACAGTTAGTGGAAGGAGGAGGGACATGTCTTTCTTACACAGTCAGTGGGTGTAGGAGGGGCAGGTCTCTCTTTACTCTGTGAGTGGAGGGAAGTGGCTGGACTCTGCACTTTCTCTGTACACTGCATTGAACGGATTTTGTAGCATTTCACAGCTTCCGATGTAAGAAAAGCCTACTATATGCTTGTATCTACTCCTGGCTGCGTGTGTTCTTGCTGAAGGGATATTATTCACAGACAGTAAGTAGCTTTTCTTATTGTGTTCAGATTTCTCTGATTCTGTGTCAGGGATCTTTTTGGCTGCATCATAACCTAGATTTGGAGTCCAGTAACCTTGGCTCTCCTATATTATGGAAATGTTGGCTTTTCTCAGCTATTTCTTTGCTATTTTACAGTTACTCCTGGCAGATTTAAATGTAAATTTGGCACATCTTTGGGCTGTCATTGAGTGC
>CAMRHE010000342.1:0-125000 GCA_947044405.1 Leptodactylus fallax | reverse complement strand
CTGTCAAAAGCCCCCGACGCTGAAAATGTCAAAAATACCTGACAAAAAAGTCATGTACAGAGGACTATTTTGTTCGGGAAAATGACAGATACCATAATGAATACATAACAGACCCATTATACTGAATGGATTCAGGCTGTGTTGGTAGAACAGAAAAAAAAACTGAATAATCGCCACAAATGTGAATTCAGCCTTACCTGCAGCCCTCTAAAAACCACAACACACTGAGATACTATGTAACACCTGACACCTAAATATGTGCAATATAACTGATAATCTAGTCCTTCCACCATCATACAGCAAGCAATAAGGGTCACACATCCTCACAACTGTTGTATCTATACTTCTAGAGTGTAAGCTCCTATGTACATATTCATGTTTTCATGTAGACGACTTTGTAAATATTACTATTACTTGTTAATAAGTACTATAATATATCATATCAGTCTACCATATATTGCATATATATATATATATATATATATATATATATCTGTCTATCATTTCTCATATCTATCTATCTATCTATTGCATATCTCTCTCTATCAATATATCTATTTTGTATCTATCTATCATCTCTCATTTCTCATATCTATCTATAATCTCTATATATATATATATATATATATATATATATATATATATATCATATTTATTAGTTTTCTCTTAATTCTATCTACATATAATTTCTCAGACCTATCTATCTATCATTTCATCTATCTATCTATCTATTTATAATTTCTCAGACCTATCATTTCTCAGATCTATCTATCTATCCATCTATCTATTACTCTTTCTCTCTATCTATAATTTCTCAGATATCTCTCTCTCTCTCTATGTATGTATCACCTGTTTATCTTGCATTTACACTACCTTCCTACCTGTTGATGAGAAGAGTTGATGTGCAGTAACTTATCCCAGCCCTCCATACTCTTATAAAGTGTAAGCTCCTATGGGCAGGACATTCTATGCTATCTTGCACATCATGGCACCGTATACATCACTGACACATATACTAGACACATACAGGTCAGGAAGGACTTCTCTGTAGGTGATAAATCCTGTCTGCTCCAGCCATAAAGTGTGTCTATGTGATGGCACAGGCAGACAAGGTGACACAGGCATTATTGGTCGGGTGTCCACCTTCAGCTGAATGTACATGCACAGCACAACTGTAGATAAGACTAGAATAAGCTATGTAATAGGGCGGTAAAAGCCCCCGGCACATGCCCTTACTTACCCTGCTGGTGCAGATGACCGGTGTGTAGTTCTCCTCAGCTGGCAGGCTGGTAAACTGTTGCATGGACAGCATGCTGAGCACAGCTCACATCCCCACACTTTCTGTGCTGGCTCACCACCGCCTCCTCCCCGCTCAGGGAGCACTGCACCACTGTCCTCCACGTGCTGCTGAGGATGAAGGCTCCAGCATCTTGTCAGCAGTCAGCGACACGCCTCTGAAGATGGAGCAACAAGTCAGGGGCACCCTTCATGTGCCGGGGCCCTCCTCACTGACTGACTGTGCATTAGCAGCCTGTCCTGAGACTGTGACTGACAGACCTGGGAGCAAGAGCAGTCTCATCTTATATAAGAATGCCTCTATGGATGAATGTGCTCAAATATAATCCTATATCACACTATATAATAACCCACACACAGACAACCCCATGAGACCACAGTGAGATGGAATGGGGTATTTATAGAGAACAGGATCTCTGTCAGTCTATCCATATATATAAATATCTACCCCATATCTATCTATATCTGGTTCATGCATCTATCTGTCTACCTATTTGATATCTATTTATAACTTTATCTCATTATCCATCTATAGCTATGTATTGATTATTTGCTATCTATACACTTATTTTACATCTATATATACCTATTTCATTTCTATCTGCCATATCTCATATCTATGAATTATCTAAATCACATCTGGCTGTCTATCTCATCTATATTAACTACCTAACTGTTATCTATCTATCTATCTCTATCTCTCACATCTATCTATTTATCTATCTATCTCACATCTATCTATCCAACCCTCTCTCTTTCTATATATTTTTTCTTTCTTTCTATATATCTATCTAATTCATATCTATCTGATGTCTATCATCTACCTAACATCTATCTATCAATCTCATATCTATCTGTCTCTATCTATCTATCTCTCTCTATATCGATCTATCTCATATCTATCTGTATCTATCTATCTCTATATATATCTCTCTATCTATCTCATATCTATCTGTCTATATCTATCTATCTATATCTGTCTATCTGTCTACAGAGCAGCACATCCTATGGGGTGGATGCCAGCAACAAAACCACACTTCAAGGCTGGTATATAACCAAATGCAAGAGAGGTTGCAGCACTGAAGTAGTTGTGGTGAATATAAATTTGTGTTTATTAGCCCATTATCAGCAACTTTTCAGTCCTTTGTTATGACTTTTTTTCAAGTCTGAATAAAGTACTAATGAAGATCTGTAACATCACTGACTGACAATTATTGGAGTGTTTCAGCCATCTAGAAACCTAGTGACTTGGAATCAGTATAAGCTGTGTGTGAATACTAGCTATCTATTAGCAGGAAGACGCTGGTCTTTCATTTAACATTTTAATCATAAAAATTATAATCAATCTAAATGTGAAGAAATTCTGTTGAGGTTTCTGGTGAATCCATGTATGAAAAGTAACGGATTACCCCAGGGAGCCCATAGCACAAATACGAGGGCCTCCATCCTAGTACAGTGGGGAAAGAAAGTATTTAGTCAGTCACCAATTGTGCAAGTTCTCCCACTTAAAAAGATGAGGCCGGCCTGTAATTGTCATCATAGGTAGACCTCAACTATGAGAGACAAAATGAGAAAACATATCTAGAAAATCACATTGTCTGATTTTTAAAGAATTTATTTGCAAATTATGGTGGAAAATAAGTATTTGGTCAATAACAAAACTTCATCTCAATACTTTCTTATATATCCTTTGTTGGCAATGACAGAGGTCAAATGTTTTCTGTAAGTCTTCACAAGGTTGGCACACGCTGTTGCTGGTATGTTGGCCCATTCCTCCATGCAGATCTCTAGAGCAGTGATGTTCTGGGGCTGTTGCTGGGCAACACGGACTTTCAACTCCCTCCAAAGATTTTCTATGGGGTTGAGATCTGGACACTGGCTAGGCCACTCCAGGACCTTGAAATGCTTCTTACGAAGCTACTCCTTCGTTGCCCTGGTGGTGTGCTTGGGATCATTGTCATGCTGAAAGACCCAGCCACGTTTCATCTTCAATGCCCTTGCTGATGGAAGGAGGTTTGCACTCAAATTCTCACGATACATGGCCCCATTCATTCTTTCATGTACACAGATCAGTCGTCCTGGTCCCTTTGCAGAGAAACAGCCCCAAAGCATGATGTTGCCACCCCCATGCTGCACAGTAGGTATGGTGTTCTTTGGATGCAACTCAGCATTCACTCTCCTCCAAACACGACGAGTTGTGTTTCTACCAAACAGTTCTACATTGGTTTCATCTGACCATATGACATTCTCCCAATACTCTTCTGGAACATCCAAATGCTCTCTAGCAAACTTCAGACAGGCCCGGATATGTACTGGCTTAAGCAGGGGGACACGTCTGGCACTGCAGGATCTGAGTCCCTGGCGGCGTAGTGTGTTACTGACGGTAGCCTTTGTTATGTTAGTCCCAGCTTTCTGCAGGTCATTCACTAGGTCCCCCCGTGTGGTTCTGGGATTTTTACTCACCGTTCTTGTGATCATTTTGACCCCACGGGGTGAGATCTTGCGTGGAGCCCCTGATCGAGGGAGATTATCAGTGATCTTGTATGTCTTCCATTTTCTAATTATTGCTCCCACAGTTGATTTCTTCACACCAAGCTGCTTTCCTATTGCAGATTCAGTCTTCCCAGCCTGGTGCAGGTCTATAATTTTGTTTCTGGTGTCCTTCCACAGCTCTTTGGTCTTCACCATAGTGGAGTTTGGAGTGTGACTGTTTGAGGTTGTGGACAGGTGTCTTTTATACTGATAACAATGTCAAACAGGTGCCATTACTACAGGTAATGAGTGGTTGACAGAGGAGCCTCTTAAAGAAGAAGTTACAGGTCTGTGAGAGCCAGAAATCTTGCTTGTTTGTAGGTGACCAAATACTTATTTTCCACCATAATTTGCAAATAAATTCTTTAAAAATCAGACAATGTGATTTTCTGGATTTGTTTTCTCATTTTGTCTCTCATAGTTGAGGTCTACCTATGATGTCAATTACAGGCCGGCCTCATCTTTTTAAGTGGGAGAACTTGCACAATTGGTAGCTGACTAAATCCTTTTTTCCCCACTGTATATTGCTATGTCCACTTTCCTCCTCACTAGGTGCACTGTAAGCCCCCGAGTGCTTAGGGACCTACAGAGCTGCAGATCATGGGTCAGGAGCGGTCACTGCATAACAAAATTAAAATAAAATGTTTCAAAATATATCAACTTAGCTTGCTGTCAGTGAATGGAAATTTTCTTTACATCTAGTAACTGATAATTAGTTTCAGTCACAATATACATTGACGCGGAGTTATTAATACTGGTGTTTCATAAACCAATCTTAAAAAAGGCCCTGACAGGTGCAGCTGAAGCCTTTTTCTAGCAGGTATCCAGGCAGGTTTTTTCAGATTGTGGGAAAATCATAACTAAACTTTAATGTTTTGTTTTTTTTTTCCATAAATCCATAGTTCAAGAGAAAATAACAAACTTTGTAATGTAGTCTATATAACAAAAGTGTTTAAAGAGGACCTTTCACTTCCTCATGTATATGCGGTTTTACATACCGCTAGAAAGCTGACAGCCCGCTGAATTCAGCACACTGTTGGCTTTCCCGGTATGTGCCCCAGGGCTGCAGATATCGGGGGTCTAAATTTCACCGTTCACTGACAGAAGGGCGTTCCTGACAGTCTAGCTGCGCTGTGAGGAACGCCCTCCCTGACTGTGCTCGTCCATAGCACTGTACTGGGGGAGGGAGCGTTCCTTACAGCTGGGCAGTAAGGAACGCCCCCTCTGATAGTACTCAGCTATGGAGGACAGTATTATGGAGGAATACAGTGAGGGAGGGCGTTCCTCACAGCGTAGCTAGACTGTCAGGAACGCCCTTCTGACAGTGAACGGTGAAATTTAGACCCCCGATATCTCCAGCCCCGGGGCATATAACGGTATGTAAAACCACATATACATGAGGACGTGAAAGGTCCTCTTTACTTCTTCACTTATTTGCTTTTCTCTGTATCTGATCAAATCTGTACAATAGAACTCAATGGACAAGGGAGTCGGAGAAAAATGTGAGCTCCTCAGAGAGATACCAGCAATATATAGAGCCAGTTCTCTTTCACAACACAGTTGAGTTGTCAGGAATTAGTATCCAGCCTTCTGACAGAAATGACTCATGTGATGCTGTAGATGGCCTCATATCTCTGTCTTTCTCCTTCTCCTCTTCCCCTCTCCATAGAGCCCATTATGAACTGAGACTAATTGTGTATTGAGTACGGACAGAATGAATCAGATAGGAAGTAAAAACAGAAGAAATACTTAAAGACACAGGCACTTTTCTTCAGTGAAGTATATTGCAAAGTTTTTTCCATTCACCTGCACTTTGGATTTATGAAAAAATATATAAAGGTTTACTTACGCTTTAAAACTCAAAGCAGATATTGAATTCTGCAATATTTTTCAAGATCTTGGCTTACTGTCACTGAACAGAAACATTCATATTAACATCCAGTAGTTGAAAATCTGTCCCCATCATATGCAACACACCCACACTTGTATCACATGGTGTCAGGGAAGATTTTCAGAATGTTTCTATTCACTAACAGCAAACAGAGATCTTAAAGGTATGTTCACATGGTGGAAAATGAAGAGGAATTCCTCTTCATTTTCCGCCGCCGGTTGCTGGAATTTTTTTACAATTTTCTCAAGCATGTCTACATGCCCTATGGAGTCCAGGGCATATTCCTGCGCACCAGCATTAAAAAGTCTTCCTTGAACAATATCAAAGATAGTGGTGAGCTTTTTCTTTCTGACTTAATAACTGTGACTTTGTCATAAATTAGGTGCACCTCCTGGGCCGATACTGAAATCTAGGCCAGCCTGCAGTATACAACTGTGTACTCAGCTAATAGCAATCTCAAGTAACATGTAAAATATCATGTAAAATGACCCTACTGATGCCGCCAATGTCACCCATGCATCAATGACATCGTATGTATAATGCTTACATTTATGAGATTGATTTGCAGACCTTTGGTTAAAAATATTATATTACTGAGATTATATTACTGTGTTGGTCAAATTACGTTACAATAGATGCTGATGCTAGAAGTCTGTCGTGTAGATATTGATCCTTATTAATCTGCAAATAATATCTGGTAATATTATCCTGAAATGAGAGGTGTAGCTATAGGTGAGCAGATGTCTCAATCGCTACTGTGCCCTGGAGGCTGAGGGGGTCCAAAGGCTTCTCTACAACATAAGAAGACAACAGTGTTATAGATAGCACATGGTAAGTGGGGGCCCATTACAGATTTCATCCTGGGATCCAAGGGCTTCAAGTTACGCCCCTGCCCGAAATCATGTAACTTCACCAGTGGACTACTGTCTGACAGCTGTGCCAAAGCAAGTGCACAGAAGTAGTCACTAGGGCTTCACCAGATGTCTTAGGGGGCGTTCACACTACTGCTGGTGACCGTCAATAGTGTCCGTTGCTATTGTCCGTAGCAAGATTTTAGCAAAGGACACTAGCAGAACCATCACAAATCCGTTAAAATTTCCATTCATTTCAATGGGATTTTATCTTGTGTCCATTAGTTACCGTTAGTGTCTGTTTACAACCAATCCGTCACATGTCCGTTTTTTTTCATGGACAAAAAATCCTACATTCAGGATTTTTGTGTCCGTTAAAAAAAAACGGTTTCATGACAGACGTCAAGTGTCCTATATTTTTTATATTGCAACTAATCTGTGACAAAATCTGTAGATTTCTGATGAGAAGCGATTTGAAAATCCACATTGTAGCCTGATTTCTTCAGGGATTTGTTCCCCTACATGTGGATGTGGTCTTAAAGGGAGTCCTGTCACCAGAACCCAGAATATCAACACAGCCCCACAGATACATAGGATAGGGTCACCAGAATCAAACAGTGTTTCTTCCTTGTGAATCAGAGTCCCCGTTGCCGAGATATTGCCATTTTTGTCAAAAAACAAATTAACTCTTTGGAGCAACAAGGGCATTTCCACTTACCTGTCTGGAGAAATTACAATGTTCCCATTGCTACAAAGAGCTAATTTGCATACAAAAACAGCAATATCTTGGCAACAGAGGTAGCAATTCACAAGGCAAAAACACTGTTTGATTCAGGGGACCCTAACCTATCTATGTGTTGGGATGGGTTGATATGCAGGGTTCTGGTGACAGACTCGATTTAGTCCCATCCATATGTAATGTACCATAAATTGAAATAGATTTGTATTGTGGAATTTTCAATGCAAATCCTTGGCAATTCCATAATGTTTAAACATGAATTAGAGGTGATCCAAAATGACAAAAAAAAGTCTGCTTTTACTGCCATAGCCCTCAATTTTTTTAACATGTATAGGTTGTTGTGTGACAACCTTTAGTCTTAAACCTATTTTCAGACTATGGGGCAGTGCTGTAATACAGCGAGAGAGTAGCACAGCCTGCGGTATGTGAACATTACCGAGAGCTGCTCTGTCTTGGTACAGGTGATCTGCGGAGGTCTTATGAGTCTAAGGATAGGCCAATCATGCTAGAAGCTGGATAACCTTTTTAAGCTACGGCCCCACGTGTTGGAAACGCAGATTTTTTTGTTGCAGTTTTTTGAGCCAAAGCCAAGAATGGCTAAAAAAGGAATGAGAAATATATAGGAAGTTCTTATACTTCTACTTGCTGCTAAATAAACTCCTGGCTTTGGCTCAAAAAACCGCAGCAAAATCTGCAACAAAAAAAAAGCTGCGTTTCCGCAACATGGGGTCGTAGCCTTAAAGGGATATTCCAGTTCAGTAACCACTGGGAAGGCTTAGAATAATAAAAAGTATATAAACACCTGCCCGTTCAGGGAGGGATTGAGCAGAGAGTGTCCATTCGTGTCCCCGGTCTTCTAACCATGAGCCAATCAGTAACCTGGAGCAATCATATAATAAATATATGTATGTATGTTCACCAATAGTGAGACCTTTTTCCATATTAATAGAGTTTACATCAGATTATAAAAAATTTTTTCATGAATGTATAATAGATGTGAATATAAGAAACTTTGTAATATATCTTAATAAAGATAAATGCTTCTTTCTCCATTTTCCAGACTCCCTTCATTCACTCAGTCTGTTATGACTAATATAACCTGTATTCAGAGACTGGATATCGGCAAGTTACTGCTAACATAGAAGTCTATGGAAACAGGAGGGGAGGAGACAGGATGCTGGAAACAGAGAGATAAAATGATAGCAGACTAAAGGAAAGTAGCCTGATAAATGAAGAAAGAAACATTCTTCTTTAATAAGATATATTACAAAGTCTATTATTATATATGATATAATAGTATTATATAATAATAATAATGTTATTATAATATTAATATTACATACTTGTATGAAAAGTTGTATAAGTGGAGTTTTTTGCCTCAACAATGACATTGGTGGCATATTGCTGTCACCCCACCACCACCATACAAAACACACACTGGCCGCTAGAATATAGTGCTACATTGTGCTACTTTGTAGCCTGGTTTGTTCACTATAGTCAATGGCTGAATAGCAAACAGAGTGACATGGTATTTTCTGACTGCCACTACCACTTCATTCCAGTGATCAGCAGGGGTCACAGTAGTCAGGCCCCTGTCGATCAGACATGTCTATGTTTTGATATTTAAGTAAAGCTCTATTTCTGTATGGGCTTTCCGCTACGTCAGATGTATCCGCAGCGTGTAATATTGATAGTTCCTGATCTCTTGTGCTTCTATTATTTATGTTAAATTGGCCTATATATTATACTCTCCTAATAAAACCTAAACATACAGGGCGCCATCGATAGGACAAAAGATTTATGTGCTGGTAGAAAGAGGTCGTTTGAAACATCCTGGAAATAATTTTGTGCAATCACCCTAAAAATACCCAGGAGAATTGCATTAGCCTAACACTAAAACAACATGAGTGCCTATGTGAGGTGGCAGTATAAGCAACATAGCATCCAGGAGAGAGGGAGAAAAGGAGAAAACAGGAAATAATTAGCAGAGAAAGCCAAACAGTTATTTCTAACAGCAGACAATTTGTCTTAGCAGTTGTGGAGCTTGTAATAAACTGCACCTCTGACCCTTGTTCTCTACAGAATCATAACACGTCCTGAACCTGGTAATTGACTCCCTCCAAACAGGAGCATGAATGGACGTATTCTCCTCATCTGCCACAGGAAGCAATATGGTTCTGTTCATTTACTGGGGTTTCTGACAGATTAGCCACTGTACACATAACAATTTTAACCCATTGCTTACTTGTCAACATATACAAAACAAGGGGAAAGAATCAACAGTACCTAAAAGGGTATGTACACATTCTGTCCCTAGTGTCACTTTCATAAGTTCCATTTAAATGGGCAAAAAATACTACTAAATATGATTGTTTTACGAGTCAAGTCCCTTGTACTAGTATCCTTGAGATAATCTGTTGCTTTAAGGTTTTTAGATTTCTGGAAAAGCTGAGAACCAATATGGCCACCACTACACCAGTTCCAACATCCACCATGACTCTTGGACAGCAAATCTCCTTAGCTGAAGAGGACATATCACCATTTTAAAAGCCCAATGATATACTTCATCTGATAGGAGCTGTTACCCTGAGTATTTTGCAGTTTTCTTTACCCCAATCTGTTCAGCTATTCCAAAGATACAAGCCCTTTTAGTGTTTACGCAGATTAGGGTATACTAGCCAAGTGGGCAGTAACACTACATGACACACAGAGAAAACACAGTGATACTGCCCACTTAGCTAATATACCCTAATTGGCATCTGCACAAAAAGGGCTCATATCTTTGGAATGGCTGAACAGATTTGGCTAAGCAAAACACCAAAATGCTCAGGGTGACAACATCCATCAGGTGATGTACAGGTATGTCATTGGGCTTTTCAGACCTGTTGGCAGGTTCTCTTTAAGCAGCTGCCGTATCTAAGGATAAAGGATTTCTCAAGACTTTGAATAGTTGACATTTATTGTCAAACTTCTGTGTGTTCTCTTTTTAAATCATAATAACAAACATCAAAATGACCCTGTTCAAAAGTTCACATACCCTGGTGATTTTGGCCTGATAACATGCCCAGCAGTTGACACAAAGGGGTTTGAATAGCTACTAAGGGTAACATCCTCACCTGTGACCTGTTTGCTTGTAATCAGTGTGTGTGCATAAATGCTGAGTGAATTTTTGGGATCCAGACTATTGCATCTTTCCTCCAGCCACTGACATTTCTGGATTGTGAGTCATGGGGAAAGCAAAAAAAATTGTCCATGGATCTATGGGAAAAGGATACAAAAAGATATCCAAAAAATTGATAATGCCAGTCAGCAGTGTTCAAACTGTGATTAAAAAATGGAAACTCAGGGGCTCTGTAAAAACCAAACCAACCAAAATTTCGGCCACAACTGCCCGGACAATTGTTTGGGATGCAAAGAAAAATCCACGCTTAACATCAGCTGAGATACAGGACTCTCTGAAAACTATCAGTGTGGCTGTTTCAAGATGCACAATAAGGAGGCACAAAGAATGCCTCAAAGAATCTCGCCTTCAATATGCCAAACAGCACAGAGACAAGCCTCAAAACTTCTGGAACAAGGTATTGGAGTGATGAGAAAAAAATCGAACTTCTTGGCCACAACCATAAACGTTACATTTGGAGAGGTGTCAACAAGGCCTATGATGAAAGGAACACCATTCCTACTGTAAAGCACGGAGGTGGATCACTGATGATGTGGGGATGTGTGAGCTTCAAAGGCACAGGAAACTTGGTCAAAGTTGAAGGAAAGATGAATGCAGCACGTTATCAGCAAGTACTGGAGGCAAATTTGTACTCATCAGCCAGGAACGTACTTGGATGTTCCAACATGACAACGATCCAAAACACAAGGCCAAGGCGACGTGTCATTGGCTACAGCAGAAGAAAGTGAAGGTTCTGGAGTGGCCATCTGTGTCTCCTGACCTCAATATCATTGAGCCACTCTGGGGAGATCTCAAGTGCGCAGTACATGCAAGACAGCCCAGGAATTACAGGAACTGGAGACTTTTTGCCAAGAACAATGGGCAGTTTTACCATCTGAGAAAATAAAGTGCCTCATCCACAACTACCACAAAAGACTTCAAGCTGTCATTGATGTTAGAGGGGCCAATACACGGTATTAAGAACTGGGGTATGTGAACTTTTGAACCTCCCAGCGACATACTGTCCCTTACTGTTTACAGTACGAGACATTATGTCGCTAGGACTCAGGGACTCCTAGCATCATAGATAATTATACTGCTAGGAGTCCCACTCCTGGCATACTGTTCAGGCTGGTAAATCCAGCCAACACACGGACCGGGTGAAACACAGTCGTGTAAATTGAGTCTTACTTGACAACTGCAGAAGATCTTGCAGCAGATCCTGCAGGTGTGCTGCAGTAATAAAACACCTGATTTCAGATGTTTTGTGTAGTGGTGGCTTTCAGGAGAGCATGTGCAGAAATTACCTGATAGAAACTCAGCAGTATGTCCGTCCCGTGTGGCTCCAGCCTCAGTTGGCAGTGTAAAGGAATTTTACTGTATATTTTTACTCTGTCAAATTAAAGTTATAATGTGTATGTACAGAAATCATTTGCTAAATGGCTTGATGAAAAACAGAGCTGGAATCCTGCGCTGCTCACAGAAGTGACTTGTTCTACAATATGCACTGCAGCTGCTGGACGAGTAAAACATTACTGTCAATCATTGCCGGGAGCGCTAACAGAGTCCCTCTTGCTGTGAATTATGTCATTAAGCTGCATCTAAGACCGGAGCTTTACCATGTGTTAAAGAAGGTAAGGAGAAAAAATGTTATAAATATTCTGTGCATATAGTATGTCAATATAGTGGCCCAGATTTACTATTGTGGTTACAACTAGACACTGGCACATCTTTGGCACAATGTGGCCCATCTTTGGCACATCTTGCCACATCTAGTTGGGGCTAAAATTTTTCAGCTAGCTAGACATGTGGGGGTAGATTCTCAGAAAAAGGGGACATGGTTTAAATGTGCCACAATACACCAAAAATGTGCCAAGATTATGTCATAAAAATTCTGTCTCAGAGTAAGCTATCTAAAAGGTGGTATAAACTTAGACTACACAGTCTAAAGATACGCTAGATTTATCATCCAGCATCACTCACTGTGTTAAATCTGGTGTATTTTCAGACTGCCTGTCTAAATTTACACTATTAATAAATCTGAGCCAGTGTGTACAAGACAGTTACTGGGCCCATTACGCACTATTTGGCCTTATTCACATGACAGTTTTTTTAACAGCCATCAAACAGACATTTTGAAACCAATGAGAGTGACTGGGTGTATTCACATGTCTGGTTTTTTTTGACAAACAGAAAAAAGTCAGATAAAAAAAACAGACATGCTTCATATTTGTCCGTTTTGCCGCAAACAAGGACACAATAGAAATCAATGAGTCTATTTTTAAAGAATGTAAAACAGGTTGATGTCCAAGTTATGTCTATTAAACAGATCAGTGAGTTGGATAAAAAAAAGAAAAAAATAATGAAATTCATTGCTTTTAAAATGCTCTGTTAAAAACTTATGCAAAACAGATGACAAAATTTCTGTGAAAAAACTGACAAATGAACACAAAATAAATACACAATGGCTGTCAAAAATGGACTGATTCGTCCATTTTTCTCAGTCAAAAAACAGACACGGTCATGTAAATAAGGACTGAACATGACTATTCGCCATTATATGCTATTATTACTTTGACTGTTACATAAACATGGAAGCAGAGAGTCATTATTTTTGAAATTGGGATTGAATTGTGATTTTTTTACATTTTGTGTCATACACAATGCCACAATCTTAAAAACTGGAGCAAAAATTTAAAAAGAAAAAAAAAAAAATTAAACTGTAAAAGCTCCAGGTTTTCCTCTTTAGGAAGGCAGACAGATATGAAAGGCATCAATACCATCTGCCTCACCCCTCTACATTCTCTAGGCTCAAATGACACCTAGTCTACAGCAAAAGCAGGGCTAGCTACTCAGACTACCACATCCCCTATATCCAATCTACTGAAGAGCTTTACTCCAGATTATAACAGTTTAGGATGCAATGCAGTCATAGCATTAATCATACTTTCCAACATTTGGCATAGACACTGTAAGGGAATCGCTAGAGGAGCGATTCCCCAGTAGCTGCTGGTGAACCCTGGGGAGGAGGGGCACAACAAGACAGTGAACCCTAAGCTGAACCCCCCCCCCCCTCACTATCCCTGGCTAACTTGCCCGATCTGTCCTAGGCGACAGCCAGCAGCTGGTTGACAATCCCTTAATATTAGTGACAACACAGAACGAAGACAGGACAAACAACAAGAAAGGGAGGTCAGCTAGCCAAGGGGTCGGTAACAGTCGAACAAATCAGTACAGAATCAAAATCCAAGAGAATAGTCAAAGTCAAAGCCAGAGGTCAGGAAAAAGAATACAAGAAATTAAACAGCAAGAGTAATAGCCAGTAAGCACAAGGCAATAGCAAGTGCCAATGTGAATGTGAGCAAACAAAGAGGAAGGAAGAACTTGCCCCAGACTTGATAGGGGGATAGGCTGTCAATCACACAGGCAAGGCTGAGGTCAACTATTAGCGGAGCAGAAGAAACAAGGTGCAGGAGACGGGTGTGGCAGAAATTCAATTACATAGTCTAAGACAGTGTTCAGACTGAGCAACAAGAACCATAAGCAAGGAATCAAACTGAACATGCCTCCTTCGCCGCAGCGTATGAGCAGAGGGTGGTGCAGAGACCCGAATAGGCAGAGACGTTACAGACGCCCTGGAGAAGAGTGCACTAGTCTATGAAGAATGCCATCTCGCTATTGTCTTGGCTCTGCCTCCTTTATGGCATGAAGCACCCCATTTTTCTTTGCCATGCCTCCCCTAGATTTGGCCACTTTTTCAGGAGTCCAGGAGGTTTCCCATCATTTCAGGAGCCTCAAGGATATTTCAGGAGAGCTGGCAAGTATGGCAATAATTGTTGTCTACATTTATTGATTGATTTCTTTTTCTTAGAGCCAACATATTCTGTAGTGCTTTACAGATGTCATCACTCACAGTCCCAAGTAGAGCTCACAATCCAAAATCCTTATCATTACTGTAGACATCAGATCCCAGCATTGACCATCCTGTCCAAGCTCTATATCATATTTCATTTTTTTCTGTACTCAAAGTCCTCTGCCAAAACAGATGAACTTGTTGGCTAGCTCTTTGGCGCCACATACTCCTCATAAGCCCCCTAGTTTTACCCCTGTCTATACTCATTGTTCCCATTATTACATAATATTGCATCTCTGCGTGTAATTGGCAAATGAATAACTAGAGGAACAAGTGATGACTGGAAGATAAGAAACATCTATAACCAGCCCATTATTACTGGCAACAAGTCACCAAAGTCTTCAGACCGATCCTTTCCTGTGAATTAATATGGGGATATCTTTTCCAATCGAATTTGGTTCCATCTCCAAAGTATTCATGATATTGCCTTGTTGTGCCATCGGCTTTATACGTCTGTGTCCTTCCCAAAGTAAAATCCATATTGCCAAATATCATTCATCGCCATCTCAGAATTGGTACTTCACATCTTCTGTAAAAAGAACTACACACAGGCGCATGTGCCAATGAAGATTTACACATCTGCTTTTGACACACTTGTTGAAATGCATTTTTGGCTAAGAAACCATGTAAAAGTACATTAAAAGAGCATGAACTTCTAGGCAGTTGGTTGTGCATTGCTAAATATCTGTTAAGAAATGATCACACATGTATCACACTATATGGATAATATACAGAATATAGGATAAACATATATAGGATAAAAGTGTATTATATATACAGTATGACAATATATGGATAGATAGATAGATAGATAGATAGATAGATAGATAGATAGATAGATTATTAATCGACAATGGTTGGCCTAGCTGTGCACCTAGATGCCCAGTCTGTCTACAATGTATAAAAATCACGACTCCCCAATCTAAAGCCATTCTATTATACATAGTGACATACATAAGATAAAGTCACATTGCTAAGGAGCCTGATAGGTAAAGAGAATTGGTGGTAAACCATGGAATGCAGTTATTGAGAGTCAGAGCCCCACAGATCAGATAATAATGACCTTTACAAAGGATAGGTCATCAATATCCGGGACCCAAAAAAACCCTTTAATGTAATATGTATGTCCAGCTTTACAGTACCTGCATACCCATGGAGAAAGTCTATATAATCATGTTACATTTCATAAACTTAGTCCTGTTGCATCTGACAAACTCAGTACGGCTACATCAGTGGTTTTCAAATAACAGGTAACCGTTTCTCAAAATAGAATATATATATATATATATATATATATATATATATATATATATATTATGTATATGTACAATATATGTATATGTGCACAGATGGATCCTTGGTGTAAAGTCAGTTGAGAGTAAATAAAGTTGTGGCACTTTGCGCGGGGGAGCTGGAGGTAGCTGCTATTCCTAGTCAGTATGAAAGCTGCAATTGTTGTTCACAGATGGCTATCTATAAACGACTAGGAATGTTCACACTGTAAAGCGTGATGGAGCATCTGTCAGGAAGAAGTGAGGGAGTAGTAGAGAGAGTGGAGGCCGGGTAGTTACCACCAGTGAAAAAAGCCTTGGACAACAAACCAGAAATAAACAATCCCTGGGACGGAGGACAGCGCAGACGATAATGTGGCCACCACTTCCAAGAAATAGCAATAAATGTGCATGGTTATAGCAGGGTCAAGGGTAGGACTTTCCCAGGGCTGGAGAGGGTTCATCAGGTCCATAGACTTATAGATACAGAGAAATGATTTTGTGCATATGATATGACCAACGAGTGTAGATCCTGCTGTGCTGGCCATTACCTGAAGTCTATGTTAAAATCTGCCAATATCAGCGGTTTCTGAGAAGACTAATTTGGGCAGCACGGTGGCTCAGTGTTTAGCACTACAGTTCTGGAGTCCTGGGTTCAAATCTGACCAAAGACAACATCTGCAAGGAGTTTGTGTGTTCTCCCTGTGTTTGCGTACAGCACAAGAGCAGCATGACTCCTTGGATGTAAACATTACCAACAGCTGAGCTATGGGGTCCCAGGGGTTAGATCCCTGCAGATCTAATATTGATGGCCTATCCTAAGGAGTTCAGTGGGAGGTCCCAGTGATTGACATGTATGATCATTCATTCTGGCTAGGCTATCTAGAACTGAATAGGACCGCCCACTGGACTCCTAAACCCAGAATAAGATGAGCTATATATGATTAAATCTTCTCAGCTCCTCCTGCTCTATAACATACTGACTGCAGCTTTCAGTGTGACAGGAATCATTTATTATTATGAATTCTAAAAAAAATTACTAAAAGTTTTGCAAAAGAATTTTCTTACTGTCAAATATATATTGTATAAATAATACATTATATTAGTAAAAAAAAATGGCAACTGTCGACCTGATGATTCTCAGGGTCATATTGCTGAATAAAGCCCATTTTTGTTCCAATTTAAGGAGCCCAGCTAATCCATAATTGACCCCTTAGAATTTCTCTTTGTGATTATAAATGCATCTGGACATTTTTTTCAATTATCTTCACCTACTAAACTGATGCTGTTTTGGCGAAAATCTTTGAATTTCCTGCATGATTGCATCTGTTTAGTTAGCAGTATATCAATATTTAGTTTGCCATTATATATTATAGTTGTTATAGTTATTTGTTTTGGGAACTCCGAGATAAAGTTTGGGATTGAGAATGATGTAGTGAATACTCATTGCAAGCGCCCTCTTGTGGTGAGATTACAAATTGCAAAGCAAATATTATTTTCCATTAGACAATTTCTTCTGAGATTAATTAAGAATATACTTTCTAATGATGGATCCAACTTTACAGCTGTACGCTTACACCATGAGCCATCAAGCATATGGTTTATTATGTAGTGTGGCCAATGTTAATAGTATTACTGTCGCCCCACTTAAATATGGCCAATCTAGCAACTCTCATAGAGTGGTATGGAGCAGCAGTGAACAAGCTTGAGCACCGCTCCATACAAGCTCTCATTTATCTACTAGTGATCAGTGGACGGTCCCGACAGATAACTAGTTAGCATTTTAAAGGGTTGTCCAGGAATTTTATTCAAGGACTAGGCTTAGGATAAACTATAAATATCTAAGCGTGTAGGGCTTAGAGCCAGCCCTTGCATGGATCATTTGTTCAGGGCCACTTTCCTTGCTTGTGCTATACACTGCATGGAGCTGGAAGCAGTTGATTCAGTGCCCAGTAGAGTGGCTGGGCGCCATTACTGCTCTCCCTGCCGTGGGTAGAAGTTTATTAGGTGATTTTTTATTTTTATTTTTTTTAAATCTAAACAAATATTTGTTAAGCTGCCCCGACTATCACTTATTGTTACCAATGATTGCTAAACAGAGCCACGCTGGGCAAAAAAGATCCATTGAAAATAAGATGATTATGAAATCCTGCTTCAAATCATATAATCCTATCAAATAGATTGAAAACAAGCTGACCATGAAATCCTGATCCAAAAATATATAATTCGTTGCTGAGATATCGCAGTAACACCCTCATTGCTCCAAAAAGTTAAATTCCAATTTGACAAAAGTGGCAACATCTCGGCAACGATTTACAAGGGAAAATCACTTTCTGATTTGGGTGACCCTTTCTGTCTATTTGTGGGGCTAGATTGATATGCTGGGTTCTGGTGACAGACTCCCTTTAATTGTCTGCTGTTTCATTCTCTACTTTCAATATAGGTAGGCAGAGCTTTCATTTTAAGAAACAAGATGCCTTATTTTATCTACATCACAGACTATTGGAGAGACAGTCACTTTGTGAGTTGTTCTCCCTCAGTACCATTTAGATGCACTTATTTTGGGTAAAGCACAATTGGCCATTTCCATTCTGTTTAGACCCATGAGAGGTGTCATTTTTCTCAATTATCTATGACATTTTTCTTCACATCACTTTATTTTTATTGCAGACTTATTCTTAGAAATATTTCAAACCATTCTGTAGGTTTCAACAAAGTTCATATTCCAGCGATTCTGTGCTGGCAAATTGTTCTCTGAAAGCCGCATGGAATTTTCTTTCCTATAGCTGGGTTCAAGATAAGTTTAATTCTAAATATAAAGATGAAGTTCTTTTCTTGTCACTGTTTTTTGTAAATTTTCTTTTTAAAATTGTATCTCAAGACTGAAGACAAAGGAGACATATAAGCAACACATGAACATACAAGTGCATCAATAAATCCAAGCTTGCTGCATGTCCCACTTCCATCTTGAGCATCTTAGTATAATTTTCTTTGTATCAATGATTAGATTCAATTCTTCATTTTTCCATATAAACTTCACTTAAAGCAAACTTGTCGGGTAATTTCTGATGCCTTAACTAAGAACAGGAAAGGATGAGCTCTTTTATATATAGGTTTATATGATGGACAGAGAGAAGCTGAGCTCTGTGATATATAGGTTTATATGGTAGAGGGAGAGAAGCTGAGCTCTGTGATATATAGGGTTATATGGTAGAGAAGAGAAGCTGAGCTCTGTGATATATAGGATTATATGATAGAAAGAGAGAAGCTGAGCTCTGTGATATATAGGTTTATATGGTAGAGGAGAGAAGCTGAGCACTGTGATATATAGGATTATATGATAGAGGAGAGAAGCTGAGCTCTGTGATATATAGGATTATATGATAGAGGAGAGAAGCTGAGCTCTGTGATATATAGGATTATATGATAGAGGGAGAGAAGCTGAGCTCTGTGATATATAGGGTTATATGATAGAGGGAGAGAAGCTGAGCTCTGTGATATATAGGGTTATATGATAGAGGGAGAGAAGCTGAGCTCTGTGATATATAGGGTTATATGACAGAGGAGAGAAGCTGAGCTCTGTGATATATAGGGTTATATGATAGAGGGAGAGAAGCTGAGCACTGTGATATATAGGTTTATATGGTAGAGGAGAGAAGCTGAGCTCTGTGATATATAGGTTTATATGGTAGAGAAGAGAAGCTGAGCTCTGTGATATATAGGGTTATATGACAGAGGAGAGAAGCTGAGCTCTGTGATATATAGGGTTATATGATAGAGGGAGAGAAGCTGAGCTCTGTGATATATAGGGTTATATGACAGAGGAGAGAAGCTGAGCTCTGTGATATATAGGTTTATAGGATAGAGGAAGAGAAGCTGAGCTCTGTGATGTATAGGATTATATGATAGAGGGAGAGAAGCTGAGCTCTGTGATATATAGGTTTATATGAGAGATGAGAGAAGCTGAGCTCTGTGATATATAGGGTTATATGATAGAGGAGAGAAGCTAAGCTCTGCGATATATAGGGTTATATGATAGAGGAGAGAAGCTGAGCTCTGTGATATATAGGTTTATATGATAGAGGGAGAGAAGCTGAGCTCTGTGATATATAGGTTTATATGATAGATGAGAGAAGCTGAGCTCTGTGATATATAGGGTTATATGATAGAGGAGAGAAGCTAAGCTCTGCGATATATAGGGTTATATGATAGAGGAGAGAAGATGAGCTCTGTGATATATAGGTTTCTATGATAGAAAGAGAGAAGCTGAGCTCTGTGATGTATATGATTATATGATAGAGGGAGAGAAGCTGAGCTCTGTGATATATAGGGTTATATTATAGAGGGAGAGAATCTAAGCTCTGTGATATATAGGTTTATATGGTAAAGGAGAGAAGCTGTGCTTTGTGATATATAGGGTTATATGATAGAGGAGAGAAGCTGAGCTCTGTGATATATAGGTTATATGATAGAGGAGAGAAGCTGAGTTCTGTGATATATAGGGTTATATGATAGAGGAGAGAAGCTGAGCTCTGTGATATATAGGGTTATATGATATAAAGAGAGAAGCTGAGCTCTGTGATATATAGGGTTATATGATGGAGGAGAGAAGCTGAGCTCTGGGATATATAGGCTATATGATAGAGGAGAGAAGCTGAGCTCTGTGATATATAGGGTTATATGATAGAGGAGAGAAGCTGAACTCTGTGATATATTATTTATTTATTATGCTTACTTGTATAGCGCCATCATATTTCGCAGCACTTTACAGACATTGTCAGTCACTGTCCCATATAGGGCACACAATCTACATTCCCTACCAGTATGTATTTGGAGTGGGGGGAGGAAACCGGAGTACCTGGAGGAAACCCACGCAAATACAGGGAGAACAAACAAACTCCTTGCAGATGTTGCCCTTGGCAGGACTCCAGGGAGAGAAGCTGAGCTCTGTGATATATATATATAGGATTATATGATAGAGGAGAGAAGCTGAGCTCTGTAATATATAGGTTTATATAATAGAGGAGAGAAGCTGAGCTCTGTGATACATATAGGATTATATGATAGAGCAGGGGTAGGCAACCTTTTTTGTTCGGCGTGCCGATTTTAATTAAAAAATCAAAGATGAGGTACTCGGAGTGCCGGTCAATAATTGTAAGTCTGACGACCTCTAAACTAAAGTCATATGCCACAAACCATAACACAGAAGTGCTGCCACCAGATGCTTTAGGACACATGCGTTTACTGCTATTTCCTGGGACGCTCCTGTACTTTCTGATTAGAAGCAATGAAAGTCCATGTGCAGCCCCCAAATAGTGGTAAATGTGTCCAGGAGCACCGTATGGCGGCATCCTTATGGTGATATCACACTATGTATCTGGATGCAGCTATATTCTTAGGCCACTGGAACTTTTTCATTCGATGTAAAGCTGGTGCATTTTTGCACAAAAAACAAAACAAAAAAAAAAAAAAAACAAAGCCTGAGTTTTCTGTGCAAAAACACATCCTTAATATAGAGAACACACCATTATACAGAATAATGTCCCATAGTGGTCCCTGCACACGGCATTATGTCCCATAGCAGCCCCTGCAACATGGTATACAGTGGGGAAAAAAAGTATTTAGTCAGCCGCCAATTGTGCAAGTTCTCCCACTTAAAAAGATGAGGCCGGCCTGTAATTGTCATCATAGGTAGACCTCAACTATGAGAGACAAAATGAGAAAACAAATCCAGAAAATCACATTGTCTGATTTTTAAAGAATTTATTTGAAAATTATGGTGGAAAATAAGTATTTGGTCAATAACAAAAGGTCATCTCAATACTTTGTTATATATCCTTTGTTGGCAATGACAGAGGTCAAACATTTTCTGTAAGTCTTCACAAGGTTGGCACACACTGTTGCTGGTATGTTGGCCCATTCCTCCATGCAGATCTCCTCTAGAGCAGTGATGTTTTGGGGCTGTCGCTGGGCAACACGGACTTTCAACTCCCTCCAAAGGTTTTCTATGGGGTTGAGATCTGGAGACTGGCTAGGCCACTCCAGGACCTTGAAATGCTTCTAACGAAGCCACTCCTTCGTTGCCCTGGCGGTGTGCTTGGGATCATTGTCATGCTGAAAGACCCAGCCACATTTCATCTTCAATGCCCTTGCTGATGGAAGGAGGTTTGCACTCAAAATCTCATGATACATGGCCCCATTCATTCTTTCATGTACACGGATCAGTCGTCCTGGTCCCTTTGCAGAGAAACAGCCCCAAAGCATGATGTTGCCACCCCAATGCTTCACAGTAGGTATGGTGTTCTTTGGATGCAACTCAGCATTCACTCTCCTCCAAACACGACGAGTTGTGTTTCTACCAAACAGTTCTACTTTGGTTTCATCTGACCATATGACATTCTCCCAATACTCTTCTGGAACATCCAAATGCTCTCTAGCAAACTTAAGATGGGTACGGATATATACTGGCTTAAGCAGGGGGACACGTCTGGCACTGCAGGATCTGAGTCCCTGGCGGCGTAGTGTGTTACTGACAGTAGCCTTTGTTATGTTAGTCCCAACTTTCTGCAGATCATTCACTAGGTCCCCCCGTGTGGTTGTGGGATTTTTGCTCACCATTCTTGTGATCATCTTGACCCCACGGGGTGAGATCTTGCATGGAGCCCCTGATCGAGGGAGATTATCAGAGGTCTTGTATGTCTTCCATTTTCTAATTATTGCTCCCACAGTTGATTTCTTCACACCAAGCTGCTTTCCTATTGCAGATTCAGTCTTCCCAGCCTGGTACAGGTTTGTTTCTGGTGTCCTTCCATAGCTCTTTGGTCTTCACCATAGTGGAGTTTGGAGTGTGACTGTTTGAGATTGTGGACAAGTGTCTTTTATACTGATAACAATGTCTACCAGGTGCCATTACTACAGGTAATGAGTGGAGGACAGAGGAGCCTCTTAAAGAAGAAGTTACAGGTCTGTGAGAGCCAGAAATCTTGCTTGTTTGTCGGTGACCAAATACTTATTTTCCACCATAAATTGCAAATCAATTCTTAAAAAATCAGACAATGTGATTTTCTAGATATGTTTTCTCATTTTGTCTCTCATAGTTGAGGTCTACCTATGATGACAATTACAGGCCTCTCTCATCTTTTTAAGTGGGAGAACTTGCACAATTGGTGGCTGACTAAATACTTTTTTTCCCCACTGTATGTCCCATAGCGGCCTCTGCACACGGTATATGTCCCATAGCTGCCTCTGCACACAGTATTTGTCCCATAGCGGTCCCTGCACACGGTATTATGTCCCATAGCGGCCCCTGCACACAGCAATATGTCCCATAGCGGTGCCTGCACACGGTATTATGTCCCATAGCGGTCCCTGCACACGGTATTATGTCCCATAGCGGCCCCTGCACACAGTATTTGTCCCATAGCGACCCCTGCACACAGCAACATGTCCCATAGCGGCCCCTACACATGGTATATGTCCCATAGCAGCCCCTGCACACGGTATATGTCCTGTAGCGGCCCCTGCACACGGTATTATGCTCCACAGTGGCACCTGCACACGGTATATGTCCCATAGTGGCCCCTGCACATGGTATTATGCTCTATAGTGGCCCCTGCACACGGTATTATGTCCCATAGCGGCCCCTGCACACAGTATTTGTCCATAGCGGACCCTGCACACAGCAATATGTCCCATAGTGGCCCCTACATACCGTATATGTCCCATAGCGGCCCCTGCACACAGTATATGTCCCATAGCGGCCCCTGCGCACGGTATATGTCCCATAGTGGCCCCTGCACACGGTATTATGCTCTATAGTGGCCCCTGCACACGGTATTATGTCCCATAGTGGCCCCAGCACACTGTGTTATCCTCCATAGTAGCCCCTGCACACGGTATAATATTCTAACTTTTACAATATTCCAATTTGTGCCACTCGCTAGCTATTATTATACTGTGGGGTCTCTTCAGACCACAGAGTATAATAAGTGGAGGGCAAAGAGAGGTGATGAAACATAAAAAACAATGTTACTCACTATTCCACGCTCCGCAGCTGCTCTGTATCTTCGGGCGCTTCTGCCTGTAGTCAGCGACCGCTCATTGAGTCTCAGGGGTCACGTCGCGTCATTATGCGTAATGACGTCAGACGCAGATGTGACACCTGAGGCCCTGTCAGCTGACTTCAGGCATAAGCGCCTGAAGAGTATACAGCGCCTGCGGAGCGTGGAATAGTGAGTAACATTGTTTTTTATGTTTGATCATCTTCCCGGGGGCTCCGCTTATTATACTCGGGGGTCTGAAGAGACCCCACAGTATCATAATAGCAGTTTCGTTTCGGCCGTGTTTGGTCCGATCGAATAAGGGGAATAAGCCTCGCGTGCCAAGAGTGGCACGCGTGCCAGAGGTTGCCGACCCCTGTGATAGAGAGAGAGAAGCTGAGCTCTGTGATATATAGATTTATACGATAGAGGGAAAACAGCAGAGCTCTGTTATATATAGGTTTATATGATTTGGAGCAGGATTTCTGAGTAAATCCTGACCGAACTCCTAGGAGAGACAGTAAATCCTAATTTCCCTGGCCAAACAATGATTGACAGAATTCTGTATTAATACACTGATGCTGTGTGTGGCAGGATCAACAGGACTCTCATCGTCATAACTCAAAGTCCTGTCAAGATTTATTCTGATTTTTTATTCAGAAATCCTGCTTCAAATCATATACTATATCATATATATCTCACAAAGATCAGCTTCTCTACAGCTATCATACTATGTCCTGCCTTCAGACAGGGCAGCAGAAATCACCCAACAGGTCCACCTTGGAAATCTCTTCTTTGGAGGATTCCCTAAAGCCTCGTAACATGTCCTTTTTCTATTAAACCCCAATATTCATCTGTAATCTGGGGTATAATCTGTGGGCAAGGGTTTAATTTCCATGCAGTGCCACTACAGGGAAAACTAAGCCTTACACTGTACTTATAGAAATCAATCTGTAATGCATGAAAGTATGGGTCACCCACAGTGAAGGAAGCTCATTGTAGGCCCCCTCCATTTCCTATTAAAGGATCCTGAATGGGGAGAACTTTATATTGCCTAGTTACTTTAGAGCTGTAGATCATGTTAGTTCATCTTGTTGCATAGTTGGTTAGTTGATTATTCTTTAGTGATGAATGCTGAGCAATGGCTGCAAATCTACTTTTGTAAATAAGGTCACACATCAACTATAATTCATAGTGTTAAGTAGACATGCATATATTTTTTGTGAACTAGTGTCTGATTGTAGTTGGGATGGTCTTGATGGTTGTGCAGGACAGAAAACACTAAAGGTTGCTAGTAGAGATGAGCGAAGTTTTCAAAAATTCGATTTGGCAACTTCGCCGGATTTTCCTATACGTTTGTATTTGATCCGAATTAAATCACAGCGAATCACGTTAAAAAAACCCCAGCTATTTCTTGGTTGCAGAGAACCAGGGTGGGTGGCAAAATGGCGGAACCCTTTGGATGCCGCGGTCATGTTTGACCGCGGCATCCAAGGTGTTAAAACCCCCTATCGGTTATGGAGCAGGGTGTTAGCTGTAACTGACACCTAACACCCTGCTCCATAATCGATCGGGGGTTTTAACACCTTGGATGCAACGGTCAAACATGCCATGGGCACTCACGAAGGGGTTAAAGGGCTGTGACATCACAGGGCTGGCTGCTGATTGGCGGCACACATGCCATTGTTGGTGATCCTGTGTTCCCAGTGTTCCTTGCCCCATGTACAAACATGTGCAGCACGCATTTAAAAAAAATGTGATTTGTTACCACGAAGCGTGAGGAAATTCGGATTTGATGCAAATTGAATATTTCCTGAAATTCGGATCGAATTCAACTTCGTCAGCTTCGATTCACTCATCTCTAGTTGCTAGGCCTGGTATAGAAATTCATAGGTCCTCATTGTAGCTATGAGGCCCATCCAGATATCTTTCTCACAGTCTTTGTCATGCACACAACTCCAAAAGTGAGCAGAACAATAACTAATTTCCTTCATTACTGTAAAAGTAACATTAGCATTGACATGTAACTAACAGGCTGAGATTAGCCTAACCTAGACACCAGCTAAAACTCTCCTCTCCCTAGAAGGGGAAAAGACTAGACTGTCTGCTCCTTCTCACTATAATGATCTACGGTTGGTTACATGTTCCATCCATTAGATGTTCCTTCCATTAGAAGGGATGCTCCATCTACCTCCTCCAGCCTCAATGGTATAGTCACTAAAGTCAGGTCAGGTTCAATACAACAAACTACAAAGTGCAAAAATATAGTTAGACAATTGTGCTGAACTGGGACACTGCAGAGGCTCCTGACGGAAGTATGAGAAAAACCATAAAAATAAGTGTGGTCATAGGAATTCAGGAGTCTGTACAGGGACCCCATTCTCACGGCTACTAGAGGGGTGGCTCCTTGGTATAAAATCATGTTTTTATTGTCCAGCTAATTACAGCCATGGCAATATCAAACATGTGCCAGGGGTGCTGTGGTAGCAGTGAACTCTGACCCTTGGTGCCTTAGGGGACCCAAAAGCCACTCTGCCACATAAAAAGACACCAGTATTATGAATAGCACATGGCAGGTGGGGGACTTGTTAAAGATTTTTCAATGACCACCAAAAGCTTCAAGATAAGCCTTAGCCCACATGTACTTGAAATTTCGCTAAGTAATGCCACCCATTGTGATGTCCAGCATATAGATCAGGAAAAAAGAAAAACTTCCTTATTTTTACAGTGTGTAGTAGCATGGTCATGTCAAATACTAACTATGTTTTTAAGGCATTATGTGGTTTCCACCCAGAACTGGAAGCACGATGTGTTCCTTGGAGGTACATCAAATATATCTTCTAACCACTATAAAAGCAATGTGAGACATTAGAGTCTAGCCATTGGCCTGAAGTTTGATGTGGCTTCATGGCAGTGAATGGATAGAAGTTTTCCAGTATCTATATCAAGTACAGAGAGGCTGCTGACTTTGAAAAGACCCTTTGGGTAATTGTCAGTGGGGGGCTGACTGCATTCCAAGCCGGCTCTGTTCAGAAAAGCCGCTCTTAGAAGAATTTTATTTTCTATTCATCTATCACATTGGGATAAAACAAGGTTATGTCTCCATAGTAAAACCAGAGAAAATCAGAGACTAATAATATTTTCATAAGGAGATTATTAATAATTCCATCATCTACAAACTATTAACCCATAATATACTTATGGGGGTTGGACATTTCCCTTTATCAGCATCACAGGAGAAAAGACTTTTCACTTATTGATTCAGCTGTGATCACTGATCGCCGGAAGGATCTCCCCCTCTTACCAGTTATTACCCACATTACATTGGTGTAATTTAGCTATGACCAAAAATCAGTAATAGGCTTGAACCTTGTAAGTGGAGTGTATTGGATGGGCACATCATGCCAAATATCTTTCTACATTATTGGCAGTATTATTTAGACACAGCATGGTAGTGTTGTTTAGGCACTGTAAAAGTATTATTGGGCATTTTATGATAGTATTCAAGCACTGTGTGAACAGATTTTATGAAAAAAGTCAATTGGGGTGTCTTTATTCTTTAAAATCGACTCTGAATTTTTAACAACAGAATGATGTTACATTGTACTAAGCGTGTCTCTAAGTTTGCACAAGTTTACATACAGTTTTTATATACAGTTCTATATCGA
Organism: Leptodactylus fallax; assembly: GCA_947044405.1. Classification (NCBI taxonomy): domain Eukaryota; kingdom Metazoa; phylum Chordata; class Amphibia; order Anura; family Leptodactylidae; genus Leptodactylus; species Leptodactylus fallax. The sequence goes on along the minus strand of CAMRHE010000342.1, from coordinate 97,640 downwards.
TTGGAAACTAGCCTAGTCCTAGACAATCATTGAAAGAGATCTTGATGATCAGCTAAAGCATATATGTCATTAGGGTTGACCACTCATGCAACCTATGTAGATGCACAGGGGCCCAGCAGGTCAGGGGGCCCATAATTGCTGCTTTCTACTGTCTGTTTTATGGCATATAAAAGCCTAAGGTTGTAGACTTCATGGCTAAGAATTACTAGTGGATTGTTAATGTGGCATAATGGGGTGCCATATATATTGAGATATTGGAAAACAATGGTCCATAATTGATCTTGCACAGGGGCCCTCAGCTGGCTCTGTCTGTCTCAGCATACTATTAAGGTATAATATACAGTCACTATCAAGTCCCTATTCCCTTTTTCCAAGGAAATTGTCAACCTACAAATGGCTTCTCCTCTTCATAGCTGATGTAAGGTGACATGGACGCACACCTAAAATGTTTGGCCTGTTGCATGGGAAGAATTAAATCCTGCCTGTAGCTGTGGTGAGGAAAACAGTGTTATTAGAGTTAGTGCACCATAGCTTGGCTTAGTGTTGCCTAATTGTTATATTGTATTATGTGTTATGATGTACTTGCTTGTGTCAGTTTAATTGGTATAAGTCATCGAGCAACCAGTGTTCTAGTACTTTCTGGAAGTTGTATCACATGGTGACTCTTTAGAGGTAAAATGTAGTTGCACCATGGAAAAAATTGTTTGTTGCTCCCCATGGTAAGGTTTAAAGGGGTTATCAGGTTTCTAAAACTGATGGCTTATAGCTTATACAGCGAGTGAGCAGTGCGGCTCTCCCGCACTGCCTAAGAACCAGTGATCTAGAGGGGTCCTGGGTGTTGGACCCCCACAAATTGATGACTTATCCTGAGGATAGGCCATCGATCTAAGAAACTGGATAACCCTTTTAATGACCTCAGGGATTGCCCATGTTCACCAGTGTTGTTCCTATGCTATCGGTGAGTGGGCAGTTTGGAGTACAGTTTGTTGGAGTGGAGGATAGCTTGGGCATAACCAACTTGTGTATTGGACAGCTTAAGAGTAAGAAGAGTAAAAGCAGTGACAGGCAAGGTATCCCCCATGACATCGGAAGCATACTCTTCATTGCCATGGCCTATGATCTTAGACACTTAGCCTAACTACAATTGTTACTTCCAACTTGTCAACTGTCATCTGTTGTACCACTGAAGCAGGGGAGCGATTATAATGCCACCATCCCAGCATTGCCAGCCAGATACTACCCTTGGCAGAGAGCCAATGTCTAAATACATCCATTACCATGTGAAAGGTAAGAATAGACCCAAATAGGGCACGATGAAGAATAGCTAAAGTGGTGGAGAGGAGATATGGTGGTAAGAACCAGCTTTGAAGTAGGGACCCTGACTGCCAGAATTTCTCAAAGGTTATTATACCATGTCTATATGCAGTGGATATAAAGATATCAGCTCTCTACATCACCTCTACAAGATATGTCATCAAGTAACAGTTAAATATCAATAGCTAGCTATATATCAAGAAGGTATTCCTAAGAATGAACATCCTATCATCACATATCACTAGAGGTGAACTCAGTGGAGAAGAGGAAACAGAAGTGCTCTAAGCTATGACAACAATGATGAATGGTTGAGAAATACCACAGTGCAAAAGTTTCAAAAAAGTGTTTGTATTTGAAACAATTTCAAAGAACTTTATAGGTAAGAAATTACTTATGGTGCAAATTATTATTGTTTGAAGTGACTGATTTGATGTGTTTGGATTAAATAGAGGAACGTATGTGAGATAGAAGTCTTCCTGCACGCATAGTAGAGAAAATGTACAGTATTGTGGCTGATGTGGTGCTGGTAAAGTATGGGATTTACAAGGAATACAAGGAATGATAAACCAAATTGTACAAAATATGTGTATACATACATGCCTGAGGGTGCCAAAATAAGATAAGTAGTGCAGAACTCCAAAACTAAACAAGGTACCCAGATGGGATTTCACTCAATGCCTAAATAGGACTCTGGCACTCACAAATGATGGAAAACAGATATATATATATTATTTCTGAAACCTGCACCGTAAGTGGGACCCAATTTGGGAATGCTATGGCCTGACTATGTTAAGTTACAAAGTGGGAGTTACCAAGTGCTCAGGCATAGTGCCTAAAAGCCACCAAGGCTCTGATAGCTCAGTAGCTGCAGAATTCTAAACCTCCCCTGATATTCAAATTTGCATAAAAACAGAACCCTGCCGGTAGCTTTTGCCGGGTTTCATGGCTTTGTGGCATGGGTTTCCATGGCTGAGCAGCTGCATGCAAGCCTTACATTATCAATGCAAAGCGTCAGATGGTGTAGAAAGCATGCCACCACTGGACTCTGGTGCAGGGGAAATGTGTTCTGTGGAATGATGAATTATGGGCTTTTTCCTGGCAGTCTGATGGATGAATCTGGATTTGGAGAAGGAGAACATTGCCTGCTTAACTGCATTGTGCCAACTGTAAAGTTTGGTGGTGGAGCGATAAAGCTATGGGGTTGGTTTTCAGGGGTTGGCCTAAACCCATTAGTTCCAGTGAATTTTGGACAATTGTATGCTTACAACTTTGTGGGAACATTTTGGGACCCTTTTCTGTTCCTACATGACTGTACCCCAGTGCACAAAGCAAGGTCCATAAAAGCATGGTTGGGTGAGTTTGATGTGGAAAAACTTGACTGGCCTGTGCTGAGCTCTGATCTCAACCCCTTTGGGATGAAGTAGAATGGAGAGTGCAAGCCAAGTCCTCACCTACAACATCAATGCCTAACCCCATAAATGCTCTTCTAGATGAATGGGCAAAAATTTCCAAAATCTTGTAGAAAGCCTTCCAAGGATAGTGGAAGCTATTTTAGCTTCAAAAGGGGAGCAACTCCATATTAATGCCTATGGATTTAGAATGGGATGTCATAAAAACTCCTGTAGGTGCTGAAGGTGTACTGTGTAGGTATCCCAATACTTTAGATCCCATAGGTTGGTCGTGAATGACTGTATAGCGCTTCTGTGGGATGAGCTTTACCTCAAGGTCAGGAAAAACTACAATACAAGCCAAGGACAATTCTGGGAAGACCGAAAAATTTGTGTTGACATTTTTCATGAATACCTATAAAAAAGTTACAAATACAATGTCAAACATCAGCACAGCTGTCATTGCTGCAAATGGAGGATTCTTTGATTCTTTCAATATTTCAAAGTCATTCCAAATGTTTTCTGCTGGTCTATATTCATTTAGTTGGACAACTAGCCATTGGAGTCAGTGGATACCTGAGTATATTACCATGCAGTTCACTAAAGTGTACACGTGGCAATAGAAATAACCTGATGTTGTACTGAATCAGTATATAACAGTCACAGTTACATCTGTGTTCCAGAAACCAGGATAATGAAGTACAGCTATTACTTAATGTATAGCACATAGCCACAAATAGTAACTTGCAATAACATTTTATTTATAAGGCTACTCCCAATATAAACTTTCAGAACACCATTTTATGTTGACCCGCCACGTGATGGCATTTGATACCTCGCCCACCAAGAGAAAGAACCTCCATTCCAACTTTCAAAACCATCAGATGGCAATGAGATCATATAATATCATCTGCATGTTTCTTGACCACACGTTTGCTATTAAACCATGCTCTATATTAATATGAGTGTGTTATAAAAGTCTATTTATGACTTATTTATAGACAGTCTTCCTGGGGAGGACAAACAGAATATTGGTCTCACAGTGGGAAGTATCCTCATAAAAGGCTTCCATTGAAATGATATAAAGTTTCTTTAATTTTCAGAGAAGGGGAATAGTTTTCAGCCCAGTTTGTGTACTTTGTTCTCTTGCTGAGGCCTGTAGTGATGGGGTCGGTATGGGGTATACCACTTTATTGATGTAAACAATCGACTATGGTGAAATGCGCAGATTGGATTTCACCAAAATAAATCAATGACTCATCAAACAAGGCTATGAAGATTCGGGAGGCCAGTGATGCTATTCATGTGGATTTTTCAGAACTGGGACTTACAATTAAGACTATTTACAAAAGTAATGAAAAGCTCTCTTTGAAGTCAGTTGGTAGAAGGAAGTTTATCCAAAGATGCCTTATTTTTTCTTAGAACATCCAGTTAATGTGACCTTGAATAGACCGGACTTGTCTTCCTGTAAAATTCATATTTAAAGGGGTTGTAACACTATAACACTATCAACACTTATCCCCTATTCTGTGGTGTGTGTGATAGTGCCCTGACCATTGGGAACCTCTTTGATCAGAAGAGTGACGGTCCTGAATGCCCCTGTTTGAATGGACTGGTGCATTTACTTCTATGGGTCTGCTGGAGATATCTGTGCACTATGCTGTATGTGGCTTCTCATAGAGAGCCCTATAGAGATGGCAGATGGCACATGCAAGTCCACTGCTTCATTCAAACTGGGTGCGGGGCATGGAACACAATTCTCATGGTCAATAGTGGTGGGTCCTGTTTATAGAGGATACGTGGTGCTTGTGATACAACTATGTTAAAGAAAATCTCTCAATAAAACCTAAAAATCCCTATCAAACATAAATCCTGGTGTTGTTCTCTCCTGTCAGGTTATTCCAGATTCTAGCAAGCCATTTCATAATTCTGTTGGTTTTTAGCAACGATGGTTAAAAGGGTTATCCGGGATAAAAATGAACCCTAAACTGACCCCCCCCCCCCCACCGCTTAACTTCTCTAATTTACTTAGTTTTAAAAAAAAAAATGTATAATTACCTCGATCGCCAGGGCGCACATTTTGATAATCTGGTGATGTTCCGTTTCCCCGTGTCCAGAAATGGAACATCACCAATACACTTTCCCCCCTCCACCCCATCATACTTATCTTCCTCTCTGGGACGGCTCCTCCTCTTCTTCTCACCTATCTGTCATGCTGGTTTAATACGCTTCACCCTGATGACAGACTCCCTTTAAGCTCTGCACACCTGCAGAGCACAGGCTTTTGCTAACTCAACAACTGTTGCTGAACAGGCCATGTATCTAGGGGCTCCTCATGAATGTGCAAAACACAGTGTTACAAACTGTAAGAAAAAAAATGTATGGGCTCGATGTAAACTCCACATGGAAATGGAGGTAATATTATGATTTACTATCTGTAGTTGGTCCACTATGCTTGTGTAGTCCTAGACAAAGTATGTCTGGAGCCTCGTAATAATTCTGGTCATCTTGTGGGAGTTGATAAAGGAGACACGCACAAGACCATGTGCGTGTCGCCAGGCTGTGATAGAATGGCACGGACAGAACATGGATGACATCCGTGTGCCGCCTGTGCGATGCCCGTGTCTCCAGGGCCCCATTCATTGAGGTCAGTCAGCATGGGTCGCAAAACAGACAGGAACAGGTCCTGAGTTTTGCTTACGGCCCCATACACGGAAACATGAAAGCACTCAGTCGTGTGTATGGGGCCATAGAAATTAATGGGTCAGTGTGTTAGCCATGAAAAACACGGCTAGCACACTGACTGTGCACACGGTCGTGTGCCTGAGACCTAAGACTGGCATGGGAAACACCAGTTTTAATAAATTCCACTATTAGTCTAGATCATTTTAAGATATTCCAGATATATTGCAGTGGCTAGTGCTGAATAATCTATCTATTCTAGGTCTGTACCATCTATGAGATTAGATTCCATAAATTTTGGCATGTTAAGCCCCGTCCCCCATCCTAACATGCCTCAACCATTTTCAGTAAGTCCCACCCACCTGTTTACAAGGCACAGAAACTGTCAGAGAGTGTCTAAAATTAAACATTTTTAATAGTAAATCTGCCCCACAGTATGTGCTTGCTACCTAGAAACTCAAATGATGATCCACTAGAAAGAATAAATCATTTATATGAGTTTGCAATGTATCACATACAGTGGGGGAATTTACAAATGTGGTCACGCCAGTTTTCTGGTGCAAAAGTGGAAGTTTTTTGGCACTTGGCTGTTTGCTCAAAAGAGTGCCAAAAATGCACTGCTTTGTCCATTTTCCAACCTACTCTGCACTTTTGAGAATAGTAACCAGAATTGGATGGAGATCATGGTGGGCTGAGACATATCTACTATAACTCTCACCAGTAAACTGGCATGATCTATACCCGATTCCCTGACTGGTATATGGAACCTCCCGTGGTGTGCCAGATTTATTAAGAGGTCGCAGCCTGTTAATAATATTGGTGCGTGTTCCACCAGCAGTTAAAATATTAACACTGACACAGGTTGTGCCCCCAATATCTCTAATACTCATACTATACAATACATAATACTAAAGTCAGGCGTCAGACATTATTTCAGTTTGCACTGTGAGCCCTGGCTGTAAGCTATGAGCTGGAGCAGATTTCGGTCTTGACACACGGACTGCAGGAGGATGTATACACCTTAATAAATTAGTCCCATCACCTGTCCTTGCAGGGGATATCAAGAACAGCAATAGGTATCACTGGAGAGTAGTAGTTCATAAACAACATATCACGAAAAATGCCTAATATTAAAAATGTGCAATACTTTATTGATATACAGTAAAATATAGAAGTCACAAATATAAAATATAAAAATGTATAACCACACCACTTCAATGGGATCCCCCTACTAATGAAAACGTAACTATATCATGGGGAAAGGTTACTCCATGACAGTGTTACTGTGCATATGGGTCTCTTTACTCATGGATACATATTGCCCCGCAGACAATTGCATCAAAACCCCCATAGGAAATCACTGTCCAGCATTTGTCAAATAATTCATTAAATGCTGGTATATTGGTGTCTATGAGCTGTAGCTTCAACGCCAAAAACCCCAATAGACAAATGCCCTGGATAATATGTGTCAATAAATCAATGCTGTTAGGATAATCCACAGCATTATTTATAAATATTAGATCTCATAAACTTGTGAGCTGACTAGTCATAGAGATCCATACAAACACAGATATTCGCTATATGTCCCTTGTTCCCCCTCGTATGGCGATATATGTAATACCACACTGTATGATGAGGTAGAACTGGGTTAGGGCATCATTGCATTTTAGAATGTTGTATCTGATGCAAAAAAATTAGATATATGGCTACCAAGACCATTGTACGGTTTGCTAGGTTAGTCGTATAATACAACCCCAATTCAAATGAAGTTGGGACGTTGTGTAAAACATAAATAAAAACAGAATACGATGATTTGCAAATCCTTTTCAACCTATATTCAATTGAATACACTACAAAAACAAGATATTTAATGTTCAAATGGATAAACTTTACTGTTTTTTGCAAATATTCACTCATTTTGAATCTGATGCCTGCAACACGTTCCAAAAAAACTGGGACAGGGGCAACAAAAGACTGGGAAAGTTGAGGAATGCTCCAAAAACACCTATTTGTAACATTCCAGAGGTGAACAGGTTAATTGGAAACAGGTGAGTGTTATGATTGGGTATAAAGGGAGCACCCCCGAAAGGCTCAGTCATTCACAAGCAAGGATGGGGCGAGGTTCACCACTTTGTGAACAACTGTGTGAGCAAATAGTCCAACAGTTTAAGAACAACATTTCTCAACATACAATTGCAAGGAATTTAGGGATTCCATTATCTACAGTCCATAATATCATCAAAAGATTCAGAGAATCTGGTCAGATCTCTGAATGTTGGCACTGCATTAAAAACCGACATCATTCTGTAATGGATATTACCACATGGGCTCAGGAACACTTCAGAAAACCATTGTCAGTGAACACAGTTCGTCGCTACATCTACAAGTGCAAGTTAAAACTTTACCATGCAAAGTGAAAGCCAAATATCAATAACACCCAGAAACGCCGCTGGCTTTTCTGGGCCCGAGGTCATCTGAAATGGACTGACGCAAAGTGGAAAAGTGTCCTGTGGTCTGACCAGACCACATTGCAAATTGTTTTTGGAACTCATGGACGTCGTGTCCTCCGGGCCAAAGAGGAAAAGGATTGTCCGGATTGTTATCAGCGCAAAGTTCAAAAGCCAGCATCTCTGATGGTATGGGGGTGTGTTAGTGCCCATGGCATGAGTAACTTGCACATCTGTGGAGGCACCATTAATGTGGAAAGGTACATACAGGTTTTGGAGCAACATATGCTGCCATCCAAGCAAAGTCTTTTTCAGAGAAGTCCCTGCTTATTTCAGCAAGACAATGCCAAGCCACATTCTGCACATGTTACAAAAGCGTGGCTTCGTAGTAAAAGAGTGCGAGTACTAGACTGGCCTGCCTGCAGTCCAGACCTGTCTCCCATTGAAAATGTGTGACGCATTATGAAGCGCAAAATACGACAATGGAGACCCCGGGCTGTTGAGCAACTGAAGTTGTACATCAAGCAAGAATGGGAAAGAATTCCACCTACAAAGCTTCAATAATTCGTGTCCTCAGTTCCCAAATACTTATTGAGTGTTGTTAAAAGGAAAGGTGATATAACACAGTGGTAAACATGCCCCTGTCCCAGTCTTTTGTTGCCCCTGTCCCTGCTTGTTTGGAACGTGTTGCAGGCATCAGATTCAAAATGAGTGAATATTTGCAAAAAAACAATAAAGTTTATCTGTTTGAACATTAAATATCTTGTCTTCGTAGTGTATTCAATTGAATATAGGTTGAAAAGGATTTGCAAATCATCGTATTCTGTTTTTATTTATGTTTTACGCAACGTCCCAACTTCGTTGGAATTGGGGTTGTACAATGCCCTAATCAAAACTGTCTTAGATATTTGCTGATAGGCCAGAGTAATGTGCCAGTCATTGTCACTGGTGCTCAGTAGCGCTGATGCTTGTAAAGCCATTCATCAGCATCAGCTGATTGTTTTGCCAGAGACCAGGTCAGTGAACCCAGTCTGCCTGCTAGCACATAGCTCTGATATCTCATCTCATCACGTCTTAACGCGTTTCCCCCATCAAGATAGAAAGTGGGTTCATAAGGAGACCATCTAGTCACCAGCCCTAACAATAACTGCAATAAAAACTGCAGTTCCCTACGTCCTGATGGTGGACGTAGGTACTTAGAGGTGCACCTATTATACGACAAACCCAGGAAACCATATAATGGTCTTGGTAGCCATATAACAATTTTTTTTTTTGCATCAGATACAACATTCTAAAATGTAATGATACCTAACCCAGTTCTACCTCATCATACATTGTGGTACTACATATATCGCCATACGAGGGGGAACTAGGGACATATACCAAGTATCTGTGTTTGTATGGATATCTATGACTAGTCAACTCACAAGTTTATGATATCTAATATTTATAAATAATGATGTAGATTATCCTAACAGCATTGATTTATTGACACACCCGAATAACATATTATCCAGGGCATTTGTCTACTGGGGTTTTTGGTGTTGAAGCAACAGCTCGTAGACGCCAATATACCATCATTTAATGAATTTGACAAATGCCGGACAGTGATTTCCTATGGGGGTTTGGATGTATCCATGAGTAAAGAGACCCGTATGCACAGTAACCTACCCAGTAACACTGTCATGGAGTAACCTTTCCCCGTGATATAGTTACATTTTCATTAGTAGGGGGATCCCATTGAAGTGGTGTGGTTATTCAATTTTATATATGGGACTTCTATATTTTAATGTATATAAAGTATTGCAAATTTTAAATGTTAGCCATTTTTCAGTGATATGAGATCAAGAATGGCATAGTATATGCCAGTCTTGATAAACCAACACTCCTCCTATCTATAACCTGAGATGGCAGTGAGGCATTTGTTGGTGTAGGTGCGGCTGCTTTCTATGGATTAGGATGTATAGTTGATGTTGCGGTTACACAAATCTGTAAGAGACAGCCAATGTTGTCTTAAGCTTCATTTGTCTGTATAAACTGTTAATGTTGAATGTATTTCTGTGATTCTGTTCCTTTAAGACAGCAGCCATTGTAATTGTGACATGATGCTGGAGTGAGACCCCCCCCCCCCTTTTATGTCAGCCTGTCTGTTCTGCAGACAGAGTGTGAGCAGAGAAGCAGGAAGTGACGAGACAGAGAGCAGCAGCCATCTTGGCAAGTGTTGTATTGAACTGGTGTGGAGATTTTTCTGTACAGCTAAGCTGTATCTTGGTCCAGAGACAAACAGAGTGTAAAGAGACAACAGGACTAGTGAGTCCACGTGAAAGGAACTGTGCTCAGTGGCTGATCAGTGAGACTGACATTGTGACTGTGTATATGGATACCACAGATAGAGACTCGCAGTGCTGTTGATGTACTGGACGGCACCTGCTAAATCCCGGCTTACATCCCAGCTCAGTGTATGGATTCGGCAGGACTGTCAGTGTGCTGAGTGGAATCTGCTGTTGGATTACATTGCATTCAGTTGGTTTCCCTGTCTGTTAAAGAGGACTTCATTTCTCCCAAGATCCTGATAACCGTGAGGAGAGGACGCTTCACTATAAAAGAAAGGACCGACTTTGGGCCCCACCGCGCGCTTCTACGGACTGTAAGCGGTCCACCTGGACCACTGGGGAAAAGGGGGTGCACCCAAATGTGAAGTCAGGGTCAGTTAGGGATAGTTTTGAGTATATTGTTCATTCAGTGTCCATACTGCAGAAGTGGACAGAGTAAAAGTAGAAACCATTGCAGAATTTGCCTTGAAATTGTTCATGCTATATTGTATATTTTGCTTGTCTTTAGCCCTGTCATTTTACCTTTAACTAGCCTTTATTAACTTATAGTAAATATATATTTTTTTCTTGAACTACCGCGTGTGCGTTCATTTCTGGTTGCGGAGTCCAAACCACCTGCCTTGCTCTCGGTTCACAAATCTTTGCCCCGTTTTTCTTCTTGCTCACCATGTGGTGGTCAGGTTAGGTGGAGGGTTTATGAGGATGAGAAGGCGTACTACAGTCATTATTCACACAGTGCAGTTCAGGTGCTGTTAAAACTGTAAACCTTGCATGCTGATTTGTTGTGGCTTTTGATACAGATTTTACAGGTGAAACGTAAAATAAATGAGTTTCACGTAAAACCACAACTGCATCAAAAACTGCACATGACTGGATATAGTTTTGGTGCACTTTCTGGCACACTTCAACTGTACCATGTGAATACACCCTTAGCCTCCACTATTTAGTGGATATGTATATGCATATGTGTAATGAAGTGAGAATATATAGTCATATACTGTATGTGTAATTATAATTATTTTGTGTCTTTCTGTAGCCATATGCTTTTTTCTTGACTCGGCGACAAGAATCTGCAAAGTACTTCCTTTTTCTGATGGATAGACAGATGCTAGTGACTCTTTACTGTATATAAGGCAGCACTGGGTACAGCACTGTACTCTACTACACACTTACCTAATACAAGTGTTATCAATGTGTAATTTTACATTTACATAAAAGGTCATACCAGGCATATTGAATGCTGTAACATCTGCAGATAGTTTGATGGATTTCTTTTTTGCCTTTGTTTTTCTTTATAGTTGTTTTTAAAGCAATCTTATAGGGACGGGCACTCATCACGTAGTTAGTCTTATTTTGCATTTAGCCAGATGATTTTCCACTGTAAATCCCCCACATATTGAAGTTTGCCTTAGCTTTTCTCCAATGTGAGTGGAATGCTTCCAAACAAAAGAGATGTAATCCAGCAAACTCTCATAAATGAATTTTAAATAAGGAAAAAAGGATATTGAAGATGCATCAGGGTTGTACTTTCCCCTTAGGCTGAGGACACAAGTTGCAGAAAAGCTGCTTTTTTGTTGCAGATTCTGCTGCGTTTTTTTTGAGCCAAAGCCAGGAGTGGATTTAGCAGTAAGGGGAAGTATAAGGGCTTCATTTATATTTCCCATTCCTCACCAAACCACTCCTGGGCTTAGCTCAAAAACCAGAGCAAAATCTGCAACAAAAAAAAGAAGCTTGTCCGCAGTGTGTGGCTTCAGCCATAAGGCTGGAGCCCCATGTTGCGAGAACCTAGCCAAAATGCTGTGTTTTATATTACCTGCAAAGTGGGTGGAATTTTGGCTACTCCCATCCACACATTGCAGAAAAAAATCCGCGGCGGAAAACCTGCGTTTCAAAAATGCTCACATTTTTTAAAATTTCAGCATGTCAATTATACCTATGGAAACGTTTCCACCACAGTCTTTTCCGCAGTGTTTTTTGGCAGATTTTGCAGTGTTTTTTTGAGCCAAAGCCAAGAATGGCTACAAAGGAATGGGAAATATATAGGAAGTTCTTATACTTCCAGCTTCTGCTTAATCCACTCCTGGCTTTGGCTCAAAAAACTGCAACAAAATCTGCAACAAAAAAAGCTGCGTTTCCACAACCTGGGGCCTCAGCCTAAAGGGGTTTTCCAGGCATTCCACACCAATCAGCTAATCCAGCTGTCTCTGGGTAGAAGCTATGGAGATGGACAGATCCAGAAACAACTCTGCTCTTATTCAAGTAATAGGTGCAGTTGGCCATGCCACCACTATACAGCTGACATGGCTACAGCTCTGTGCCTATTACTTGAATAAAAGCAGAGCTGCTTCCAGCTCCTTTGCATCTCTCTAGCTTCCAATGCTCAGAGGATGTTGCTTCAGCTGATCTGTGCAAGGTCCAGTTGTTGGACCCCCAGTTCTCCAATACTGAGGACCTATCCTGTGGATAGGACATTAGTATGAGAAATGCTGCAGGCCCAGAAAAGGAAAGTGTCGCCAACTTTTTTATTTATTTATTAAAACCAGATATATGAAATATATCACTTTTTTCCAATATGTTTTTATTTTTTGATTGTAGATTTTTTTATTCTATTTTCTGTACATGACATTGAGGACTGCTGTCTTGCCTAAGCTTCTCCTTTGCTCTTTTGAAAGTATTTAGTGATATGCTTTACATCATAGTCATGGCCATAAATAGCAATAGTCCGGAGCCAACTCATTGAGGTATATGGGACATTTTTCTAGACATGGTCTGTGCAGGGATAGGAGTACATAAGCCATGACATCATCTATTGTCAGTAGTGGATGCATAGATTTATCACTATGGGTGTTTTCTGTAGAGGTGTGAACTTCTATTGTGATAATTTCATTCTTGTATGTGACGTAAATGAGGTCGCTGCTGAAATGAAAACCCCTACAGTATTAGCAAGTGTAAGACTGCTATTAGGCTTTAGTGGACAGAGTGAAAATAGTAGGCTATTGTATTTTTTTTTTTTTTTAGCTAGTGACATGTAAAATTGAAAATAAAATAATACTTTTTAAAAATATGTTTCTCATAAAAAAACTAGTTTTTTTTTTAAAATAGGCCATTTTTGGTCACACATTTTGCCACATACTGCATTTTTTAGCCAAGAATAGAACCAAAAGAATTCAACAAAATCTGCAACAAAAACAGCTTTTCTGCTACATGTGGCCTCAGCCTAAGGGGTTGTCCAGATTCAGGAAACTGATCAGAGAATGGGACAAAGCTATAATTCCCTGTACAGTACTACTGTGTAGACTGCTAGTATGTGAACAAAGAAGAGGATACCAGACTCTAGAAGAACAGCAGGGGTGACAAGAGGCGGACACTGTTGATATGACATTGATGATCTATCCTGATGGAAAACCATCCATGCTCATCTGCCCATTGCCAGATGAATAAAACACAGATGTTGAGAGTTGTACCCCAACAATGTGATATTGTCACCTATATTGAGAATAGGGAATCGATTTCCTGAACCTGCACAACCACTTTAAGTGTTTCTTCTGTGTGTTATGATAACTGGGCTGTTCTGGATTAGGATAAAGGGTCTACTTTCTTCCCAAGCACAGCACAACTTTTGGCTATGGAATGTTTCCAATATTACTCCTATTCCACATACAGATGAATATAGCTGTTCTTCAATATCAGGCTTGGGTCTTGGATAAGAAGGGTATTGTTTCTGTAAAGTCAACCCCTTTAAGATATCACATAGAAACTACACTTCACATATATCATGTGAAAGAACAGACTCAGCTCTGCTACATCTGTATGCTGATACATGGGGCTTTCTAATCCAATTCTCAAATATTTTCACAAAGAAACATGAAATGTAGATGCTGTTCCTCACATATTACCCCCCACTAGGTGTGATCTTATTTTTTAGTCAGTGAGATTTCAGTCGCCCTTTCATATGCGTTAAACAGATCTGTCAGTCTCAGATTGTTTTCATAAGCAGTAACATGCCCCTTCCCTCTGCCTGCCAGCTTTACATCTTCACTTGAGAATTACACAATGGAACTAACACCAAATAGCCATAGAAAATGTCTGTTTCTGGATAAAGATGATGTGCCATGAGGTTTATGCTGAGACATCATCGAAATTACTGTTTTATCTGATTTACCCAGGCTGTTCAGAGCCAGAGATTATATCAGTTTAGCTGAAGGCTTAATATTCATGATGATGGGAAGAACAGAGACCCCTGCAAGTAAGACTTTAATAAAATAAATACAGACCAATAATAGAAAATAATAATAATTTATATACAGTCATGGCCAAAAGTTTTGAGAATGACACAAATATTATATTTTCACATGATCTGCTGCCCTCTGGTTTTTATGTGTGTTTGTCAGATGTTTTTATCACATACAGAAATATAATTGCATTCATATTATGAGTAACAGAAGCTTATATTGACAGTTAGAATGAGTTAATGCAGCAAGTCAATATTTGCAGTGTTGACCCTTCTTCTTCAGGACCTCTGCAATTCTCCCTGGCATGCTCTCAATCAACTTCGGGACCAAATCCTGACTGATAGCAGTCCATTCTTGCAGAATCAATGCTTTAATTTTGTCTGAATTTGTTGGTTTTTGTTTGTCCACCCGTCTCTTGATGATTGACCACAAGTTCTCAATGGGATTAAGATCTGGGGAGTTTCCAGGCCATGGACCCAAAATCTCTATGTTTTGTTCCCTGAGCCATTTAGTTATCACCTTTGCTTTATGGCAAGGTGCTCCATCATGCTGGAAAAGGCATTGTTGAGCGCCAAACTGCTCTTGGACGGTTGGGAGAAGTTGCTCTTGGAGGACATTCTGGTACCATTCTTTGTTCATGGCTGTGTTTTTAGGCAAGACTGTGAGAGAGCCGATTCCCTTGGCTGAGAAGCAACCCCACACATGAATGGTTTCAGGATGCTTTACAGTTGGCATGAGACAAGACTGGTGGTAGCGCTCACCTCTTCTTCTCCGAATAAGCTGTTTTCCAGATGTTCCAAACAATCGAAAAGGGGATTCATCAGAGAAAATGACTTTACCCCAGTCCTCAGCAGTCCACTCCCTGTACCTTTTGCAGAATATCAGTCTGTCCCTGATGTTTTTTCTGGAGAGAAGTGGCTTCTTTGCTGCCCTCCTTGAGACCAGGCCTTGCTCCAAGAGTCTCCGCCTCACAGTGCGTGCAGATGCACTCACACCTGCCTGCTGTCATTCCTCAGCAAGCTCTGCACTGCTGGTAGCCCGATCCCGCAGCTGAAACACTTTTAAGAGACGGTCCTGCCGCTTGCTGGTCTTTCTTGGGCGCCCTGGAGCCTTTTTGGCACCAATGGAACCTCTCTCCTTGAAGTTCTTGATGATGCGATAGATTGTTGACTGAGGTGCAATCTTTCTAGCTGCAATACTCTTCCCAGTTAGGCCATTTTTGTGCAGTGCAATGATGACTGCATGTGTTTCTTTAGAGATAACCATGGTTAACAGAAGAGAAACAATGATGGCAAACACCAGCCTCCTTTTAAAGTGTCCAGTGGTGTCATTCTTACTTAATCATGACAGATTGATCTCCAGCCCTGTCCTCATCAACACCCACACCTGTGTTAATGGAGCAATCACTGAAACGATGTTAGGTGGTCCTTTTAAGGCAGGGCTGCAATGATGTTGAAATGTGTTTTGGTGGATAAAGTTCATTTTCTAGGCAAATATTGACTTTGCAAGTAATTGCTGTTAAGCTGATCACTCTTTATAACATTCTGGAGTATATGCAAATTGCCATTAGAATAACTGAAGCAGTAGACTTTGTAAAAATCAATATTTGTATCATTCTCAAAACTTTTGGCCATGACTGTAATTTATTAAAAAAATATAGTGTTTTCCTGTAATTGTAGTGCTACATGGAGCAGCAGCACGTATCTAACCTTGTGCTCTATTTGTATGGGGAAAGCAGGACCCTGTCCTGGTGATCGGTGGGGGTCCTAGTGATCAGACCCCTATCAAACAGCAAATCAAACTTAACTTGGTCAAGCTCTTTGATCAGATTTACACCAACCAAATATTGATGGACTATCCTGTGTGTGGTCTGATCCTACAGATTGATGCTATAGCATAAATTGCTAAAAAAGTTAATGCTGGCTATGATAGGAAGGTGTCAGAACATATACGGGGCACAGAAGGAAGGGGTTAACAGGGACTGTATAAATTCATATGTGGTTATCCTGCCCCTAGTGGTGGCGGCAAACGACTTTCAGAATGTACTGAATAGTGAACAAGGATGAACTGCACTAACAAGAATAGCCACATAGTCAGATGACATGGCTGCAGACGGGCAAGACAGGATTTTATCATTTAAAGGGAATCTGTCAGGCCAATTTGGGACACTAAACCACCCACAGGTCCTTATAGACCGGGGGTCTAGTGTCTCGAATTGACCTGTAATAAAGTCAACCTCACCTGCAATAAAAAAATAAAAAAACTTTACACCCACCCTGCCGCTGTACTCCTCTGGTCGGTGCAGTTCTTTACTGAAGCCAGAGGAGTATATGTCAGTTCCACTACGCATGCTGGGGTGTACGTCCTCAGTTTTACTGAAGAACTGTGCTAGCACTGGGAGCAACGGAGATGGATTGAAAACAGTGCAATTTGAGACACTGAACCCCTGGACTATAAGGACCTCTGGGAGGTTTACTGTCCCAAATCGACCTGAAAGGTTCCTTTAAGTTATGGCTGGGTGAAAAAGAAAAAACAGAAGTGAGACTGACTATTGGGACAGTACAGGGTCACTGATTACTGTTATCTGCCTCCAACTGCAACTCATAGGGAGGTTATTAAGACTGGTGTTTCTTACTCCAGTCTTTATAAAGTCTCCTATACCAGTCAGGAGTGGCACAGATTTCATAACAGATTTTGCCAGCATTTTTGCATGAGTTATAATAAATTTGTCATACCAAGGCATCTCTATTCAGGCCCATTGTGCTCTCTGCACTGATCTGCTCCCTCTCGTGCGCAAAAGAGGTGCCACATTAACACACATCTACACCAGAAAACTGGTTTAGTAAATTTCCTCCATGGTGTATATCTGGAGCTCATAGTATGAGATTTCTGGCTATAATTTATGCCAATTTACTTTAACATTAAAAGTTTATTGAAATTTTTGTTATCACAAAAAAACAGGTCAAACAAGATATCAATAAAAAAGAGTGTACATAGCATAGGGAAGGTCAAGGAATGGAGGGGAGGGAAGGGAGAACATGAAACAGCTGGTAGGGAGTAGGGAGGAACATAGGGGAAGGAGGGAAACAATAACTCTGTCGCAGCAGAGTCAGGTACTTAAATCAGGAACAAAAACAATGGTAAACATTTCTAATGACATGTTGTAAGGGAAAAAAAGAGAGGTATTAAGAGGAGGGGAAAAAAAGGAGAAATCAAGAGGACATAGAGGGGAAGGTAGACTGAAATTCAGTGGAGTAGTAGAAATGGTTCCAAAGGAGCCACGTTTGTTGATGGGCGCTATCGTCATGTTTCAGCTCAGCGAGCAAATTCTCCATGCTACGTATGCTTAAGACCTCCTGAAGCCAAGACAGTAGAGACAGGGGTGTCGGGGATTTCCACAATCTAGGAATAACGGATCTCGCCGCTGCTAATAGGAAACCTAAGAGCTTGCGGGTGTATTTCTTAATCTTATGTGGGAAAATAGAGAGGAGCAGGGAAGCAGGGTCATCTTCCAAAGCAATGCCAGTGACCGTCTGAATAATACAACGGACATCCGACCAAAAGGGGCATAGTAATTTATACATCCCCACCAGACGTGCGCCATCGTGCCATGGTCGCTGTTACACTTCCAGCATCTGTCCGAAGTGGAGGGTAGATCTCATGAAGGACAGAGGGTACTCTGTACCACCTAGACAAGATCTTATAATTCGTCTCCTGCGCTTTGCAAGATATCGAGAACTTATGACACGCCTGGAAAGCCGATGACCACGCGCCTGGTGGGAAAGAGACCCCCAATTCCCTCTACCAAGTACCCATGAATGCTGGTAGACTATTGGCGGAATCCTCCATAAGCATGCCATAGATGAGCGAGACGGTATGAGTTGGAGCACTAGATGTGAGGCACAAGAGTTCAAAAGGCAATAATGCCCTATGAAGGTGATGAGACGTAGTATAGAAATGGGAAAACTGGGCATACTGCAGGTGAGAGGCAATAGAATTAGGGTTTGGGGTTGTAGCAAGTAGCTCTGAGCGGGGAAGGAGGGAGGAGGTTGACATAACCCGATGGAATCTAAGAGTGGGTTGACCAACGGAATGGAAGAGGAAGGAGGAGCGAAGCGCGGCATGGAAGTCTGGGTTGCCCGAGACTGGAGTCATAGGGCCATTGTTACGGAAAAGCCTCCGCACAGCACCATAGAGTCGGCAAGACTCGAGTACCTGTCGCGTATATATGTGTATATGATATACTGTATGTATCATAGTAAATCTGCTGGGCCAGGAGGACCCCCTCCCAATAAATTTGGCCAAGTTTTCTTGGTGAGAAAGTGGTGAGAAAAAGTATTGAAGAGCAAACAGTTGTAAATGTTTGTGCAAAAATGGTGTACATCACATTTTGCAACCTTTTTTACACCAGAAAACTGAAGTGAAGCCTTTGTCCATAATTTTACTCGAAAAAAGTTGCATGCTGCACTATTTTTTTTTTCTAGCAATTATGATGGAATCTACAATAGAGACTTAAAATAGAACCTATAACATAGATGTGAACTCAGCCTTATGTAGTGTGACTGTAAAACTAATATGTGATATATTATGCTGTTTGGTTATCAGGAAAAAATTACTATTACTATTGAGGGTGCTAGCCTTGGCAATCACACTGTGTGTGGCCATATAGCCTTGTGAACTTTAGCACTGATAACATACAGGAGTTGGACAATACAACATGAAAAACCCCTATTTTTACAAAGTCAAGTTTAACTCTTCTTGACACACCTACCATCACAGGTAAGGCCCCTTTTTCTTCTCAGTCGTGTAGCTGATATCACTATTGATAAACTTTACTATTGTGCTGTTCTAAAAATCTGTTTGTTTTAAGGGGTGTAATGTCAGACCTGACACAGTTCCACAGGAAATTGATTGTTGGTGCACTGCCTGGTAGGGGTTGATGAGTTGATAGGTGTGTCGAGGTTTACTGATTTTGATATCACACGGCAGTATGCAAAGACCATCAAAATATCGGAAGACAGTCAAAAGATAGTCAAAAGTCAAAGCTTGACTTTGGTTTGGCTATTGCATAAAAGCCATGGATATCAACTTTGTGCAGCGCACATCTGACAGTTTTCACTGATACTGGTGCCATTAAACGTGTATTCAAGTCTGTGATAATTTGAGGAGCCTTAGTTATCATTAGTGTGTTTTTTGGCTAGAGTTCAACAAAATGCTCTTCTGTCCCTTGCGTCAAGCTTTGACTTTTAACCATAGCTGCATCTGACTACAATGTTTTGCCGGTCTTTGTATACTGAGATGTGATCACAGAGCTAGTAGGTACATCAACAATCAATCCCCTTTGTAATGCTGTTAAGTCTGAGATATCACTCCATTCATAGTACAAGTAATATCAACAGAGATACAGTATAACCTACATGACTGAGAAAAATAGGAGGCATTACTGGTGATGGCATGTGTGTCATGAAGAATTAAACTGGACTATGTAAAAATAATGGTTTGTGCATTATTTTGTTTAACCCCATATACACTCTGCATAAGAGCTTATGCACCGAATAGCATGTTTGCAATGTATAATAATTGCAATGTATGGGTCATGTCATATTTAAAGATTAGTTTGTAAATTAATGTAAATGTATCATTATTCCACAAGGATTTTAGCCATTATGTTCCTAAACACTATTCTTGCTCTCTGCCATGGCCACCCCATATATCAGAACTCTCTCCACCATAATCTGATTTACAGTTTTTAGACCTATTGACATGACAGCCCAGATTTGGAATCTGTATTGCAAAGATCTTGAAAATTAAATGGGTTTTATTTTACCTCTAATTGCATGCCAATGATGCCAGACTATTGTGTTATTTCCACTAGACGTTTCAAGGGAGAAAAACTGTACCTCGTGAGATATAACATGGACTGCAATATGTTTTTGCACTGCAAATCCTTTTATACAGTATATTTCTGTGGCGCATGTTAGCTGACCCATTCACAATTTGTGTTATACGTGAAAAATAGCAGTGCATGTAACTCATTGGGGTCTGCCAGGTGCTGGCGGTATCCATCGTTCAACATATTCATCAGCACTGCAAGTGAAAATCACAACATCAGTGTGAACAGAGTCTTAGTAGAGTCTCCTTTGAGTTTACGGTCTCCATTATTTGAAGAATATAAAAACTAAATAGCCAATGCAACTATTACATATCACTCAGTTTATAAAGGCAGTATAGTCATTAAATAGTTAACAGGTTGCAGCATTGGGGTCTGACCAAGGACTCCATCTGCTTGACGTTTGTAAGTTCTTCCCATGTTTGCATAGGCTTTCCCCAGGTTCTCCAATTTCCTCCCACACTACAAAAACATCCTGATGGGGTAATTGACCTTGTGTCGGAGATAGGGATATACATTTGTGAACCCCACTGGGGGCAAGGACTAAGGTGAATGATGAGAATCCCTGTACAGCGCTGTAGAATATGTTGGTGCTATATAAATACTACACCAGCGTAGACAGTGCTGTGGAATTGGACTATTATGAAGAATAATATCATTATGAATCTATGGTCTATGCACAGACATCTTGACCCATGTGTGAAGAGTCGAGATGTGCTCAGTACATCTTAGATAAATACTTTTCAGATGTCAGAGCTTCAGTGCCAGCGAGACAAGGGCCGACCAGGACTAGACAAAGAACTCCAAGAATTTATTTTACATAATATAGAAAATCATCAAGTGCAGGAGGAAAGTAAATCACGTTCTCAGAGAAGACCTCTTTCTCAGGACCCCAGATGCTTCTACTAATTAAATGCATTCACATGCCAGCCATGCCAGGGTAGAGGGCAACAAAACAGCTGCAAGATGGTTATAGAAATGTAACAGTACAAGAAGAATAGTGATGAAAGAGCAGCGTGTCACTGCCTACTCTATGCATGGCATACCGATCTCTGGCTAGACCTAGATGACAATGTAATCTGCATGATTGACTGTTACTATTGATATACTATGAATCCTATGAGTCACAATGCAATACAACTATATGAAGTAGCTACATGTATACAGGACAAAACTTGTCATGTAGTTACAGTGCTACTCAACATATATTTCTACATGGTTGTTGCATTGTGCATTCAGGGGTTCTATATAGGACCACTTGAACCTCCATGATCAATAGAACGGAGGACCCTGTTCTCTCAATCCACAAGAGCTAGGAGCTTAAAGGGGATATCCAGGCTCAAGCTATTCATGTCCTATCTTCAGGCCAGCCCCTGGATCAATTAACTGTATAGAGCCGCTTCCAGTGCCCTTCAAATACACAATATGGGGCCAGAAGCAGAAAGCTCCATCCCCTGCATATCGGCCGGGCGCCATCAATACAGCTCAGCGCTCATTGAAGTCAATGGGAGCTGAGCTGCAGTGATGCCACCTGGCCGCTATACAGTGGATGGAGCTTTCTGCTTCCAACCTTGTATTGTGTATAGGACAGGCACTATACCAGAACAATGGATAGGCCGACGCTAGTGTGAAGCTAGCGTAAACTTGGCCTAAGCTGCAGAAGCAGATGCAACCCACAGATATTTGTGGTGCTGTTTCTGGAAGAAAACAACCTTGTCTAGCCAAACTCTTTAGGGCTCCTTCACACGTCTGCATCCGCAGATGTATGAGGTCCGTGCTATTCACTGACAGCTCCCCACCCTGCTTATTTGTGGGTGGTGTGCTGTCCGTGGGTGATCTGATTTTTACGTCTGTGAAAAGCAGATCAACTTTTGTTTCATTCATCTATATTTTGTCTCTGGGCTTGCGAAAAATGGATGACATGCAGATGTCATGCTTTTATTTTTCATGGACTTTCATTGGTGTGATGCATCTGGATCAGTGAAAAAATAAGGAGGTGCTTCTATTGTTTTTTAGGGAATTAGTGCGCAAATAAACACTGACGTGCATAAACACATTGAAATGAATGGGTATGTAGGGTGTATCTGAAAATTGCAGATGCCACACGTATGTGATTGATGGACATGTGACTAAGGCTTTAGATGTCTAATGACCCCACACTGGACGATCATGGCTGTTAGTTGTCTTGGAAATGAAAACTTTATGGTCAACCAGAAAAACATAAATCAGTACAAAAAAAATTTCGATTTTTTTTTGTACACATTTTCCTCTTCAAAGATCACATTATTAAACGTAATGTTAAAATATTTTCGCACAAAGCGTTATTTATGATTGACATTTCTAACATCACCTTTTCTGCTGCTCCTGACAAGTCTCCCGGTGATGATAAAGTGCGATTTCTCATTACCTGGCTATCGTATAGTCATTGTATGTGAATAATGAATCACTTCCGTTTGCAGATGGCGTTGTATACACAGCCATGGTATTTCATATCTTATCTCAATCTATTTATGGATCAAGTGGCTGCAGTTAAACTCCCTAATTATAATGGAAAAATCGCTCATTATCTCCGAGCAAGCCGTTTGCATAGGACGCCATTTACTTGCCTTGCCATTGACCTGAAAAAGTCACAGAGAAAGCTTCAATGTAATTTGCTACCGCTCCTTCCCCAGATTAAGACTAAACACCTCACACAGCGAGGATTTCGGAGATAAATACCAGCTTTTATTAGTCTAAGATTGGCACAGATCGAATGTTATGAAAGTGGAGCAAAAACAAACTGGTATATAAAGTGGTTATACGAGAAGCCAGTAAGTGTGAATAGGCGCTCAAAAATAACTGCTGATTCAATGATCACTTCTATTGCAAACACGTATCATGTCAACAGGTCTTCCAAAGGCAAATACACCCAGTGATGGCATGTGCCCAAATCAGATGTGACCCCTTTATGTAGGAATCATTTCAGTTTTAACTAAACAATTAGATAAGTCCATCTTGGCATCTGCAATAATGCAATGAATTGCAAAAATTAAAATTTTTTGGACACGGAAACATATTAGATTTTTAAGAGTATTTTCATTGCTAGGATATACTATTACTTCTTGACTGCTGAGATCCCCATCAAACCTGAGAATGAACGAGTTGAGTTCTTCAAAGAACATCCCCAACCAGATATTGACGGCCTATCCTTAGAATAGATCAACAATATCAGATTAGTGCGGCAACATTTAGGGAAAAAAATAAAATAAAATTATGTGGACCGCACATCCCATTATTATACATTGATCTATACTTCTAGATCTACAAAAATTAACATGAGGTTCTTAATATAAGCCCAATAGCCACTTTATGACTACTTCTGTATTGTGGGTCCCTACATGTATTGGGTGCAGCGCTGCACAGTGCCCATAGGGGCAGCAACCCAGCAGCCAAACTGCACCTTTGCTGCCAGACTAAGCCTCCTGGATTTGGGGCACACCATCCCAAAGGCACCGCACCTTAGCAATGGCAGACACTATGCGGCACTGTATGTGAACAGATCTGAAAGGACTGAGAGTCTCCTGATAATTAAAAACATTGGACTGAATTGGACATTTTTTTTGCGGGGCGGTGTGGTTTTTTTATCACAATATAAAAAAAACCCCATCCCCATTTAAAAAAAAAAAAAAAAAAAAAAAAAAAAAAAGGGGGCTCTGGGTTTTTTTAGATACCCCACATAAATATATTATTAAAAAAAGAAAAGTGTTGTGTAAAAAAAAACACACACATATAAATTTAAAAAAAAAAAAAAAAAAAAAAAAATATTTTAATTTAATATTAAAACCTTTTTTTTTTTTTACCCACACCTTTCATTTTATATAACTTTTTATTTTTTTTTTTTTTTTAATTAAAGCAATTCCCTTTAATTTTTTTTTTTTTAAGGGTACTTTTTATGGACCCCCCCCCAGTTTTATATCTTTCTTGGAAGTGTGTTTTACTTGCTTAGGTCAGTCCTTCCCCCACTTGGAATGCGGTGCTTTAGTTGAGTCCACATTGCTGGACGATACGCTTCACTGGTTTTATGTGTGTTCATTGGAGATGGCTTGCTATAGCCAGGCACTTTTATTATCCCTGGCCAGATGGGATGGGGGATAGCAAGCCTTAACTTCACCCTTCTCTCCGAGGGTTCTGCAAAGGTGGGAGAAGGGGGGCTGCCTGGGAGCAAGGGGTGGGTGGAGCACTAGCCATATGCTGTGGGCAGACCTGGATTCTGGGGTCATTCAGCAAAGAGGCAGTAAGGAGCTCTGATCTGGGAGAAGATGAGAGGGCCTGCCCTACTGAGGAATGCTTTGAGGGCCTAGTTCTGGACAGCATGTAGAAGGATTGTTTTATGCAACTTGCTTAAGCTTGCGCCCTAGGCCCAAAACTCTGCTGTGGCCTAGAGAAACGGACTACGAGCCTATGCCGGTATTTTCTCTATCTTTTAATTCCCCTGTTTATTTTTGTGTATTGTATCATTGCCCTTTTGCTTGTATGTTTATGCTTGATCATATTAATATTGTATATTTCTGTATATGCTATTAATCCATACCGACCCACTTGGGTTATTAAACATATAAAATTTATATCGCTCATTTCATTTTATCCTATGACCCGGTCTACTCACAGTGTGTGAGTGGGAGGTTAAGAAAGAAGTTTGATCGCAGGCGTGCCAGGCGGCTGGGCGAGGCGATATTCTTCACAGTGGTGGAAGCGGTGGGATATTAGGGTAACAGTGTGTGGGTGTGGTATCACGCAGACACTGGGGATTGCGGCAATCCTATGGAACGAGCGCGGTATGAGATCAAGCTTAAAATACGGTGAAAGTTTGGTACAGTACTGTTCCCTCCTTTCTTCTTTTTTCTGTCCTATCTTTTATTTGGCAACGGCTTCCAGTGGATGGCTGGTGGGACCAGAAGCATAACCAAACGTCTGCAGGACTTGGTTGCTGCTGAACTCCAGGAGATGGCGGATATGGAAGCTACCATAGCCATGCAGGAGGCGGAGCAAGGTCCTGAGAGGTTGGCACCAGACAACATCACCATGCCAGACGGTTCCGCAGGTGCCCGGACCCCAGAGGTAATTGTGCCTGGAGGGACCAGTAGCCCCAGTTCTGTGGGGGTAACGGACTTATACTTGCAAATGGCCTTACAGCAGATAGACGCCAGTGAATATAGCGCCCGTCTGCAGGTAATTCACCAGTACCGAGAAGCTGCAGAGCACCGGGCGGAGAGAGAGGCCGCTGCTGCAGAGCGTCGGGCGGAGAGAGAAGCTGCAGAGCGCCGGGCGGAGAGAGAGGCCGCTACTGCAGAGCGACGGGCGGAGTTGGAGCATCAGCTTGAGTTAAAAAAGCTGGAACTTTGCCAGCAGGCGCAACCTTCCCCTGCACCAACTCCAGGAGCCCGAGCACTAAAGATCCGATCCGAGGACTTTCCAATCTTGGAAGATAACGGGGACTTGGACTCGTTCTTGCGGGGATTTGAGAGGGTGTGTAAGCAGCATCATATTCCCCAGGCAGAATGGGCCCGTTACCTGTCTCCCCGGCTGAAGGGAAAAGGCCTGGATGTTTCCACGAGCTTACCAGTGGACGCGGACTATGAGACCATCAAAGCGGCGCTGATCCGGAGATACCGGCTCACGCCGGAGGTGTACCGCAAAAAGTTCCGGAATATCCAGCGGGGTCCCACAGAGAGCTATGCGGATGTTCTGCACCACTTACAGGTTACATTCTGGCAGTGGATCAAAGGACTTACTGTCACCACGTTTGAGGGAATTGGGGATCTTATGATAAAGGAACAATTTCTCCAGGTGTGCCCTCTGGAGGTCCGCCAGTTCGTGTGTGACTGGAAACCCAAAACAGCAGACAAGGCTGCAGAGATTGCTGACGACTATGTGTCCACCAGGGAGCAAGGGATCAAGAGAGGAGCCACACTGCAGAGACCCCCAAGCGGGAAGGAGGGGAAAAGTTGGAGTTCACCACAGCCTGCGGTCTCCAAGTGGGGTAAGACAAACTCTGTCCCGGGTGCCCCCTCTACTTCCCCTGTCCCAAGAACTCTGGGCGCCCCGGGGACCCCCCTCCAAGTCCCAAGGAGAGGTCCGGCGATGTCACGCCTGTAACCAGCCAGGACATTTCAAGGCGGAATGCCCCAACCGCTCTAAGAACCCCCCTGTTTCCCCAGCCACGGCA
Organism: Leptodactylus fallax; assembly: GCA_947044405.1. NCBI lineage: Eukaryota > Metazoa > Chordata > Amphibia > Anura > Leptodactylidae > Leptodactylus > Leptodactylus fallax. The sequence continues at coordinate 71,149 of CAMRHE010000342.1, read as the reverse complement.
GCTGGCCCATCTGTATACTTGGTGGGGAGGGAGGCGTTGCAATCCGATGCCAACAGTCAACAGGTCATTGCGGGGGGTAAAGTGGTCATGGGATTTCGGGACACTGGGGCGCAGATTACTCTGGTGCAACCTGACTTGGTCCCTGCGGACAGTATTATCCCTGGAAAAACTCTGACCCTGAAGGGTATTGGACAAGAACGCGTAACTGTGCCCATGGCTTGCGTCCATTTGGACTGGGGTGCGGGAAAAGGGATGCGTGATGTGGGGCTAGTGTCTGATCTGCCTGCCAATGTACTATTGGGAAGAGATTTGGGGCCCTTGGTGTCCCAATATGGGGTGGGAGCAGCCCCACCTCGCTGTGACAAAATGTCTGTACTGAAGGATGATTTTAATGAGGTGTTGAAGCCTGTCACCCAGGCAGAGGGAGGGGTTAGCCTTTCCCCCCCCCCCCCCCCCCCCCCCCCCCCCCCCCCCCCCCCCCCCCCCCCCCCCCCCCCCCCGCCGCCGCCCCCCCCCCCCCCCCCCCTTGCCCCCCCCCCCCCCCCCCCCCCCCAAAAAAAATAAGCGGGCATGAAAAAAAAATTTTGGGGGGCGCGCCCCCCGCCGCCCCCCCCCCCCCCCCCGGGGGGGGGGGCCCCCCCCGCGGCGCCCCCCCCCCCCCCCCCCCCCCCCCCCCTCCCCCCCAAACAATAAAAAAAAACCATATCAATATAATTCCCAATTTTTCCCCCCCCGGGTTTCCGGGGGGCCCCTTCTGGGATGCTGGGGGCAACCCCAACTGAGGACAATGTGCCAGGTGGTCAGGTAGGTCACGGGGATCTCAGGGCCGATCCGGATGAGGAACGGACCGCTGGTGTTGCGGTGGTAACCCGCAGCCAGAGTGCTAGGGGGGTGGAAGGTGCTCTGACCCCTGAGCCGTTCCCTCTGTCACCCGGAGATGGCACTGAGGCCGCCGTGACTAACCTCCCCACACTGGAGCCGGAGGAGTCCGGCGGGTATGTGACATGCACATCTCTTCTGTCTGGTTCCAGTCAGGAGTTCAGGGACGCTGTCCAAGCTGACCGCAGTCTGGACGCATTGAAGGAGCGTGCTGATCAACCTCCCTTGGAGTCGGACAAGGACCGCGTGTACTGGGAGCAAGGGAGGTTGTACCGGGAAACGATCCCCACAAAGGGAAAAGAAAGTCGGCTCAGGGAGAAACATTTGGTGGTACCCCAACCCTATCGGGTGGAGTTGTTGCGGATTGCTCATGATATTCGACTGGCAGGCCACCTGGGGATCGCTAAGACCAAGGCTCGCCTCAGCCACTTATTCTACTGGCCTAAGATGGGGACAGATGTAGCTAAATACTGCCGTTCATGTGACACTTGTCAGAGTATGGGCAAGGCTGGGCAAGGCTCCAAAGCACCAATGATACCTATGCCCATCATAACCGAACCTTTCCAGCGGGTGGCTGTGGATCTCATTGGACCCCTGTCCATTCCCAGTCGCACCGGGAAACGTTTCATATTAACGGTAGTAGACTACGCTACTAGGTACCCGGAAGCTGTCGCGCTGTCTTCCACCCGGGCTGATGTAGTGGCCAAGGCTCTGGTAGGCATCTTCTCCCGTGTTGGATTTCCCAGAGAGATTCTCACAGACCAAGGTACCCAGTTCATGTCTGCCTTGATGCAAGGCCCATGTAAGGTAACAGAGGTGCAACATCTGGTGTCCAGCCCGTATCACCCACAGACCAATGGCCTGTGTGAACGGTTCAATGGCACCCTGGAGCAGATGCTCAGGATGTTAGTTGAGTCCCACGGGCGCGACTGGGAGCCTTATCTTCCGCACCTGCTGTTCGCTTACCGGGAGGTGCCGCAAGCCTCAACGGGGTTTTCCCCCTTTGAGCTCTTGTACGGGAGACGTGTACGTGGGCCCCTAACTCTTGTGAAAGAGTCCTGGGAAGGAGAAACAGCCATCCAAGGTGTGCCAGTCGTGCCCTTGGCCCAAGTGCAGACGGCATGGGGTGCTGGAGGTGGGACCCAAGAAGGGGGTGTGTCAAATGTATTACCTGTCAATGTATTGTGGAGGTATGGTTTGGGGAAGCATAATCTCAGTCATTTGCCCAAGGTATCACCATCACCCACCCAAGTACAGGAGGAACAGGGTGTAGGCCCAAAGGGGCAAGGCGTCTGGGAGGGAGGACAGGGTCCAAACATACCTGTGCCAGAACCAGAGGTGCCCCTAGGTTTGGAAGCAAAGGGGGAGGTGCAGAATCCCCTAGAACTCTCCCAACTAGTGGCTAGTGTCGGAGAGACCCTGAGAGACTGCCGGGAAGGGGTCTCTAAACTGGTATCACAAGGGCCTGGGGTTGAGAGTGTGGATCTGCGGGATGCCAGCCCTCAGCACGAGGTCCCAGTGCAGGCCGGGGGTAGCCAGGTGGGCAGAGACTGCCGGGATGGGGTCTCAGCACCGGTACCACAAGGGCCTGGGGTTGTGAGTGTGGGTCTGAGGGACGCCAGCACTCGGGGGAGGGACCCAGAGCAAGCAGGAGGTAGCCAGGTCTACTTAATTCCGAGCCTGAACCTTAGAAGAGTCTCCATTCAGACAGGAGAGGAAGAGGGTATCAGTACGCCAGGAATATGGTCAGGGACCAGCGCAGGTCCCGGCGGGGTGAGGCCGCCAAGGTGCCCGCGGAAGGCGATCTTAGGATCGTCCTTCCTCCCGACACGCTCTAAAAGGGGGAGGTGTGATGAACCGACCCTCAGTTTTATATCTTTCTTGGAAGTGTGTTTTACTTGCTTAGGTCAGTCCTTCCCCCACTTGGAATGCGGTGCTTTAGTTGAGTCCACAGTGCTGGACGATACGCTTCACTGGTTTTATGTGTGTTCATTGGAGATGGCTTGCTATAGCCAGGCACTTTTATTATCCCTGGCCAGATGGGATGGGGGATAGCAAGCCTTAACTTCACCCTTCTCTCCGAGGGTTCTGCAAAGGTGGGAGAAGGGGGGCTGCCTGGGAGCAAGGGGTGGGTGGAGCACTAGCCATATGCTGTGGGCAGACCTGGATTCTGGGGTCATTCAGCAAAGAGGCAGTAAGGAGCTCTGATCTGGGAGAAGATGAGAGGGCCTGCCCTACTGAGGAATGCTTTGAGGGCCTAGTTCTGGACAGCATGTAGAAGGATTGTTTTATGCAACTTGCTTAAGCTTGCGCCCTAGGCCCAAAACTCTGCTGTGGTCTAGAGAAACGGACTACGAGCCTATGCCGGTATTTTCTCTATCTTTTAATTCCCCTGTTTATTTTTGTGTATTGTATCATTGCCCTTTTGCTTGTATGTTTATGCTTGATCATATTAATATTGTATATTTCTGTATATGCTATTAATCCATACCGACCCACTTGGGTTATTAAACATATAAAACTTATATCGCTCATTTCATTTTATCCTATGACCCGGTCTACTCACAGTGTGTGAGTGGGAGGTTAAGAAAGAAGTTTGATCGCAGGCGTGCCAGGCGGCTGGGCGAGGCGATATTCTTCACAGTACTGTTAAATTCGGATGGTGTAAAGTATTATCAGTAGTACAAGCTGTATCAGTTATGGTGCATTCACATCTGCGTCATTTAGTCTGATCTTCTCTGTTCTGTCATAGGACCAGAAGAATGGATTAAACAATAAAAAAAGTCCGCCTAATGACTGACAACAATGGATACTCGACATTAAAGGGTATGTTGAGTATCTGTTATTATCTGACATCACCAGACAAAGTCAGGCTTGCAGGACTTTTTCATCCAGGATGTAAGGGTGGACGCCCAATGCAAATGTGAATGTAATTTACAGAGGACCTTTCACCACCTTCAACAAATACAGCTCTTTACATCAATTGGTAGGTGTTGCTCCACTGATTCTAGAACAGTTAAACTTTTTTTCTCTAGCCCCCACGGTTCCTGAGCAATCAGTGCAGTTAGTTTTGGTGTCTTATATGTTATTTATGCTCTGTACAGTCAGGAGGGCGGTGTCAGGCAGGAGCAGGCAAGAGGTGTGATTCTGAGCTCTGACACTGCCCTTCTGACATTATAGAGCTTAAATAGCATATCAGGCACCAAAATTTCTTGCACTTGTTGCTCGGGAATGGTGGAAGCTAGAGAGAAAATTCCAACTGCGCTGGAATCAGTGGAGGGACGCCTATTAACATATGCTAAGAACTTGAATTGGTGGAGATGGTGAAAGGTCCCCTAAGTCATATGATACAGTATTCACCTTGGCAGCAAACACTACTTTTGCTATGACATCCCTAGTGCCATTCACTATATTACCCACAGTAGCCAAGAAGAGGGAAGCTGCACTAAGTGCTATATGTAGCTCATGAGACGCTGGTACAGCGTTTACGCTACTACAGAATCCAAAAAGTATTGAATGCATACTGCAGTAGTACTCTACAATGGAGGTCGAGGGGTCGCAGTGTGGTACATCCCATGGTAGAATAGTAGGTCGTGTCAGAAGAGGTAGTGGCTGACAGGGAGGTGGAGGGTCAGGAACAGCTTTCTCTGGCTTTTTGTTCTCTGCTCCCCCAGCCGATCACCTTTTGATATCAGGTAGTGGATTGGTAGGAGAATCTCCCAAAAAATGAGGTGTGGGGACCGCGCTTCACCAAAGATGCTTTATTATACTCAAATAACACAACGCGTTTCGGGGAAATCAGATCCCCTTTATCAAGTGTACAAGAGACTAAACATAAAAACAATAAAAGAATACACATGTAAAGAGTCAGTAATTGGAATTTAGAACCAGTGAAATTAATGATACCATTCTATGGGATAAAAGAAAAGTATCCCACCAGATAGTATTGTCATGGATAGATAAATAAATAAATAAATAAATAAATAAATGAATAAATAGTGGTAATGAATGTACTCAAAAAAATAAATAATAAATAAGTAAAGCTAAAAGGCTAATAAATGCAATATAAAATCAAACTGCACATAAGAGTAAAAACTATACATAAAAAGGTTTAAACCAATGTTTTTTGGTACTTACCAGCCTGAGGAGGTAGGCTGTGAGATCTGAAGTGAGTGAGAGGCAAATGTAGAGACCACTTTCAGAAAGGCTTATAAAGGTATGGTGAAATGGGACCACCCCTAGGGGGAGGGGTTCAAACTTGTGGGGAAAGATTCGATTGAGAGATAAAGTTTTAATTGAGAAGGGAAAGAAAAAAAAAAGAAAGAAAGAAAACAAAATTAAGAATTGGTAATGCTAAATGTTTCATTCGCGTTCGGAGATCGCTACTGCGCATGTGTGTAGCGGTCTCCCGCTCTGAGTCATATGTTTCTGTGTAGGGCGTAGGACTGATCTGAACTATGATTGTTATGAAATATAGCACTAAAAAGAAGAAATAATGTTAATGAGTAATGAGAGGGCGGACATCATGCTCATATGACTGGGGCTAGAGATTGTATCATAATACATGGATAAATGAAAAATGAAAATGGGTAATAAACATATGATTATGGCTAAGAATTATATTTCACTATAAACAAATATATACATAATAATTATAAGTGATAGGCATAGAACAAAAATGATGACAATACATATGCATATGGGTTGAAACGAATGTACTGGAGGGGAGAAGATAATGCCGGCGATGTGTGGATATGCAAATATATACACACGCCTTAGAATACCTAGTCATATACAGACTCAAGTGCTTCATTAAGCCCAGCTGGTGTTAGAGAGTTAAATTTAAAAATCCAATACATTTCCTTTCTCTTGAGCTTTTCAAATCTGTTGTTGGTATGGGCAGGAATGTGGTCTATTGGTGTGATTTTGAATGCAACGAAACAAGGCATGTTTTGATACACTGTGTTTGAGGTAGCCATTAGTTACATTAGATCTGTGCTTATTTAGCCTCTCCCTTAATGGTCTGATGGTCCTTCCTACATACTGGAGGCCACAAGGGCACTCCAGGACATAGATGACAAAGGAGGATGAACAGTTCAGGAAATGTTGATGAATAGTGATGAACTGAATACTATCTATCTATTATCTCTGGATCCCACAATGCCAACCGAACAAAAAACTTTTATCAGATAGTATTCAGTTCATTCTTGAACATAATGTGTTCACCTTTGAGTTAAAACTCTATTTGCAGAAACGTGGTACTGCTATGGGGACCCGTTTCGCTCCGAGCTGAAGATTAACGCGGGGAAGACCAAGGAGATGGTGGTGGACTTCCGCAAAAGCAGAAGCCCTCCTAAACCAGTGGACATCCTGGGGACGGGCATCGAGATTGTGAACACCTATAAGTACCTGGGTTTGCTCCTTAATAATAAGCTGGACTGGGTAGATCATATGGAGGCCCTGTACAGGAAGGGCCACAGCAGGCTCTACCTGCTTAGGAAACTGAGAGCCTTTGGAATCCGGGGGGGCACTTCTTAGAACTTTCTTCAACTCGGTAGTGGCATCAGCCATCTTCTTTGGAGTGGCCTGCTGGGGGAGCAGTATATCAACCAGGGACAGAAATAAACTTGACAAGCTGATTAGAAAGGCCAGCTCTGTCCTGGGGAGCCCACTGGACCCAGTGCAGGTGGTGGGTGACAGAAGGATACTGTCCGTGGTGAGCTCCATGCAGAAGAAGAAGTCCCATCCCATACATGAGACTGTGATCGCGCTGAGCAGTACTGTCAGTGACCGACTGCTCCACCCTAGGTGTGAGAAGGAGCGCTATCGGAAGTCTTTCCTCCCCACCGCGGTTAGGCTGTACAACCAACACCGACCTAAGCGGAGATCATTACACACAGAGAACTGAAATATCTCTCTGCCTGTTAAATCCCCCCCCCTCTGCTACGTCCTATCTGTCTGTCTGCTATTAATGTAATGCCTCTCACCTTGGAACATTCCTGTACATGTTGTATTTGTATTTGTATCTGCTTATCTTATCTTATCTTTGCTGCTGTAACACACTGAATTTCCCCATTGTGGTACTATTAAAGGACTATTATTATTATTACCACTATTTATTCATTTATTTATTTATCTATCCATGACAATACTATCTGGTGGGATACTTTTCTTTTATCCCATAGAATGGTATCATTAATTTCACTGGTTCTAAATTCCAATTACTGACTCTTTACATGTGTATTCTTTTATTGTTTTTATGTTTAGTCTCTTGTACACTTGATAAAGGGGATCTGATCTCCCCGAAACGCGTTGTGTTATTTGAGTATAATAAAGCATCTTTGGTGAAGCGCGGTCCCCACACCTCATTTTTTGGGAGATTCTCCTACCAATCCACTACCTGTATACCGTCTGGATAACAACCCCCAAAAAAAAAAAGAAAACACGAAGAACACACACAAAAAAAAAAAAAAAAAACACACCAACCACCCCCCCGTAAAAGTGGAGGACAAAAAAAAAAAAAAAAGAAAAAACCCAACCTAACTAAAAAACCAAAAACCAAACTAATTTGGAAAAAAAAAAAACAAAAAAAAGGGTATATTATAAAAACCAAACCAAACAAAAAAAAAACCAAATAAAAAAAAACAAAGTTTTTTTTCTACTTTAAGGCCTTTTACCATACTATTAAAAGAAAATTCTTTTTTTTTTTTCCAAAAAAATAACACCCCCCACACCAAAAAAAAAAATAAAAAAAAAACAACATATTTAAAAAAAAAAAACACACTAGGCCCCACGCCAAATTTTTTTTAATTTTTTTTTTAAAAAATACACATTTAAAAAAAGGTTGAATTCCCCCGGCCGCCCCCCCTCTACACTGGCAACAAAAGCTTAAACTTCATCTGATGTAACAATCCCCCTATGGCAAGAAGCCCCGCCGCCGGCCCGCCTGCAGACTGCATATGATAGTGTATATGTCCCAGTAGATTGAACACTATAGTATCTATATAACTGTAATTTTATTGAAAAATTTTTCATTAACAAGGAATAAAGAAAAAACAAAAAAACAATAATAATCAAACAAACAGGAAGCATTGAGGTAAATAGAGGCTATCTGCCTCCTCCCCCTAAGCAATATGCATTTAAATTAAGCAGTGAACAAGGGAGGGGGGAATGGAGGGATTAAGAAGACAAGGGTAGGACCAAAGGGAAGGGGGGGGGGAGGGAAGGAGAGGACTAGAGATCAGAGACCCTGTAATGTACAATACATGTCCCAGGGTGCCCAAATAGCCCCAAAGGCTTCCCGTGAATTATGTAGGCCAGCAGTCAGGTATTCAAGACTCCTCACATCCTTCATTCTAGCCACAAGCTCAAGACTAGATGGGGGACTCACCTTCTTCCAGTTTCTAGCTATGAGAGTTTTAGCTGCAGTACAAAGATGCAAGAAAAGCCTGGATGACTTATTGCTCAGGTGTCTGGGGGGAAGGTTCAGGAGATAAAGAAGAGGGTCAAGAGGAACCTCTTGCAAAAAGAGAGCAGTCGTCAGAGTCCTGACCTCCCTCCAAAAACCGAGGATGAGAGGGCACGTCCAAAAGATATGGTGCAGGGTACCCACCGCAGCTCCACAGCGCCAGCACCATGGGGGAACTAATGGGTTTAAAGTATGAAGGAGAGCCGGAGTATGATACCAATGCATCAACAGCTTATACTGCGTTTCCCTAAACGTAATGCACTGAGATGATTTCTGGGCCCGAGACCATACAATCCGCCACTGTTCCTGGGAGATGGGTTTACCCACCGCCTCCTCCCATTTAAACATATAGCGATGATTAACAGGAGAGCCTGTAGTTTGTGAGTTAAGAAGTTGGTAAATAGAGGATATAAAGCCCCTAGTGGACGTGCCTGCACGGCAAATCTTTTCAAAAGCGGTGGGGAGTGACACCTTAAGAGACCCATGGAGGGAGCGGACAAAGTGAACCACCTGCAAGTAATGGAACCATTCAGTACTTGGCAGGTTTTGATTAGCTGTAAGATAAGCAAAGGACCTGAGTTCCAAGGTTCCAGGGTCAACCATATCAGCAATCCGGTAAAGGCCAGCTTCAGACCACACTTTAGTCATGGCAGAAGTCAGGCTCTCTGGGAGAAGGGGGTTGTATAGTATGGAGACCATAGATGAGCGCGGGGACATCAGGGAGAATCTAGCACAACAGGTAGACCAGATAGATCTAGTAAACCGAATGGGGCCCAACAGGTACGAGGCAGGGGGGGTGGGGGGGGGGAGCTGACCCACAGAAGCGCGTTAGGATGCATGGGTGCCAGCCATAGCTTCTCTACCTGCACCCATCTGGTGTATGCTGGCATAGCCGCCCAGAATGGGATATGGCGTAAGTGGGCCGCCCAGTAATAATGTAACAGATGTGGGACAGCCATACCCCCAGACCCCCTATCCGCCAGCATAACAGATCTAGGTATTCGGTGTCGTTTTGCTTTCCAGATAAACTGGAAGATAGCTTTCTGTAGGTTCCGTAATTCTCCCCGAGGTATCGCGACTGGGAGAGTCTCGAAAAAATACAGTAGCTTCGGGAGGAGAGTCATCTTGACCGCAGCAATTCTCCCCAAAAGGGAGATAGGCAAGGGTTGCCATTTGTCCAATAGGGCTCTTAGCTCACAAAACAACCGCGGGTAGTTTGCCGAGTAGAGGGTCGCATAGGAAGTGGATATATGGACTCCCAGGTAGCGGATAGAGGACTCCCGCCACTGGAAATCGTAATTACTGCGGAGGAGAAGGAGAAGGTCCCGTGGGATGTTAAGTGGGAGTGCCTCAGTCTTCGCGGGGTTCACCTTATACCCTGAGAGATCACCATAGGTCTCTAGCGAGCGCAGCAAGTTTGGAAGGGTAGTATGAGGGGAGGTGAGAGTGAGGAGTACATCGTCCGCAAAGAGAGATATCTTAAATTCCTTATCTTGGACCATGATGCCCTTGATATTAGGGTCTCGCCTAATCTTGGCCGCTAGCGGTTCAATGCAGAGGGCAAATATGATGGGTGACAGGGGGCAACCCTGCCTAGTGCCATTTCGAATAGGGAAGGAGGGCGAAGATGCATGGGGAAGCTTGATTGCTGCTGAGGGTAAGGAGTAAAGGGCCTGGATAGCTGTGAGAAAAGGTCCCGTAAGCCCGAACGCCTTAAGCGTAGTATGCATAAACGACCAATTTATGCGGTCAAAAGCCTTTTCAGCGTCCAGGCTCAAGAGAAGGGCCGGGGTAGAATAATGATTGGCCACCTCCACCAAATCCACAGTCCTCCTGGTGTTGTCACCACCCTGACGACAGGGGATGAATCCCACCTGGTCCTTATGGACAAGCAGAGGGAGCCAAGCATTCAGTCTATTGGCTAAGAGTTTGGTGAAAAGTTTCAGGTCCGTGTTCAGCAAAGCAATCGGTCGGTAGTTAGCACAATCCTGCAAGTCCTTACCCGGTTTAGGGACCAATGTGAGTAGTGAAGAGAGCATAGTCGGGGGTATAGGGGAACCTGAAAGGAAGGAATTGAAGAGGGACAATAGATGAGCAGAGAGTTCACCCTGGAAAACCTTATAATAATTGTAAGTGAACCCATCTGGGCCTGGGGCTTTCCCATTTGGGAGGTCCCTCAGGACCCCTTCTAGTTCCTCCCTGGTGATGGGGGTGTTCAGGGAGGTTAGGGCCTCAGGAGGAAGGCGTGGGAGACAACAATCCTTTAAATAGTCTTCCAGTAGTGTTGAGTCATCCCCAGGGAGTAGTGCTCGTGGGGGGGGTAAGTCATACAGCTTAGAGTAGTAAGAGTGGAACGCCAGCGCCACAGCATCAGGGTGATGTTGAAGAGTACCCGCGGGGTCACGGACAGAGTGTGGTGTGGAAGAGGCCCGATGATCCCTGAGGGTTCCTGCCAGGAGGGTATGAGATTTATTACCTCGTTCAAAAAACCGCTGACGGGTATAAAGGAGAAGTCGTTCCACATGGCGGGTCTCCAAATCACGGAGGTCCGCCCGGGCCAGGACCAAACGGCGAAGAACCCCCAGGGATGGATGCGCTGCCAAAGTCGTCGTAAGGGACCGAATACGGGCTTGGAGGAGCTGTTCCTGGGCCTGTCTGTCCCTTTTAAGCCTAGAAGCCAATGCGATACAGCATCCTCTCATGACCGCCTTATGGGCTTCCCAGAGAATGGCAAGAGAGTCTACCGAGCCTAAGTTGTCCCTAAAATAATCTATCAAGTGTGTGCGCAGGGTCTCGAGGGAGGTCGGCGAATTGAGCAGTGTTTCGTTAAGATGCCAATGACATTGGCGAGTAGGCACTGGAGTCGTAGATAAGGTAACCACGACTGGGGCATGATCAGACCAGGTGAGAGGGCCAATGTTCGTGTCCCTAAGCAAACGAAGAGCGGGAGCATTTCCAAAGAAGTAGTCAATGCGGGTGTGAGTGTTATGAGGGTGAGAAAAGAAGGTGTAGGAGCGCGCCGTAGGATTGTCCACTCGCCAAAGGTCATACAAAGAGTGGGCGCGGATCAGCCTGCGGAACTCCCTTGCAAGTTGGGCCAACCTATGGGGGGTTGGGCCCTGGGGTAACGCCAGACGATCCGCCCGTTCAGAGAAGACCATGTTAAAGTCTCCCCCCACCAGCCAAGCTGATGGTGGGAGAGCGCGCAGACGGGAGAATACCCGGCGCAAGAACGGGATCTGTGCTGAATTGGGGGCATAGACATTGCATAAAACAATCGGGGCACCATAAAGGAGCCCCTCCAAGATAACAAACCGGCCACCTGGGTCTATGTGGGAAGTCGTCACTGTAATTGGGCAGGATCGAGAAAGAAGGATAGCCACCCCAGCTCTGCGTCGATTGTGGAAGGCTGAAAAAGCTACGGGAAAATAATGCTTAGCGAAGGCAAAAGTACCAGCGCGGTCAAAATGAGTCTCCTGAAGAAACGCCACATCCGCTCGTAAGGAGCGGAGTTCTCTAAGGACATGGCGCCTTTTAATGTTGGAACCCAGGCCCTTGACATTAATTGTCACGCACCTAACCATTGGGACCCAGGATTGGAGGACAGTGGCGGATTGCAATAAGCTCACCCATCTCACATGACGCTGGCAAGTTTCCCTCGGAGAGGCAAAAGGGCAATCCACAAACAGGAACCCAAAGTCGAGGCAGGGTCTCTAGATCAGGGAGGGGGGGGGGGGAAAGAGAGGGAGGGAGGGAGGCAAAAGACATCATAAATGACAAAGTAAAAATAAAAACAGTTAAACAATACTTTGTGGGCGAGGCTAAGTCACTCGCCTGGGGACCAATGAGGGCAGCCAGAGGTCCAATCAGGATCAATGGCCGCACAGTCCAAGTATCCCCTTAGGGGGGGAGAGCGTGGACAGGAGGTCGGAGGGGAGGCGGTGGATCCCCAACCACCAGTAAAAAGAAGGAAGGAAGGGGAGTCACCGGAACCCCACCCCGCCCCACTCCGCTAAAACAATCCAATAATAAGCATAATAGATGAGACCCGTAGACCTAAAAAAGAAAAAAAAAAGGAGCAAACATAACATTAAGGCATGCAGATTCCAAAGCACCACCGAGAAAAGGGAGAACGTCTCAAGGGGGGGCAGCCTCCTCAGGGATCAGTCTCCAGCCGGGGCCTCCGAGTGGTCACCACCGCGGAGGATGCATGACGTCGTCTGGGCTCCAATCGTTGCCAAACCGGTGGTGGGGGAGGGGGTGGAGAGAATAGCTCCCAGTCTGTTAAATCCGGCAGGGGAACATCCAATAGGTCACAGAAGAGAGGCAAATCCGCAAAGGAGCGAAGCGTAGCGGAGCGACCATCCCTACGAGCAATGAGAGCAAACGGAAATCCCCACCGGTAAGGAATTTGGTGCTCCTGAAGAATCTGGAGGAGGGGTCGGAGATGGCGGCGTTTCTGGAGGGTGATTAGCGACAGATCCTGATAGAATTGTAGTGGAGCTCCCTGAAACTCGAAGTCTTTGAGTTTGCGCACTTTGCTCATTATAGCCTCTTTAAGGGTGAAGTCGTGGAGGCAGCAGATGACATCACGGGGTGTGGCGGAAGATCCTCTGGGTCGAAGGGCTCGATGTGCCCTATCAAACTTAATTTTGTGGGACGGGGGGCTCCTGCAGTATAGTGTTGAAGACAGCCTCCAGCAGAACAGGCAGATCCTCAGATTGGTCAGCCTCTGGGAGTCCCTTGATGCGTATATTGTTGCGCCGGCCCCTGTTGTCAAGATCCTCCAAGTGGCGTTGCATGTCCCGTATAGCTGAACCCTGTTCAGTGGTAGTATCATGCAGTGAGGCAACATAGTCTCTGGTAGTGTCATGGTCATTCTCCAGCGTGTCCATTCGGTTAGCAATGGAGTGTAAATCAGTGCGGAGGGTAGCAATTTCAGATCGGAAGGACGCTGTGATTTCCGCAACCATACTTTTAAGGTCTTGTTTAGTAGGAAGTTGAAGAAGAAGGTCCGCCATGGATGATGGTGCTGAAGATGGGCCTGGAATGCAGCTCTGGGGGTGCAGGACTGGAGGGGGGGAGGCATAATCCTTGGGAGTGTGGGGCGGAGGAGCCCCTACGCCAGCGCCTTCCACCGCGCCATCCCCCCCTGAGCTATGGAGGGGAGGGGCGATGGGGGAAGATAGTAGATGGGGGGCCACAGAGACCAGCTCTGTGGCCACAGGCTGCAACTCATCAGCGGTGTAGGAGGGAGCAGAGCCACTGACCTCAGAACTCCTTGAGAAGCTGGAGACATCCGGGGTCCTCTCATGCCGCTCTGCCAGGAGTGCTGGTGAAGCAGAATGTAGTTGCTGGGACATCCCAGGGTGAGGAGACTGTGGGAGTACTCGTGCTGGGGAAACTCTGGGTTGCCCAGGCGCCGACAGGGATCTCTGTTGAAGCGGCGCTCCGCTGGCTGACAGGGGGAGCGCGGGAGGAGAGAAGCTGCGCTGCGACCCCTGTGCCTGGAGAGCGGAGGAAATCCAAGATGGCCGCCCCGCAGCAGCCTGGCCCGGTAGAGAAGGCCGCTGGGCCAGAAAGGCGTCCAGGGTGGCCCCCCCAGACCTCTCCACGGGCGCTGGGGTGCCCGGGGCCACCTTCCTCGGTAAGCGCTTGCCCATACTGCGCCTGCTGAGGGGTCCACGGGTCTCAGTAGCGAGCGGAGGAGCGGAGAAGGACCTGCGCGCGTGCTACTCCATGCGCGTCCAGGCCACGCCCCCCCCCCCCCAACAAAAAAAAAAAAAAAAAAAAAAAACACACCACACAAAAAATAAAAAAAAAAAAAAAAAAAAAAAAAAATAATTAATTAATATTAAAAAAAAACAAACACAACAAAAAAAAAAAAAAAAAAAATACAACACCAAAAACCTCCATCTTCCCCCCTCCCCCCCAAAAAAAAAAAAAAATTATTTTTAACCAAAAAAAAAACATTTTTTTTAAAAAAAAACAAAAAAAAAAAAAAAAAAAAAAAAAAAAGAAAAAAAATTTTTTTTAAAAAAAAAAAAAAAATAAAAAAAAAGGACACCCATCACACCCCACCACAACACACCACACAAAAAAAAAAATTTATAACAAAAAATGTTATCTCCCAAAAAAAAACCCCCCCTCTTTTACCCCCCAAATTTTTTTTTCTGTCACACACAGCCGCAAAATAGATCAAAACACCCGACATACACAAGGTAACAACATAATGGTCAAGGGACAAATCATACTTGACTACATTACACATCCTGGCTTGATATTTTTCTTACAATACTAACCAATACATTAAATTTCAACAAAAAGTTTTGAGCAGCTAAAACTAAAACTTGCAAGATAAAAAAAAAACAACCTCAGTCCTGCCGCACTACAATTAGTGTATATGTAAACTCCTTGCAAGGATGTTATTCCAGGTGCGTCCCCTCCTAACTACTTACTCAGGAATATGTTAGCAGAGTTATAGCTAGACTTTCCTTCACCCGGGGCAAAGGTTCAGTTTGCCACCTTAGTCCTATATCTTATAAAGCTTAATCCATGCACAATGGCTTGAGGGCACCCTGTGTGGCACCCATGGCAATTGCCAGGTCAGTCTCTGACTAGCTACACCCCTACTATTAGCATTAGGGCTTTACACTTATGAAATTCTGTTAAACTTACAGACCTAGACCAGCTATAATATTTACAGGAGATAGCAGATGTCACATTCAGACCCCAAAAGGTCCCTTTGTCCTATAGGAGGTGACCAGTACTATAAATAGCATGTGAGCTGAGGGACTCCATTACAGATTCTGAGTTTTTACATTGGGACACAGAAGCATCCAGGATAGATAGATAGATAGATAGATAGATAGATAGATAGATAGATGTCTCAAATGCTGACCATGGTGACACAACAATGCTTTGCTTCCAATGATTGTCTTAAAACATAATCGACATTCCGATGTCAATGTACACATCCCACCCAACTGACAATCACACTACAATTGTCTATCAGACGAAGTGGGGTACACAGTGGGGTTCTAGTAAGGCCATCCCAATATCATATGATGTATCAATATCACATAAATGTGGGTACAATTGTAAGTGAAATCACCTGAGCTCTTGTGAAACCGGCTTATATCATATTTTGTACTGTGTTACTAACACTGAATTTATTTTTGCCAACTCTCCTTCCCAATGTTATCATGCTTTACTACTAATGTGCCAGATAATCGTACGCAAGAGTCCACCTATGAAGAGAAGTGCACATGAGGAAAACACAAGAGTCCTCCTATAAAGATAGGCCTTGAAGGGGCTGTGTCTAGTATTGTGGCTCAAAATAACAGGCCTAAGTACAGAATCAAAGCCATAAGACCCCTTTTATAATGTTGAAAAGTCCCTACCCCCTAGGGTTAGTATAGTATGTTATGGCAGGCAAGGGGCAGCTATGGCAGTGCTCTAGAGTGAAAATCTCACCAAACAGTACCTTATTTTTCATGGCTGTGGAGTTGCAGGCGGAGTGGAGGAATTGGAGTCTGGGCCATTTATGGATGGAGTCAGGAAAAAAAATTATCAACTTTAAAATATGACTAAAGGATTTATAGATTTCAATGAGTCAGCGCTGCAATACCTACACTCGCCACTACAGTCTGTACGGTGAGTGAGCACAGCAATATGTAAATAATACCGAGAGTCACACTGTCTGGGTACCCCACAGATCTAATATTGATGGCTTAGCTTAAGGATGGGGCATCAATGTTAGAAACCAGATAACAGATAACCCCTTTAATTATATTATACAATTATTGATATTGTCTACTCTTAATTAGATGTATAAGTTATTAAATATTTATTTCATAAGAAGTCTCTAGATTTTTTGTGAATTACTGCTTCTGACTGGCCATGGCTATCAGTCATTTATGAAGGAGTTGAAGTTAGGCTGTGGTAAAATAAGAGTCAGAGTCGGTGGTCAGGCCTACATACTCCATAGCCCTGTTATCTCTGTAATGTGATATAGAGGAAGTGTCGCCTATAAATATTTATGCTATTTAAATATGTCAATGCATGCTAAACACTAGGTAATATAATCTCTAAATATCATTTCTTGTCATGGTATAACTAAACTTGGGCGGGAGGAAATACTGGCTCTCATTGAAGAGACTCAGTGGTATATAGAGACTTATTTACAAGCAATGCTTCTTGGGAAATGGTATGCAAATTGGCTCATTAGTTTGGCCACGTGAGCTTATTTGCATATTACCGTACAAGTAAATGTTTTAGAAACACATAAAGAAGCAATAAACAAGCTACAGCTAAAGCAAATAGTCTGTGATCATCACCAGGCCAAAAATAATGGGCACTGGTTTGTTCATGTGAACCAATCGCTGACATATTATATGGCCTAAACAACAAAGAATATTCTAAGATTTCATGGAATTTATATAGATTGAAAGTTTAACATGAGATAGAAACTTATTCATGCGCTTTTTCTGAGATGACAGTCAGAAAAATGAATGCAAAAAAAAAAAAAAAGGAGAGATAAAATCTGTACAGGATCATCTGCCAGGTTATATCAGGAGTATTTCATAAAGGTATTGATGGCCAGACATATGTATATATTGTACAGTGGGGAAAAAAAAAGTATGTAGTCAGCCACCAATTGTGCAAGTTCTCCCACTTAAAAAGATGAGGCCGGCCTGTAATTGACATCATAGGTAGACCTCAACTATGAGAGACAAAATGAGAAAACAAATCCAGAAAATCACATTGTCTGATTTTTGAAGAACTTATTTGCAAATTATGCTGGAAAATAAGTATTGGTCACCTACAAACAGGCAAGATTTCTGGCTCTCACAGACCTGTAACTTCTTCTTTAAGAGGCTCCTCTGTCCTCCACTCATTACCTGTAGTAATGGCTCCTGTTTGACATTGTTATCAGTATAAAAGACACCTGTCCACAACCTCAAACAGTCACACTCCAAACTCCACTATGGTGAAGACCAAAGAGCTGTGGAAGGACACCAGAAACAAAATTGTAGACCTGCACCAGGCTGGGAAGACTGAATCTGCAATAGGCAAGCAGCTTGGTGTGAAGAAATCAAGTGTGGGAGCAATAATTAGAAAATGGAAGACATACAAGACCACTGATAATCTCGCTCGATCAGGGGCTCCATGCAAGATCTCACCCCGTGGGGTCAAAATGATCACAAGAACGGTGACCAAAAATCCCAGAACCACACGGGGGGACCTAGTGAATGACCTGCAGAAAGCTGGGACTAAAGTAAAAGCCTACCGTCAGTAACACACTACGCTGCCAGGGACTCAGATCCTGCAGTGCCAGACGTGTCCCCCTGCTTAAGCCAGTACATATCCGGGCCCATCTGAAGTTTACTAGAGAGCATTTGGATGTTCCAGAAGAGTATTGGGAGAATGTCATATGGTCAGATGAAACCAAAGTAGAAATGTTTGGTAGAAACACAACTCGTCGTGTTTGGAGGAGAGTGAATGCTGAGTTGCATCCAAAGAACACCATACCTACTGTGAAGCATGGGGGTGGCAACATCATGCTTTGGGGATGTTTCTCTGCAAAGGGACCAGGACGACTGATCTGTGTACATGAAAGAATGAATGGGGCCATGTATCATGAGATTTTGAGTGCAAACCTCCTTCCATCAGCAAGGGCATTGAAGATGAAACGTGGCTGGGTCTTTCAGCATGACAATGATCCCAAGCACACCGCCAGGGCAACGAAGGAGTGGCTTCGTAAGAAGCATTTCAAGGTCCTGGAGTGGCCTACCCAGTCTCCAGATCTCAACCCCAGAGGAAACCTTTGGAGGGAGTTGAAAGTCCGTGTTGCCCAGCGACAGCCCCAAAACATCACAGCTCTAGAGGAGATCTGCATGGAGGAATGGGCCAACATACCAGCAACAGTGTGTGCCAACCTTGTGAAGACTTACAGAAAACGTTTGACCTCTGTCATTGCCAACAAAGGATATATAGCAAAGTATTGAGATGAACTTTTGTTATTGACCAAATACTTATTTTCCAGCATAATTTGCAAATAAATGATTTAAAAAATCAGACAATGTGATTTTCTGGATTTGTTTTCTCATTGTGTCTCTCATAGTTGAGGTCTACCTATGATGACAATTACAGGCCGGCCTCATCTTTTTAAGTGGGAGAACTTGCACAATTGGTG
The DNA here is from genome assembly GCA_947044405.1 of Leptodactylus fallax. Taxonomy (NCBI): domain Eukaryota; kingdom Metazoa; phylum Chordata; class Amphibia; order Anura; family Leptodactylidae; genus Leptodactylus; species Leptodactylus fallax. The sequence goes on along the minus strand of CAMRHE010000342.1, from coordinate 52,604 downwards.
GCTGACTAAATACTTTTTTTCCCCACTGTATATGGGCTGAGTATCTCCTATAGCTGTTGTTCAATATACAATTCCTGTACATTTTATATTACATTGTGCAAGTGTTCATGTAGACAGCATAGTATAGTACAGTAGTCCCCATATAAAATGCAGAACATTTTAAGACAGAACTCTCCCTTACACAGTAGATCTCAGCTTGTCATATATTGATCTGAGTGAGGTACAGTGTGAACACAGCCAGAGCAACACCACACACAGGCATTAGTATATAATGCTTGTATTTCTGCCATACAGACGGCTGGATTTCCACTTCCTCTTTCTTCCTGTTCTTCCTCTTCTTTCCTTTCAGGCGATTCTCAAAAGCTTCCAATTCAGCCTATGAACAGAACAAACCACAAATTTTATGAATTCAATCTCTATTACAAGGAGCAATCCATTAAATCAGGGGCTCAGCAAATGTTAAGATCATGTAATCCTATAACAGGTCTGTCTCATCTTGGCAACCCCTGTCTATATGTCCTATAAGGTCTCATGAACATCATAGAGGTAGGTCCCCTGCTCTGAGACACAATAGAGAGCGGCTGCCATTCTGGAAAAATCAGTTGTTTGCTAAGAGTGCCAGGAGTATGACCGGGGGCCACATTCTGAAAGAGCTCGTCTTGAAGAGACAAACCCTGAAAGGAATACAGATGCAGCAAAGTTTACCTTGATACTGATAATCTGCTGCAGTGTGATATCTTATCACAGAACATAACCAAAGCCTCTGAAAATCCATTGGCTCAAAGAGTTAGCTCAAAAACAGCAGAATAATTTGCACCTAAAAGCAAAATTTAGTGTTTTTTTGTCCTTATAGTAGAGCAAGTACAAGACCCCAATAGTGTTGTACTTTGACAGCAATCATGCTATAGTACAAGGTCTGTGGAATCAAAGTTGGGGCAAGTTTTGAGGGGAATTGGAAAAAACTCCAACTTCAAAATAAAATGATTAATTATATAATTAATTCGATGTATAGTATGTTACATATTTAGTCTTAGGAATTCAATAACCAGTTCACATGATACTAGACTAGACTTGTTCAATGCACATCCAACAGGCCTTGTGAAGCAGGGCTGTTTTAACACATTGGCAGGCCCTGTGCAAAGGTTTCATAAGTGGGCCCCCCCCCCCCATCTCCACCACTTAGAAATACTTGACCTGCACAAATTATAATGCCCCCTCAATGGCCCCCACATAGTATAATGTCCCTTAGTGGCTCTCACACAATTTAATACCTTCCTAGTGGCCCCATACAATATAATGCCCCTCATAATGTGACCTTCCAGGCTGCCCCCACATTTTCATGTCCCTCTCCAGGTTACCCCTTAGATTCATGTCTCACAACCCCCTGGTTGCCCCAACAGTGTCATGTGTCCCCCTGAGGTTGCTCCCACAGTATCATGTCCTGCCACCCCCCAGGTTTCCCCCACAGTTTCATGTGCCCATCAGGTTGCTCACTTAGTGTCATGTTCCCCCCACATTTTCATGTCCCCCTCCAGGTTACCTCCCAAGATTCATGTACCCCACAGCATCATGTGTCCCCCCAAGTTGCCCCCACAGTATCATGTCTCCCCATCCCCCAGGTTGCCCCCACAGTATCATGTCCTGCCACCCCCCAGGTTGCCCCCACAGTATCATGTCTCCCCACCCCTCAGGTTGCCCTCACAGTATCATGTCCCCCCACCCCACAGTTTCATGTCCCCAACTGTATATATCAAAGAGAAAAACAAACCTTAATACTCACCTTTCCTTGTTCACTCCTCTCTGGTCCCGGAGTCTTTAAGGAGTAACAGGCACGATGAAAGTGACGTCACTACATTGTGCCTCCTGCTACCAGGACACCTGGAGCAAAGACAGCGGCCGGGTGGTGAAGCAGGGAGCGGACGGCTCCCTACTTCATCACTGGCTTCATCCTCCGGACGCCGATGAGTTGATGCAGCAAGGACCCACTGCCCTGGACAGCGGGACAGCAAATACAGGACTGTCCTGGTGTCCAAAAGGGGCCCCGGTACCATAGGGCCCGTGCAAGTGCACCATTGGCCCTATGGTTAATACAGCCCTGTTGTGAAGCCTCCAGAGAGATAATACAAGATTCAAAACCTACTGCAATGTATACGGCTGGAGGTTACACACCATACAAAGGCTAGAGATCCCCTGACAATAATAAAGCAAACAATTTGGGGGTAATATTTTTTCTGTTATACAACATTTGGTTTTCTATAATCTATAAAGGGACAATTCGTGGTATTTTATCTGCAGATGATGAAAATGAAGAGGAAGAATGGCTTCTACCAGATGTAACACTGGGGATATCAGATCATCAATTCCACACATCATACAAGTGATGATTTAGTCCACAGAAGTGTGCTTGCATTTGGCACTGCATTCCTCATACACGAGACACCTGTTTCGAATACAATCATGTTCTACGGTTTAATCCACACTTGGAAGGAGTAAAATCATCTGTAACTTTGAACATTTAGTACTATCATATTCATCAATACTGTCACTTCTTTATAAATAATATGTTAAGGCTCTACAAGTCTTGTAGCTGCTCTCTTAACTATATGGACATCTCTATAAAATCATGTACGGACATAATGCATTCACATTATATGGACCATATTACAGCTGCAAATCCAGTTCCAACGGGTTCGGACTTACAGGATCATACAATGATGCTGCTACTTTGGGTTAACGTGAATCTAGCCTTAAAGTTAGGGTTCTAGCATGTTCAGCTTGTTCTTTGTTTTCTTCTATTCATGTGACAAGTCTCAATGAGCTCCTAATTCCTACAGAGGTCCCACATAGTGGAAAATGCTGTGTTTTTGTTGTAGATTGTGTTGTGGTGTTTGAGCCAACGCCAGGAGTGGCTACACTAGGAATGGGAAATATATAGGAAGTACAGATACTTATACCTTATTCTCAATCCACTCCTGCCTTAAGCTGCAAAATCTGCAACAAAAAAGCTACTTTTCTGCAAAATGCATCCTTAGCCTTACACTACAAAGTCATCCATAGACCCCTATCTATCCATCTCTAGCGGTGCCATCGGGTCAATGGCACGTGACCGTAGCATCAATTACCGACCTCAGCGGTCACATGCCAATGCCCAGGACATGGCACATAGCTTCTGAACACATTGTATTAGTGACTGACTGTTTCTAGCAGATTTGGAAAAAATAAAGACAGAGTGGCCAACCCCCCCCCTTAACTAAGTTTACAGTCACAGTATATTGGTTGTTACAACCACAGACACAATTCTAGCCTGAGGCGCCAAATGTAATCCAAGATTTGGCTTTGTAGTTGACAGTACCTGTTGTCGGCGCTTCTCTTCTTCATTTGCTGCCTTTTCTTCTTCCTCTTTCATCTGTCAATATTAATAATAGAGGAATAATTCATGACATGTGTTGCATTCTTGCAAAAGAACTTAAAATAAGACACCAGCACTGCATATGAGAGCCTGGAATATATGAAGAAGCTGATCATAGAAAGCTCACGTACGCTCCTGGATGCAACTCTAACCATATTGGAAGACCAAAGGCTTAAATACATGGCTGGTTGACAACAGTGCAAATCCATCAACATGCATCAAGTAAATGGGGCGCGTTGGGGGTAGAGATCCTCACTAGAGCAGTGGCCCATTCACTTTGGGGTCCCTGCAGTCAGCATCTACAATCAGAATGTACTGACATATTCTAGAGCAGTGGTAGGCAGTCTTGGTGAAATAGAAATTTATAATACTTTTACTTATTTTGGACACAGCAAAATAAAAAGGCACATTACATAACACATTAAGCACTGTCCACAATATGGTACTGTGAAAGATCAGATGCATTGGATTTTTATTTGGAAGTTCCAGATGAAGTCAATGATAATACTTGTAAAGCTGCATCAAAACAACAGATTTGCTCCCTATCAATAGACCAGGTTGTAGTTTTAGGCAATGAAAACCCGAATGATACAGTATAAGCAAGTTACTCCGTATCCTTTAGCTAAGGGGTAACTTCTTCTTATTGGAATACCCCTTTAATGGTTCTGAGCGACTTTTTCAAAAATAAGAAACAAAAAGACAAGAAAGGTTAAACCTCCCAAAAAAAACAAACATTTTGATACTAATGACTTATCCACAGGATAGGCCATCAGCATCTGATTTGTGGTGGGGTCCAACACTCGAACCCCACACAGATCCACTGATGCGGCAGCCTTTGGGTGCCAGAAGCGACAGCAGTGGACTGGAAGCTGACGCAGTCTGCTTCTATTCAAGTAATAGGAACAGAGCTGCAGTTCCCCAGCGCCTATGGAGTTCTGCATGTATTACTTTAACAGGCGCAGATTGCTTCTTCTTTGGTTACTATGAGGCAGCCAGATCAGGGTATCAGTGCAAAGTCCAGTTGTCAGAGCCACAGAGATCAGACACCTATGACCTATTCTGTGCATAATAGTAAATTAGCAACTAAACAATTTACAAAGGAAATGTACATTCTGTACATTTATTTTGAATGAATCCAGCCAGTCAGTATAGTAAAGGAGCTTTCCTATTAATAACACTTTCTCCTATCCACAGAAAGCACAAGAATAGGGACTTGAAAGTTCCCCTAAATGCTTCAGGTAAATGGAGTAGTAGCCACACATGCACTTGTATGGGACTGAATAAAGTAGCAGAGGAGCATTCAGGGGAACTTGTGGCCTCCCTCTTTGCAGATAGCCATCAGATTCCCAGTGATATGGGATAAGTACCTACAGGGAGAAATCCCTTTAAAGAGGACCTTTCACCACCTCCAACAAGTCAGCTCTTTACATCATTTCATAGACACTGCTCCACTGATTCTGGTACAGTTAGAATTTTTTCTCTAGCCCCCACCGTTCCTGAGCAATCAATGCTGTTCGTTATGGTGTCTGATATACTATTTAGTCTCTACTGTCAGGAGGTTGATGTCAGGCAACAGCAGACAAGGGGTGTGATTCTGAGCTCTGACACTGGCTGCCTCTGATTGGAGCTCTGAATCACACCCCTTGCCTGACACTGCCTTTCTGACTTTAGAGAGCTTAAATAGCACGTCTGGCATCAAAACTAACTGTTCTTGTTGCTCATGAATGGTGGGGGCTAGAGGAAAAAAATTCCAACTGTGTTGGAATCAGTGGAGCAGAGACTACTAACAGGTGCTGAGAACTAGAAATGGTGGAGGTGGTGAAAGGTCCTCTTTAATGGAACATTTATTGCACTGAAGCACTGGTTGAACACGTGCTCTTGCATTGAACTAACTCTGTAGCACTTCTGGAGATATCGGAGCTCTGTTCTCGGCTATCTTCAAGAGTCCCATAGACTTTGAATGAAGCTTTAGTGCGTTTGCTCAACTGCTATTCAAGTTGGGAGTACAGGACCCCTACACTCGCGATCGGTGAAGGTCCCAGTGTTGAGATCCCCACTGATCAGACACTTGTTTTCTATCCTGTGGAAAGGTAATAAGATTGAATCTTGGGACAATGCTTTAATTCCACAAGTCTAAGGACGTATGCAGCTAACCAAACACAGGCGGCTCATGTAACAAAATTTACCTCTACAGCTTTTTTCCTCATTTCCAGGCACAGCGAGTCGCACTCTACGGAAACTTGACCTTCACGTGCAGTGTTACATTGTAACTCCTACAATGGGAACAGGAAAAACAACGCTTTGATCAATAGTTCACAAAGGTCAGTTTATCAAAGAAGTGGCGCATACATAGAATATTCTAAATTGCAATGTCTCCACATAGAAAATTAGGGTCGCCATAAATTACAGTATAGAAAAAAATAAAGTGAAACAAATGAAACCTTTGAGCAAAGAAAACACAGAATTCCTGTTAATTCTGTGGGACATTTAGTAAATTTATGCATTTCTTTGGTTATACTAGAAAAGTCTCAGGAAGAGCTGTAGATCTTCCTTGATATGTAGATCTTTCTACAGGATTTCTGATTGGACCAACAAATGAAAGCCAGATTTGCTCAAAGTGGGGATATAAATGCAGTAAAATACTCTGATCTTGTGAAGGGCTGTCTGTGTCAGAGCAATAATCCTCAAAATGAATGCCACAACAAAGTAGCTTCATCCACAGTAACCACAGACCTACGAACGGGATATGGGGAAGAATTTATCATGGAGATGGGGTCAATGGAAGGACGCAGCACCACCTAGGAATGCTGGGCTTTAATTGGGCCAAAATGTAAACTGTGGTGAGGAACCACATACTATCTTCATAGTACAATGGCTGGAAATATCCACTAATACAGGAGAGGAACATGCAATGGGAATGTAACGTTAGCCAAAGACACACAAAATAGGTCAGAATGAAAAAAAGTTCCCAATATTGGAATATTGTTAGCTAAACCACACATGTGCAATGATACGCTACAATAACTCTATAACATCCCATGAGCAGTTCATTATGACTAGAGCAGTGTTTTACTGCCCAAAATTGAACATTTTTAGCCATTTCTTAAAGAGGTTGTCCGGGCAAAAAATTTATTTATTTTTTTTAAACTGGCCGGGGAAGGTGAAAAAAAAAAATCAAAAAAAAAAAAAAATCACACACACCTGTCCCCAATGCTCCGGGGTGTCCTCACAACGCGGTCCAGTCCTGCTGCCCTGGTGTCTTCTTGAAGTGAAACTCAAGCCGCTTATTGGCTTTCAACGGAAGACAACAATGTCTACCAGGATCGGACCATGCTAGGAGGCACTGAAGCACCGGGAAAAGGGGAGTATGATTTTTTTTTTTTTTTTACTTCACCTCCCCCGGCCTAAATTTTGCCAGGAGAACCCCTTTAAGGGATTTCTACTACAGTAAGGCAGGGTTCACATATGTGCCATTTGGAAACTCTGTTGAATTAACAGCCAAATGAAAAAGTGCTGCAAGTTCGACACCTGATGGACCCCATTATAGTCAATAATATAATGTCTATAATGTCATACACACGTGGACAAAATTGTTAGTACCCCTCGTTTAATGAAAGAAAAACCCACAATGGTCACAGAAATAACTTGAATCTGACAGACAGGAATTTGCCAAACTACATGTTGACAAGCCACAAAGCTTCTGGGAGAATGTCCTATGGACAGATGAGACAAAAATCGAAATTTTTGGCAAGGAACATCGGCTCTATGTTCACAGATGGAAAAATGAAGCATATCTTGAAAAGAACACTCCCTACTGTGAAACATGGAGGAGGCTCTGTTATGTTGTGGGGCTGCTTTGCTGTATCTGGCACAGGGTGTCTTGAATCTGTGCAGGGTACAATGAAATCTCAAGACTATCAAGGGATTCTAGAGAGAAATGTGCTGCCCAGTGTCAGAAAGCTTGGTCTCAGTCGCAGGTCATGGGTCTTGCAACAGGATAATGACCCAAAACACACAACTAAAACACCCAAGAATGGCTAAGAGGAAAACATTGTACTATTCTGAAGTGGCCTTCTATGAGCCCTGACCTAAATCCTATTGAGCATCTTTGGAAGGAGCTGAAACATGCCGTCTGGAAAAGGCACCCTTCAAACCCGAGACAACTGGAGCAGTTTGCTCATGAGGAGTGGCCAAAATACCTGTTGAGAGGTGCAGAAGTCTTATTGACAGTTACAGGAATGGTTTGATTGCAGTGATTGCCTCAAAAGGTTGTGCAACAAAATATTAAGTTAAGGGAACCATCATTTCTGTCCAGGCCTGTTTCATGAGTTTTCTTTTTTTAAAAATTCTGTTGAAGCATGGTTGAAAAGCAATGTCTGATTTTCATTTATTCATTTTCAGAGAATTTTTATATATTATTACATTTGTCGGATTCAAGTTATTTCTGTGACCATTGTGGGTTTTTCTTTCACTAAACAAGGGGTACCAACAATTTTGTCTACGTGTGTATATGTTCCTTCTAAAACCTATGAGTAAGAGAGAGTGTTATGTAGAAGTTTCTCCACTACTGTTCGTGTACAGTGTATAGGAAATATCATAGCCACTAAAAGCACTGAGAGAACTGAAAATTAGGGACAGAACCTGCAGAAACAGTTAAGAAATAAGGACTACAAGTCATTTATGGTGAGTAATAGTGTTGATCACATGTACATGGTAATTTATGCAAAATCTGTTGACAGGTTAAGAACGCTTTTCATTAAGAATATAAGAATATCTCTGTCTACTTACCTGTAATAATGCACATTTCTCATGAAACATTTTCCCACCTAATAATTTGTGTCTCCCTAATTTGTTCCATTTAACCTAAAAATGTCCAACTGCAAAAAAAATAAAAACTACAAGAGGTGGTGACTAATATGGGAAAGTGTACTTTTGCTTCTATACAGGCAAATATTTTACAGTGTGGGATCAGCCTGCAAAGTGTAAACCTGCTTTGCACCAGCCAGCCACTCAATGGAAAGGCCTGCATTTTCCCATGATGTCTAATACACTTCCCCATCACTAGATCTTTTGTTCTGTATATTGTGGCAAAGTACCAAGATACAAAGACACTTGGAGAATACCTTCGATTACTTGCTCAGGATACAGGAGTTCTGGAAAACAGTTTAATGCTCGTGTAGCTCATGACTTTTAGTTGTTCGATCAGAGATTTTGTCAAAGGGCAGAAAGCAATAAAATAAATCTTTGAAGTGAATTATGAAACGGGGGAAAACCAGGACAACAGCTGATATCAAGAACAGAGGCGTATCAGGAACACACAAAGTGGCTTCAGAGGTATTTCATCTTGGCAAAGAGCCTGGCATTTTTGTGAACCCAGAATTACATAGTAATAAATGTATGTTATATATAATAGCTACATAGAAGCAAAATTAAAAGGGTTGTACACTTTAGACAGCTTCTGCCCTTGCAGCTTATCTAAACATTATGGTAACACTAGGTTCATACTAGCATTGCGTCTCCGTTGTTCTGGCCCGTCAGAGGACCACAACAATTGATGGGCAGACAACTAATATAGACTATACCACTAAATTTACTATTATGTGGTCCATTGAGTGTTCATTGTTTTATAACTGAAGCCAGCAAAGGAAAAAAATCCTCTGTGCAGGACAACGGAGACTCCAGTGCACACGTGAACATAGCCTTTGGTAGATTTCTGAAGAATGACGTTTTTAACAGTATCACTCCTGTACCAGCAGAGAGTGCACCTCTCATCATGAGGAGGTGCACCCTCCACTGGGCCGTATGCCTGCACCGAAAAATAAGCCAGCTTGTTGTTGGTGTAAATTTCAGGGAGCATTTACACCAGGTAACTGGAGTAAATAATCATAAATCTGGCGGGCTATGCCATGCCCCTCATCACAAAAGTGGCACAAAAGTTAATAAAGCTGACTTTTCCATGCCTTGTATGTCAGAAAACTGGAGTACAAGGCATGATAAATCTCCCCCGTATCTTTTGTATGTGCCCAAAATTATACATCTGGCCATACTACATCATGTCCCAGTACATGGAATATTCCAGAGGACACTACTCACCTTTTTAATCCTACGGCATGGACATCGCAGTTTAACCTTCTGGGTGCAGTGAAGTGTACAATTGCCTTGGTGACAGACCTCTTTGCATCGGTGACCACAGGGGAGCTGGAAAAAAACACAAAATGTAAAAGATTAAAATATAATCATTTATAAGCACAATGATACAGTGAGGGGGCACTTGTACATTATTTAGGATAATTCCTCCATCTAAAGAGGTTTTCCAGGAATATACAGCCATGTCATAAAGATTCAGCCTATACGTATGATAAGAACATAAAGATGACCCGTTAGATCCCGCATGTAATAATCTACCACCACTGTTTCTTTTTTGGATTCTTGATATTGATAACCTCTTCTTAGGATATCCATGAATATTAGATTGGTGGGGTCCCAAGTGATTGTAGAGGCAGAAGTGTTCTTCATTGCGCACTAGACACTAGCTCTATGTATTTTGTCTTGGTTGTGACAGGTACTGCAGCTCAGTCCCATAATTCTATACTCAGTCCTATAATCCTAGGTGTCTGTATGCTAATTAGTGCACATTGCACTGTCCAATCAGAGTGGACATTGTCAGATCAGCTTCTTATAGCATGATGGTACCCCTCTCACTGCACCACATACGAAGAAAAAGTCCTCGATTATGTATTCTGATACTTTTTAAGATCACCAGAAAACAGTAAAGTAGGAAATGAAGGCTTTGACTTCTATTGCACTGGTATGTGGGTATGCATTACAACACCTTCTTTTTTTTGACTGTATATTAAAGCACAGCATATACTTTTTTTTGCATTGTGGCCAGTGTGCCACTGTATGTGTCATATAAATAATCCTGACACATCATCTGACATCCAAATGCCATGTGAACAGACCACTGCACAAACACCATTCATAACAGATCTAGTCAAAGCTGTGGAGTCAAAGTCAGGGGCAATTTTGGATGGAGTCAGAAAAAAGCTACTCTGACAAAATAAAATTATTATTTTTAATATTATTAAATTATTGATATTGTGTAATTAGATGTATAGTTTGTTACATATTTACTTTCATAGGAAGTCAATAACTGGCTTTTTTTTTCTGAGTTACAGGGGCTTTACTGATTCTTTCTGCCCATGGCTGTCAGTCATTTATGAAGGACTCAGAGTTGAAGCAGGAGTCAGAGTCGGGCTGTGGAAAAATAGAGCACTGTGTAGCTATGTATAATAAGTCTTACAATTTAAGGAACCCTAAACCTAGAAATAAACAATATAAACAGGAGATGATGCAGTGCTCTTCCTGCATGACCCTCAATCAAACTGTCTTGCAGAAATTCTGATAACAAAGGGGTTGATCTCCTGCTCATCTATTCTGTCTTCGGTTACATGTCAGCTGAGACATCAGTCCATGTAAATTGGTGATGCCATATTTGTGCAGATGATCATAGCTTGGGCAAGGGGGCAGTGCTTAATCTCCATCCCACTGCTGACATAGTATAGCAGGGAGGTTCCTGCTCCATCCAGTTGTCTTACAGCCAGACACAGGACATTGAGGAGGAGGAGGGGGACATAGCTGAGCTCCTGGGACACAAATAGAGATCTTAATACATGTTTTCAGTTTTATATAAGGCAAATGGGATCAATATTGTATGCACTTTTTATATATTTATTGTTTCTTTAACATATCTAAAATAGGAATGTAATGCCTATAAGCAGTAGCCTTATACTTTGGAGTAAATACAAAGAGTAGGCAGTACAATAAAGAACTTGTATTCTTAATATGTGACAACTGAAATAAAATATCCAACTTCCTGAACTCCATACCTTCAGTACAATTTACTATCAATCATATGCTATACAGTATCTGACTCTTCGCTCTAACTTGAGCAGAAAACTATGCATTCAGCTCGAAGTCCAGATGGAAATGTAGTCGACTAGTGATTACATTAATACAGCCCGATATCTATGGTTCACTTAGCTTCCTTCCACAGGAAATCTGGCAGCTGCCATCAAATTACACCACGTGAAGAGACAAAGGAAAGACCTTTCACAAAAGTAAATGTTTGCAGACCCTCAAATACAAAGAGGGACCTGCTGCGCCGTGATGGAAAAAAGAAAAAACTGGGGAAGAAAGTACAAACCACAAAAGTAAAAGAAAGATCCTCTGCAGCCAAGACAAATAATTCATGTCTGGAGACTAGCCATAGTGACATCCCCGCGACCACACCAAACCACCAGATACGTGCAATTACACTAATACCAATGGGTACTCTACTAACCCCCACACACTCATCACATTACACATTTTCCTCATGATAATACATCCTTCGTAAGGGATTCTGGTGTGAATATGTACCCAGGTTTTAAGGTTAAGAACTTTTCTGAGTGCTTACTAAGTGGGAAAAGTTCTGTTAAGCACACAATAAACCTGTCAATTACATTCTATAATGATCTTAACAGGGCAAACCATGCACAAGTTTAATAAACTAGGAAAAATTCATTTAAAATGTTCTAAAGTTTTTCATAAATGAATAGTACAGGTTTATATATGAAACTTTGTAATATATCTTATTAAAGAAATATGTTTTCTTTTCTACTTTTCAGGGAGAGTTACTTTCTACATATTAGTGTATGAAGAGGGGAGGGGGGTAGAAGAGACACTCAAATTTCTGATATTTACACTTTGCTATTCTGAACTATTTTAACACTGCTAGGTTGTAGATAAGAGGCTACTAGTACAAACAATGAGGCAATAAATCAATTACCCAGCCATCAGGAGAACCCTAATCCACCCCCTCCCTCCTCCACAGAGCTCTGTGTGTGAAGCTGAATATGAGATGGAGTGTAATGTACACCAGCAGTGAGATTGAAGATAAGGAGCAGGAGCACAGCTTAATAAGTGCTGAAGGAAACAGATCTCCTTAATACAATATATTACAAAGTTTCTTATGTTCACCTGTACTATTAATTTATGAAAAGTTGTTTAGAACTGGGGGTATGCTTTAAGATGGCCATACATATTAGATAATAGAAGGCTAAAGAAATGATCATCTGGTAAACAGTTGCTCTGCTGGTTCAACCATACACATTTAAGTTTATATATAGTCCATTATAGCCTTCAAACTAGCCCATACATGTTCGAAGACACTGAGCAAAAGGGGGGGGGAGATTTTTTTGGGACCTTTATAATCAGATGGATATGGAAGCATGATCAACTTATTCAGACGAGGATGGTCTGTCTTCGTAGGCTAAAACGACTGTTGTTAAATTTCACCCTTTTACAAGCAATTTAGTTAAATCGTCTGGATGATCAACTTTAAACTAATCTGGAGAACCTTATTGGTAACAGATGGGGAGTACTTGTCCTGAAGTCCAGTGCAGCTAAAAAGAGTGCCCCTACTTCAGCAGGCATCTTGTGGCCTATGTATTTCAATCATTCAATACATCACTGTCCGAGATGGGCTGACCGGCCTAATTGCCAAGTCTCAATCCTTTAGAACCCATGTGGGCATGAATTTTCATTAAATATCTTTGAAAACTACAGACCTGCCACGGACATAATATATCTATCTACAGGTCATTAGCAGATCCGGTTTATTTTAATAGTATCTGCTGTTAAATGGTTATCCCTATATCATGAAATGCTGCTGAGATGGGCATAACTGCTCCTAAATCCTGACCCCTAGGATGGTACCTACAGGAACAGCCGGACACTTCTGATCTATGCCGTTCCGTTAACTGCCATAGTGAAGAATGGGAGATACGAATGCAGCGAAACAAATCTAGCTATGCTGTTTCTGTAACTTTGAAGCTATGGAAACAGTGTAGCTCAGCTGTGTTATGATGTTTCAATAGCTCCCATTCTCCTCTATGGGAGTTATAGGAACAGCAATGTTCAGTTGTTCCTGTAAGTTCCGGCATTTAATTTTATATCACCCCCAAGGTATCAGATTGTCAACAGATCTCAACAAATTTGGACTAGCCATTCACATGAGAAATCTCTTCGGGTATCTCTCCTGATCCCCTCCCTTCCCATACACATGCACTCACGTATTGGCCAATCAAACGTGTTCTGAATGCAAACAGGGGAGAAAGACGCTGGCGGACACTTATGGCGGTGGCTTTTCTTTTCTGAGTAGACAAAGATCTGGACATTTGCTGTCGTTGTGAGGCCCCTAAACTCATTATATGCTGGATCAGCTCTGGTTGGATCTGATCTACCAATGGCTTGTTTAGTGTTAGATGAACAGAGCTGTGGTCGTTGAGAGAAGGGGAAAAAACTACAAATACAAACAATTAAAATATACACTAAATGCAATTAATTCTGGTAAAAATAAAAACTAATACGAAATAAAAGGAACACAGAACCAAAAAGCGTCATATGGCAAGCAGCCCCCAAATTCATGGAGCACTGCCCATCTGAAGTCCACATGACTGTAGGTGTGAACTCATGTAGCCATATGCCATCAAGGCTTAGATCAATGAAGAATAAATTTACATTTTTATCACAAATAGTTTACACCAGATGAAATGGTTTTCTAGCTTGTTGCTATGTAAAAGGAATGAAATGGAATCAGAAGGAAGACATTACATTTAATGTTGACCATGCATGCACTGACCCCAAAAATTGGCCTCATTCCCATCCAAATTGCATTGAACAAACCAGAAAATATCCAACAAATCTGAATGGAATACACATTTTAATCCTGCGGACATGATACTGTACAGATCTGTAATACTGTATTAGCTGATAAGAATGCTTGTATGAGAAGGGAAGGGGTCACCAAAGGAATTCAGTATGTGAGATGGCAGAATTAGAAAAATATTGCATGGTAATGCCTCCATAATGTGCCAACGCTGTTGTTATGATTTTTTTTTTCATGTATTTTCGTTAAAAGCAAATTTTTAACAAAGGAAGACCTGGACCATATAATTCTGTCACTCTTTACAAATAGTAAAATATAATCTATTTTTTTTATTTATCTTTAGCACCATCATATTCCGCAGTGCTTTACAGACATTTACAGTCACTGTCCCATATAGGGCTCACAATCTACATTCCCTATCAGTATGCCTTTGGAGTGTGGGAGGAAACCCACACAAACACGGGGAGAACATACAAACTCCTTGCAGATGTTGTCTTTGGTCAGATTCCAACCAAGTACCCCAGTTTTGATAAATTATATAATATAGACCACCTATATATTTCGCATAACATCTTTCATGCAATCAGTATGGATGGTAAAAATGAAGACTAAAACCAAAGAAAACATATAGTATATGACATACATTTTTTTTTTTTCACAGATTACATATTGTACGGTTTCCAGGTACTTCAATTCACTGTGGGATAAGACAAGAATTGTAATAAAATTTGATTTTCAGGAACATAATTTGGAAAGTAGTAAACTTTTGTTTGATGCTACGAATGGGATCTTATGGTTGTTGTAATATCAGATAATAGTATATGCTCACCATTAAAGGGATTCTATCATTGGGAAACCCTATTTTCACTAACAGCACGTCGGAATAGCCTTTAGAAAGACTATTCTTCTCCTACCTTTATTTTTCTGCTCTGCGCCGCTGTTTTGGAGAATTTTCTTCTTTCTTCCTTATGCAAATTAGTCTTCAGAAAGCACAGGGGGTATCCATCTGTGCGCACGTCACATGCTCTTCGGAAGATCCAGCACCGCCTCTCCGCAGCTTCAGCACCTGCTCATCATGTCTGTTCGGGATCCAAATCCCTTGCATGCTCAGTTGGCTCTGCCACTTTGACGTCAAAATGGCCGACTGGACATGTGCAGTCAGCTCTGTCCAACGCGAAATGGCAGAATCGACTGAGCATCTGCGGGATTTGGATCACGAACAGACACGATGGGTGGGCGCTGACGCTGTGGAGAGGCGGCACTGGATCTTCCGAAGAGCATGTGACGTGAACACAGGGGACGCCCCCTCTGCTTTCTGAAGACTAAATTGCATAAAGAAGAAAGAAGAAAAATTCTCCAAAATGGCAGCGTGGATCAGAAAAATAAAAGTAGGAGACAAATAGTCTTTCTAAAGGCTATTCCGACGTGCTATTAGTGAAAATAGGGTTTCCCAATAATAGAATCCCTTTAAATCCTACTCCGTAATAGGATGTAGTCACCATAAAATCCTATTCACATTGGGGGGGCAAAGCACCATCACTAGGAGGGTAACACCAGGAGATGAGGTAGAAGAACATTCTCACATAGATTTTCAACCCTTAGTCCTCATTTTGATAGAGAATGATGAAATATCTCCATGACACAAGTGAAAGGGGGAGATGGGAAAATCCTTTTAAATACTTTTGCAAATATAAAGAATTAAAAAGTCTTTTGTCTTTTTTTTCTCTTTCTTTCCCTTTCGTTCTCTTTGTTCTTTCTTTTTCTCTTTATTTCTCTCTTCCTTCCCATTCTCACTTTGCTCCTTGTTTCTCCCCCCTCTCCCTTCTTATTCCTCCACTCTTCTTCAGTTTCATTGCCCATTTGGTCGATTTTGCTGACTTGTATTGTTTACACACATTTGTCTTTGTTGTTTCTTTGCTTGTCTATGCTTATTTGTTTTTGACGTTCAAAACTGATAAAACTTTTGAATTTAAAAAAAAAAAAAAAAAAAGTTTTGTCTTGATGGGTTACCAATGGATATGACTATCACTGTAGGATCTTTACATGATCTGGCACTTGTCAGAAACCCAGCTATGATTTCCATATTGTGGACAGGTTATCAGGCAAGGACCCTACATGTATGAGAAGATAACCCAGCCACTGTAAGGAAATCATGGCTGGGTTTCTTACAGTTGTTTTATTCATAGGCAACTGGTAAAGACAAAACTGTCACCACTAACATGATCTACGAACATTTTAAAATTTCTGCACATTTTTTAATTACTTAAATTTGCAAAAATGTTTAAATTTTAATTGTCTACAAATTTAATCATGGTAATGTTCATGGAAAGGCACATCAGCTCTGTGACCATTGTGGGTTTTTCTTTCATTAAACGAGGGGTACCAACAATTCTGTCCACGTGTATATATCAAGTACCTTGGAGTGCCAGGTCTAACTGTCATGTACTACGGGGTGGATCCCTACTTGAGCACCCAACTACAAGTGGAGTGACGTGCATCCCTTTTCTCAAGTGTGCATAGAACAGTCTGTGAAGATAGTGGCTATTTTATATAAATGAAGAGATATTTTAACTACACATTTAAAATTGCGAAATTTTTATTGTGAATCTGAGTCCTTGTGAAGGTGCCCAAGGTCAAATGCTAAAACCTCCAATACACATTTTAACAAGAGGAACCTTAAAAGCTTCATGTAACTACCAACACAGAGAACAGTTTATCCACCATTTATTTGATCCTCAGCATAATCTACGCAATGGTACGCAAAAACAGAACATTTTCCAAGACTTCAGCAAAAAGAAGAAAAGTTTGAAAAACAAAAACTTTTTCTTGTTCCAATGTTATCTTCTTTGCTGTAGTTAAAAAGATTATCATTATGATTTTCTGCCCCGCTTTACTAAAAGACTGTGTCTCCGACTGCTTATATTGTCCTTCAATAAACCCCACAATGTTATCTAAACATACAGTTCCCGATATGTCAGCTGAAAAAGAAGCAAAGATAATGGCTGTATAATTGCCTGCCAGTGCTCCAAATCCTGTCTAATGCATTACTGCGGGATCTGACTTAAGCTAATCCAATGGCACAAAACCTTTTTTTTTTTCTTTTTCTTATTGATTCCCTGAAAATAGCTCAAGTAAAGCAGGAAGGTCAGCTGGCACGACTGCAAAAATATCTGTCCTAACTAAGCGGAAAAAAAAAATCTTTTTAGTTTACTTAGAGACTAATTAGGTCAACAGAAGTCAAAGAGTATGAGAAACCGGCGCTGCCTGGATAACATGAGAAGATTTATTTTATATTGTTTATTTCATTATTTGGCGCTAGAATAACCTTCCCAACACTATTATACGCTGTACATGCATTTAATAACTGGTATCGGGTGAATGAAGGTGACCATGAACATTAGATGAATGTTATCCAGACCTGCTGACTCTACAATGAAAGAAGGGTCAGGCATGTTGGCTTTCAGCATAGACTACCATTTGGTTCTCAATAGAGATAAACCACTATTAGATGGGTCTGGCTTTGGCTTATTCTCCTCTGAGACAAACACATGCATATGGGAGTTAGGAGAGATTGCTAAAGGAGTATTCAGTCGACAGCTATCCAACTGGTGACCCTTAGAATCTGCTGAATTCCACAGGGACATTCTCCATTTTTCTGAGAAAGATTCTCCATCTATTTCTCGAACGATCATGATGAGTAGTTAGAACATGTTTATGCACTTGACTGAAGGACTTGATGACAAGGTTCTCATCCTGTGGTACATTTATGCCAGGATGTCTGGTCTTTGGACACTCGCACTGTCCTCAAATACTTCTAATAAGTACAGCACAGTGTACAATTGGTAAACCTATCTACCCGTCATCCACAGCTCTTCATTATGTCAGGCCACTGTCCTGTCCACATGCATCTTCTGTTCTACTCAGTTCGACCACTTCACATGCCTAAGACAGCTGACTGAGATGTGCCCTCTTCTTCTCCTTTTCACTGAGGATCTTCTTCTTGACTCAGTTTAAAAAAATTAAATTAAATCACATCAATATTTGGTGCCTTTTGGAAGAGTCCTGGAAGTGATGATATGGCCCCATAGAGCCCCGATCTCAACATCATCCAGTCTGTCTGGGATTACATGAAGAGACAGAAAGATGTTTGAAACAACCTCCCTGCCGAGTCCCTACAAAAACTGCCTACAAGTGTACCGAGAAGAATTGCTAAAAGGCAAAGGGCGGTCAGACCAAATATTTATATGATTTAGATTTCTCTTTTGTTCACACAATTTATTTTGTTAATTGACAAAAATAAACTATTAACACTTCTATTTCTGAAATTATTTTAACTTTTCAGCATTTTTCCACACCTACCTAAAACTTTTGTATAGTCCATAAGATAGTACCAGTATCTGGTGGGCATCCGATACCCGGGCCCTGGCACCTGATCCGGATACCTATGGGCACCAGAAGCTACTGCACTGGACAGAGTAGGACACAGCTCTGCTCCTATTCAAGTAATAATACCTTTCCCAGTGTTAGCAGCAGTTGGTGCAGCTTCCAGGACATTTGGTGATAACATCCACACGGTGTAAGGTCCTGGGACATAACTTTTAGTATTAGCTCTGCAGTGCTTCTCAGAAATAGGGACTACACCAGGGTACAGTTACTAGACATGGGTGACAACATCAGCAATAGCAGATATTGAACCTACTTTGATGACGACCTTGCACAGCTAAAACAAGAGTTTTAGCAGGAGTGCCACTTTAAGTAGTTTGGCAACTGTGTATGTATACTTCTACTGAATATCCAAATGTACTAAGAGCTTGTCTCAGATTGCCAAACATGTTACTACAGCAACTATTCTGCTATTGAGGTACGAAAACATCACATTCTAGATGTCTTATGTTGTGTACATTGAAATTGAAATACCTTATACTCTTACAGGACAGTAAAACGTGGAAGATTTAAGACCTCTTCAGCCAATCCTTACCTCTTTTGGGCACTGATTTTTGCATGAGGTCAACATATTCTTCTCTTCCTCGCTGGCCAAAGTCAGTTTTCTAAACCAAAGAAAACTTATTAAACTATTATTGCGAAACACAAACTGACAAACACAATGACCCTCAACATGATGGTTTCTAGCAAGCAAAACATCCACCCAAAATGTGCTTCACACTGCTGTGTTGTTTCATAAACAGAGCTCCACAGTTTTGGAGATCCTATGATTGACCAGGAACCAAGAGACCATGTGGACCCATCCTCAAATAACAACCCAACAACCCATGAGATTATAATATCTAATACTAGTAGATGTTTTTGTCATTATGGTAGGTGAAAGTACTAGAATTAGGACTGTTTATATAGATATAGTGTTTTTTCACTAATATCAATGTTTATAAGTAATACCATGGACACCGTTCCTAGCATGTTAACTGAGCCAAAGTCTTTCTCCCCTCTTCCCATTCTCTTACAACATATTAAAGCTCAGACAAAACCAGATAGCGGTCGGCCTTTTGGCCAATGGGGTATGAACACTTTTAGTTCCCAGGTGCTTCCCCCCCCCCCCCCAAAAAAAAAAAAAAAAAAAGGGTCAGAAAATTGTGATTAATGACCATGCACAGCTTACTGTTTCTTGGCACAGAAAAGATTTATAAAACAAACAAAAAAACACTTTTTTAATTGGAATTTATTACAAAGGTAGCAAGCTGCAGAATGCCGTTCACTGACAAATCAGATGGATCGGTTTCCAGACTCTCTCTATCCTCTCTTAAACAAAATAGTATAATTATTGCTTCATTTTAGACCATGTATCAACTGTTAGATGTTGGTCTGATGGCTAAAAAGGTAGTTTGAAGAGCATATAGGGTTAAACATATCTCCATTTCTTTGTTACTTCTTGTGCTGATCACTGTATAATGGATCTTTGCACATTTCCCCCCTGCACTTGGAGTCAATAAGTTTAAAATAAGTTTTATTGTCTGAAACAGAATGCTTTGTACTCAGCGCTATTCATGTAATATATGCATGCATCATAAATGATAGCAATTTTGATTGGAAGCAATGCCTTAAAGGCACCATGCCTAATGGATGAAACCTAGTTTTAAAGTTGTAAAGCCTGTTATGAAATAAATGGATTGTTGGGATGTTGTTTAGACGACTTCACACATCTCAGAGTCTTGTGTTTATTGTCTTCCCGGATGGAATTTTCCCTTCTCCCCAGGAGAGTACTTAAAAACTGGAAACTAACAGCCAATAAGGTGAGATAACTAGTTTGGGGATCATAACAAAATTCTACCATAACATGGCTCTAGGCAGTACTTTGTAGGATATGGCTATATCCCTAGAAAAGTCTTTGGACCACTTATTCCTTCTGTAATCCTCCTCTAATTTATTGACTAATATTCTCCATGGAGCTGTTGCCTTTCTTCATTAGCAATATATCACATACATACATATAATACAATATGAAGAAGTACACACTGACCATACCTGCACTCGATGTAAAGACTGCTAATTTTGCAGTGGCACTTAATTCTAATCATCTGGAGGCATAATGGGCACTCCCCAATATGACACGGCAGATTGCAGCGATGGGGGCACCCTGGTGGTCGAGGTTTCGAGCATTCTTCTTCACACATATAGCACTCTGGACCATACTAGAAGGTATAAAATACTTATAGTGTTAGATCTACACAAATAAACCACACATGCCTGTTTAACCCTTAATGTCTGGATAGCAGAGTTTTTTCGTCTATGATGGGGCCAGGAAAAGTTGTTAAGGGAGTTTTCCAACCCCATAATTTTCTCTCTCTCTTTACAAACAGCTGACAATGGTATAAAATAATAAAAGAAGTAATACTCACCTTACCAATCCCCCGTCTCTCCTGTGCCCATGCTTTCCTGATTCCCCGCTGGTCTATGTTCTTCCTGCTCCAGTGATGTTGACACAACATGAGTCCACGGCCACCAATCACTGGCCAATGTGACCTCCATGTTTTTCCCATGTCACCGCTACACTGTGGGGACTGACTGCAGTGGTCTGAATCACCATGCCATGCCATTGCTGGAGCCTTTTAACAAAAGACTGGCAGGGGACTAGGAAGCTGCTATCATGGAAGTAGCAGTGGATTGGTAAGGTATTGCTCCTTTTGTTATTTTAAACCATTTGAAAACGTTTGCAAAAAAAATCCTGGGGTTGGCTGAAACCCTTTAATATTACAGTAATAGAAATTGTTATCCACTTGCGTTCTGGCAAGCAATCGTCAAATATAGCAAACAAATATATATAGTACTAGCAGAAGGACCCGGCTTCGCACGGGTATATTTCATTTTTTGTTTGTGTAGTGACCCCATAAGAATTGGCCAGTTTTGCACTTGACATCCAGTATGGCATTCCAGTATAGGTACAGTCTATTTATGGCTGTTCTGCTATGGAAACCTGGTAAATGAAATGTGAACTTATATTGGCTGATGCACATCATATGACTGAATATTTAGAGGACCTGCAAACTGATATTGACTCATACAGGTCATAAATAACTTGGTTGCTATGAAAACCTGGTGTAAAGCTGTGTGTATGTCAAGACTGAAGAACCTGCGATTTTCCATTGGTCCATAAGCATCATGTGATCATGTGTATCTCAGTTTGGATATCAGTGAAAGACCTGCGATCGGTTGTTATGGAAAACCTGGAGTAAAGCTGTGTGTATGTGACCTTGTGTAACAGTGTCATCCACAGCGCCCTGCCCCTTTAAAGCTGACCTACAGCATTGAAGAAAAATGGCTGGGTTGTTATGAAAACATGGAGTGCAGCTGTGTGCATGTGGCTGACAATGCCTTGTCAGATTGGAGACGGGCTTGGGTCTGCTGGGTTGTTTCAGCAGCTCGCTGTTGTCTGTGACATATCTTGTCAGATTAGAGACAGGCTTGGGCCTGCTGAGAGTTTTCATTAGCTTGAGCAGCAGCCATGCGTTTTACTGCAGGGAGCATGAGTAGTTTAAAAACGTTTCAATTTATAAGAATGCTGAAATCCAGTATGGCAGTCCAGTCAGTGGCGTAAATACCGGGGTAGCAGTAGTAGCGGCTGCCACAGGGCCCGGGACATTAGGGGTCCCGGCGGGCCCCTGATGATTTTTTTTTTTTTTTTTAATAGGCCGTTACCTGCTGGTGTTACACCAGCAGGTAACGGGCCCTATTTACTTACCGATCCCCGCTCCTGCTCACGGCCATCTGCGCTTCACTTTCTGCAGAGGTGGCTGTGAGCAGTATCGGGGATCAGTAAGTAAGGCCTGCAGGCCGTGAACCCCACAAACACTGCTATCATTATACTCTGGGGTCTTTTCAGCAGGATTCCGACCTCCTTGGTGGGCCAGTCCGACGTCATTATGCGTCACGATGCATGCCTGGCTCACGTGACATCTGGACCAACATTGAAGAGGTAGCGGGGAGTGCGCATAATACTATATGAAGGGGCCACTATGATACTGTGTGCAGGGGCCACTATGGGGCAGAATACTGTGTGCAAGGGCCACTATGGGGCATAATAGTGTGTGCAGTGACCACTATGGGGCATAATAGTGTGTGCAGGAATGCAGTTTGTGCGGGTGGGGGGGGGGGTCCCATGTGAAATGTTCACCGTAGGGCCCAGCCATTCCTAGTTACGCCACTGAGTCCAGTATAGGTACAGTCTATTTATGGCTGTGTTGTTATGGAAACCTGGTAAATTTAATGTGAACTTATATTGGCTGATACATGTGATATGACTGAATATTTAAGGACCTACGAACTGCTATTGACTAATACAGGTCATAAATAGCTTGGTTGCTATGGAAACCTGTGTGTCTGAGGAGAGTAAGCTCCTGCGAGCTTCTATTGGCTGATAAGGGACATGTGACTGTGCGTATGGCAGTTGGAATATGAGTGAAAGACTTGCAGGCTTGTATTAGCTAATGTTGGTCATTTTTTAGGAACTCTGTATCTCAGGAACGGTACGTCCAAGAGAGCTGAGACCCAATCTAAAATATTCCCGGACACCTGATGTACACGTGTGCCAAATTTGGTGAGGATCGATCCAATTGTTTGGTCGCGCATAAAGAACTGACATATAAGAGATATATGCAGCTATTTGTGAGTAACCACACTATATTTTTACAACAGATAGATTAAAAAATATTAAAAATAAACAAATAAACTTATGATAAAGTCTAATACTCAGTAATGATGAATAATAGTGCAAAGTATCTAACTGGAGTTTCCCTTTAACTGTACAGGGGTTGAAAGTCATGAGCCAGAAATACACATTAGATTATTACATAGCAATTTTGTGTGTGCGGTTTTTGTTTTTGTTCTTTTTTTATATCAATTATTACTACAATACAGTAAATATCAGCATCATCTATTTCATATTTTCAGACGAGAAGCTAATATGCAATATTTCCAAAATTCCCACAATTTGATAAATAGTTGACATCTGTGTTGGCTATATGCAAATAGATATTCATATAAATAATTATCATTATAAATATTAAGTTTTTTTGTTTTTTTAAAATTATATTCAGCAACAAAGGCATTTCTGGTGTACGCCAATATTAAGCTCCAGAACTAGAACGATTGTGAATATGTGACATAGGTTTCTAGTGAACCATCAGACGATAATATCTATACCTAAGAATAACACCACCAATTCTGGGTGCAATTTATATGGGTAGTTAAATATATATTTTAAGTTTTCTATAGATGTCCATAGTCACATAATATGCAGATATTCCCAATTCAACAATATCCCAGTCTGGCTGCACCTTCTCCAACATTTGTCAGAAATCAATCTTCATAAAAGCTAAGAGTAGACAGCAGCCATGTTTTCTTATCACTTCTCACCGTCTGCATTAATTTCAGTACATAGTGTGATAACATGTGACACTTGGATTATTATACAGTAATTCTCACCTTCTGCTTGTTGCCATTATCCTCGGTGACTTTATGGCATTCTCTTACACAAGTGTGATTGCCACAAGGCAGAAGACGTCCACATGATCTTTTGCAAGAGAAAGGGCCAGCAGCATGACATGGTAAGAGACTGACCTGAAGGAAAGCAAAACGAATCCAGTTAGATACAGTCCTGTCCCTGTGTTTCTACTACATATTAAAGGGGAACTTTACTTTTTCCAATGAGATGCTAAAATAATTCTCCAAGCTATATGCTACACACGTGGACAAAATTGTTGGTACCCCTCATTTAATGAAAGAAAAACCCACAATGGTCATAGAAATAACTTAAAAAAGCCAGACTGGAATTTGCCAAACTACATGTTGACAAGCCACAAAGCTTCTGGGAGAATGTCCTATGGACTGATGAGACAAAAAGTGGGATTTTTGTGTACTCACCGTAAAATCCTTTTCTCGTTGTATTCACTGGGGGACACAGCACCATGGGTATAGACCTGGTCACTAGGAGACAAGACACTAGGAAAAAGCAAAAGCTGTTGGCTCCGCCTCCAGGCTATACCCTGCCACAGCCACTGTGCATGAATCAGTTTGTACCGTAGCAGTAGGAGAGAGAGACACAAAGGAACATGGAACCAACAACCCCCAACAATGCCCGAACCCAAAAAGGAACCAACACAGTTCGGGCAGGAACACTGAAAAAAACAAGGGAGGGATCTGTGTCCCCCAGTGAATACAACGAGAAAAGGATTTTACAGTGAGTACACAAAAATCCCACTTTCTCGTCTACTTCACTGGGGGACACAGCACCATGGGATGTCCTAAAGCAGTCCCAGAGGGTGGGAATAACACGGCCATGCAAACCCGTAATACTCAACCGCTTCCAGAAACTTACAACCCAAATTGGCATCAGCAGAGGCCACAGAATGAATCTGGAGAAACTTAGAGAAAAAGGATGGAGGCCCAGTGGGATACTTACAGACCTGGGAAGCATAAGCCTGATGCCGGAGGCCCCGGGAACTCCAACAGCTCTAGAGGAGAGAGCCGTCACACGGGAAAGCAGAGCCGTACTCTTAAACCGATAGGTCTCCCTAATCTCAGACCAAAGCCATCGGAAGATGGGAGCTCTGGAAGCAGGCAGGCCCTGGCAAGGGCACTCAGGGAGAATGAGCAAAGCGTCCGAACAAGAGAAAGGATCCGTGAGGAACAGTATACACGCAAATTGCCCGGGCAACAACCGGGCAGGGAAGAGCAAGCACTCACATGGACGCCTGGGGACCAAGCAGAAAGAGGGCAAGACCAAGTCCTCGAAGTGGAGCAGGAAAAAACACTCTAAGAAAAAAAGACTGTGGCAGACAGAGGAAAACCTTATCCTTGTGGAGGACCAGAAAGGGAGGCTGCCGAAAAAAAAAGGGGCAGCCAATTAGGGACCCCTGCGGATGGAGGTAATGGCCACCAGAAACTCATTCTACCAGGACAGAAGGCAAAAAAAGGGATATCATAGGCTCGAAGGGGAGAACCTGAAGCACCTTAAAGATGAGGTTAAGATCCCACGGATCAAAGGGTTCCAAAGGAGCACAGAGTGGCACTCCTGTAGGAAAGTCTTTTAAAAAGAAAGAAGACTAAGACCTTGATCCAGACCAGACTGGAGAAGATCCGATGAGAATCGTTACTCTTCCAACGGTGGACGTAAGCCTTCCACGTTTGATGGCAGATCCAAGCTATCTGGAATTTACGGGCCTTGAGTATGTTAGAATAACAAACTCCGAAAAAACCACGATGCCTCAAACCTCGGATTGAACAGCCACGCCGTGAACGCAGCTGAGTCAAGGTGGGGAGGAACAGCAGTCCTTGAGACAGAAGGTCGACCAGCAGAGGAAGAGGCCAGGAGCATCCGCCAACAGGAAAATGAGATCCACATACCAGACCCGGCAGGGCCAATCTGGTGCCACCAGGATAGCTTGAACCCCCTTGGTCTTGAGATTCTGGAGGACCCAAGGGAGAAGAGGAAGTGAAAAACCGAACTTACAAGAGCGCCAGCAGTGATGGCTCGAGGATCCAGAGACCTGGCAATTTAGCCGGGGACCTTGTGGTTCCGGCGGAGGCTAAAAAGGTCGACGTTTGTCACACCACAGCGGGAGCACAGTGGATGAAAGATCTGCAGATAAAGCGACCCTCGCCCGGAGCAATATTTTCTCGACTCAAGTAGTCTGCCACCCAGAAAAAGGTTGACCACCGAAAGAGCTGGAACAAGGCGCTCCACCCAAGGAAGAAATTGTGAGGCTTCTAGTAAGGCCGCACGGCTCCTGGTGCCACGCTGAGGGTTCAAGTAGGCGACCATGGAGGAGAGGTCAGTCTGGACTGTGACAGATGTCCTTGGAGAAGAGAGGTCCAAGGAGTAAGGGCAAATAAGATAGCCCTGGGATCCAGCAGGTTGAACCAGAGGGAGGAATCGGCCCTGGACCACAGGCCCTGAACAATCAAAGCATCGAGAACCACTCCCCAGCCGGGGAAATTGGCGGCAGTGGGAATCACTTACCAACAGAGGGGAAGAAGGACTTCCCTTGAGAAATTCCTGGGGAGGAATATACACTAAAGAATCTCTCAGTGAACCAAGGTGGAGAGAGAACCAAGCAGATGAGGCTGTCCGGAGATTTGTCCCAGCAGGCCGTAATCTTCAAGAGGAGAGAACGACAGAGTGAATGAAAGGTACAGCCTAGAAGGTTGAGGCGATCGTGCGCAGGACCCACATGCCGATTCAAAAACAGCAAGGAGAGTACCTCCAAAGGTGGGACACTCAGGATCTTGGCCTCCGGAGGGAGAATCACACCCTGGAGCGAGCAGAGGATCATGTCCCGGATTCCATGTGCTTAGAGGACACGAGACATCCTCATAGATGAGCCAGCAGAACCGGCGAAGAACATCCAAGGTGAACCACAAGCTGGTCAGATTGTCTGACCTGGAGGGGCTTCACCAGGAGGTCGTCAAAGTCTGAAAACACGGCAGCACCTCTGACGCAGAGGATGGCCATGAGAGACGCCATCACTGAGGGGAAAAAACCCCCGGTGGCAGAGGCCAGGCTGAAGGGGAGAGAGACAACTGGAAAGGTCAAGGATCCACAGCAAAACGAAGAAACCGCTGACGGCACAGCGAGATGATGTAGATGGACGAAGAATTCGCCCATCTCCAGGGATGCCACCACAGACTGCATAGACTACAATGGAGCCTGCAGGCATGGAAGAACCTGTGGAGCCCTTTCAGGTCCATGATGGGACAGAGGAAGCCGTCCTTCTAGGCGAATGGAGAACAGGTAGGAATAGTAACCCCAGAAACACTCTGCAACGGGAACAGGGACGCTGACTCCCTGCCGCTGGAGATTGGAGACAGCCTGGATTGTCCGACATAGCGAAGGCAAAGAGACTCCAGCGAAAACTGGAGTAGCCGGACGACACCGCCTCTCAGGCCCAGGCTCCAGACGTCCCGCCATTTGAGATGCCCAGAGAGGGGAAAAAACTTCATGCCGTGGAGGCTAGGAAGAGGAAGACCTGGACGACCTGGTGCAGAACCGCCAGGGAGGCCTGGACTTGAAAGAAGCTTTCTGGAGCAGGAGAACGGCTGACACATAGTACGCCTCTGAGGGAGGAAGAATCTATTCCCCCGTGGCCTCAGGGATAAGCTTCTCGACGCCCTTAACAAAAAATTTGGCCCAGGACGACCTGGAAAGGGAGAAGGGCTGCGTTCGCCTTCTTGGAGGCGGACCCAGTATTCCACAACGGATCCCAACGGTATGGCAGATAATCACTGCATTGGCGGCCGCCTTAGCAGATTTGGGAGGCATCTCTAGTTATTGGGAAGCGTTCAGGATCTCAGAGACGAGCGGCTGGAGGGAAACTGCATCAGGGAGGTTTGACTGAAGCTGTTTGGCCCAGGAAAAGAAGGCCTTGATGCCCCAAGAGGCAGCGAAGGAGAGCCGCAGGGAGAAACCAGCCACTACGAAGGCCACCCTGGTGAGGGAAGCCACCTTCTTGCAGCAATACAATAGCCAGCATTTAGGGCAATGCAATGTATCAGTTCTGCATTGCAAACAATACAACAGATGCGATCCGATCTCACTCCGAGGGATCACTGAGGTAGGCAAAATCCGCTGAAGGCAGACTAGAAGCCTTGGAGAGCCTAGCTATCATGGGCTCCACCATGGGAGGCTCTTAGTGATAGGAAGGGACACATGGGGCGGCTCGCTGACAAAATGTCAAGACAGGCCAGCTTGCGCTCACTAGTTACTGATATCTAAGTACCGTGCGCTAACCGATTGCACCACTGGAGAAACCTGCTTCCCTTACCTCGGATGTTCATCATTGCCAGCCAGGGAGAGCCAGCATAGCCTGGCAGAACTGCCCGAGCTCACCTTCCACTTGGAGACACACAGGTCAAGGGAAGGGATGTCCGATTTCCTAGTCGAAGACAGAGGATGGTCCAGGGAGAAGTCACTGTGCCCTCAAGATGATATCAAACATCCAGTGGCAGAAAGAGATGTCCACTTGAGAGGATGAGTCCGGGTCCTCAGAGATCTGTAGGGTCTCTATCGCATAGATGACTCCCGCGTAGCAGCAGATATAGATGAGCCTAGCTGAAGCTCCGAGTCGGAGTAAGAGGTGTCCCCAGTTAAATAGACCGAGCAGAGGGAGGGAGGTATCCGCCTGTCGGAGTGGAGTCGTGAGCTGAGTTCCTATCTGGGGAGTACCCAGAGGAAGGGGTGGCGGACCGTGAACTGTAGGAAGACTTCCTGGTCCTTTTGAGGCTCCTGGAGCTGCAACGGGAACTATGAGGGTGTCCAGGGAGATCCCTAGAAGCAGCCGACTCAGCGGCGATCTGGGAAAGCAGCCATTCCAAGTTTCCAGCACTGACTAGTTAAGTCTGGTAAGGACACCATGGCCAAGGTTAGGGAGGCCGCCCAATCCGGGGGATGGAAGAACCGGAGAGGGGCCAGGAGGTTACTGACTGGCTGAGGCGGAAGGCAGAGAGAGCACATTGGCTCGGGCTGTCCGCATGGCAACTGTTTTTGATACAGCGGGTGCACATATAAAAACGTGACGCAACCAGAGGGGCCGGAGGGGGAGCCCAAGAAAATTAGGGTAACCCAGGGGGTTAGCCTACCAGACTGCAAAAGATGGCCGCTCACAAACTGCTGCAGCAAGGGTTCCGCAGGTGCAATGTCTCCCAGGGAACTGGGAAGAATCCCTGCTGTTCCAGCAAGCCAAAAAATAAATAAATAAGCCAATAAATAAATAAATTGAGAACATGAGGAGAGCAAAGCTCTTCCCCTGGTAAATACAGGCTCAGTAGCTACTGGGCAGGCTGGATGGCTTGCCAGGAAAGCCCCCTGGCCAATGGAAGGCCCTAGGCGGAGTCTGGGTACCAGAAAAGCCCGTGAAAGGGACGGGCCCGTTGCGGCCTAGTTCCCGGCCAGGCCTCGGACTCGCGTACAACGCGGCCGACCGCGAGGCACCGTCGGCGGCGCGGCGCGACCGCGAACTCCGGAGGTTCCGCGGAGGCCTGGGAAAAGGTACCGGGGGGCCAGGAAAGGGGGTCCCCACACGAGCGGGGGGGGAACCGGGTGCCCCCCCGACGGGGGCCGCTCAGTAGGAGTGACCAGAAGGCCCAAAAACGCCCCAGAAAAAAGGGGCTTATTTACGAAGATTTAAGGCCCAGTTCAGGGGAACCCTGTGATGCCTCCCCTAAACAGGACCCATACTATTGTCCCCCTGGGAAATGGCACTAAGGGGCTGAGGGGAGGTGGAGAGGGCCTGAAGGGGAGATGGAGAGGGGCTGAGGTAACTTTCATACTCACCTGCCTTCTATTCTTCTCATACTCACCAGTCTGGCGACTTCAGGCGCCGCAGGGTCACCCCCTCGGTAGGACCTCGCACGTGGGAGTGGGGGTCACCGGTACTCCGGCCGCTTTCGGGGTGCGGCGAATGGTGAGTGGGGACTGGGTGACCGGCGAGGCTGCTCTTTTGCAGAGCGCTGCGCCCGCAGGAGGGTATGACTAGTGTGGCGTACACGCTGACTACCCCCTGCACCTGAAAGAAAGGTAAAAATAAAAACGATGCAAGACAGAAGACCTGAGTCAGGTCGTGTCTGCCTGCTATGACACTAGGTTTCAAACTGATTCATGCACAGTGGCTGTGGCAGGGTATAGTCTGGAGGCAGAGCCAACAGCTTTTGCTTTTTCCTAGTGTCTTGTCTCCTAGTGACCAGGTCTATACCCATGGTGCTGTGTCCTCCAGTGAAGTAGACGAGAAATAGAAATTTTTGGCAAGGCACATCAGCTCTATGTTCACAGACGGAAAAATTAAGCATATCTTGAAAAGAACACTGCCCCTACTGTGAAACATGGAGGAGGTTCTGTTATGTTCTGGGGCTGCTTTGCTGCATCTGGCACGGTGTCTTGAATCTGTGCAGGGTACAATGAAATCTCAAGACTATCAAGGGATTCTAGAGAGAAATGTGCTGCCCAGTGTCAGAAAGCTTGGTCTCAGTCGCAAGTCATGGGTCTTGCAACAGGATAATGAATCAAAACACACAGCTAAAAACACCCAAGAATGGCTAAGAGGAAAAGATTGGACTATTCTGAAGTGGCCTTCTATGAGACCTACATGCCGTCTGGAAAAGGTACCCTTCAAACCCGAGACAACTGGAGCAGTTTGCTCATGAGGAGTGGGCCAAAATACCTGTTGAGAGGTGCAGAAGAGTCATTGATAGTTACAGGAATCGTTTGATTGCAGTGATTGCCTCAAAAGGTTGTGCAACAAAATATTAAGTTAAGGGAACCATCATTTCTGTCCAGGCCTGTTTCATGAGTTTTCTTTTCTAAAAATTTCTGTTGAAGCATGGTTGAAAAGCAATGTCTGACTTTCATTTGTTCATTTTCATAGAATTTTTATATATTATTACTTTTGTCAGATTCAAGTTATTTCTGTTACCATTGTGGGTTTCTCTTTCATTAAACGAGGGGTACCAACAATTTTGTCCACGTGTGTATATCTTTCAGATACATAGGGTGTAGCTACAAGATGGCACCAAGTGGCAGTCATACACAGACCCAGGTTCCTTGAGGGAATCAGATGACCCATCTGCTGTCACCAAATTTGTCTACAATTGCGGACAAAAAGTCCTGTGAAACTATTAAAAAAATGAACAAAACTTATTTGTTTCAGAATTACAAAACTTCACCTACTTCATCCATAACAGGGGCGCCTTTCCTAGTCAAGGAACCACCTTTTTGATACAATCACATGGTACAGTTAAAATTGCAAAAAAGTTTAATGTTTTTTTTATTTTACAGGTAAAACATGTTGAATAAATGTTTAACGTTAAGAAACTGCACCAAAAAAACGCATCAAAACTGTTTGCAGTTTTTCCCATTGCTGTTTTGGTGCACCCAACTGCACCATGTGAATGCACCCATTCACCCTCAATGAAATTAGCTGGATGTAACTACCTGGGGGAAGGGGGGTACCCCAGCACTCTCTCACACTGTCAAATGAATACAAAGAGTGTCCCCCCTCCCACCTTCACTGGGGTAATAACAACACCCAGTTTTCAATTTCTTTATAAATTTTAGGAGGAATAACACAGCACAAAGCACAAAGGAACACAGCACAAAGCAGAGTTACAAAAAATGATCCCGAATTTGTTTGCTGTAGGGATTAGAAGCATCTATTACTAAACCAAATTTTACTTGTATATTGAATATTCCATGTACTGCCCACTATGGGCCACTCATTGTCCATGCTGTAAGTAATAACTGAATACAATGGATATGGCTGTACTATCAATCTGTGATTCACCTTCCCTTCATGGGAATTTTACATAACCTGAGAAGTGTACAATATCCTCTTTCACAGGTCATGCATGTCACAGTACACAAAGATCTAACTCATGGCAAACAAAGGAATAGTTCTTATATTGCATAAGCATCTAAGATGTATTCCACATAGTCATTTGATCTGTTAATGTGAATTACTTAGGAATACCAATAATAATAACTATTTATCTTATCCTACCATATGCTAGCCCAATCCAACAATGGGCAGAAAAAAAAAACTAAATGGACAATTAAGCCTTCAGAAAATGTGGTTAAGAAAAATCCGGTGATGCCTCACATATTGCCAAAAATTCACAGTAGACTTACTAAGAGTGAAATAACAGAACAGAGGGCATGAGAGAGGATTAACGTCAAAGCCTTCAGTAAGCACTAGTGTAAAAAGTATACTAAAGCTTCTGTGGAGGTAGATAAGGTCTACAGCAGGGTGCCTGGGGGAACTTAGTGGGCACTCAAGATCCTGTCATTACTGCCTTTTTACGCTATATTGAGGCATTTAATGTCAGTGTACAGATGGCCTTCCTGGAAGTCTATACCTACATAAAAGTACCTCTTCTTTTCAGCCCTACCTGATTTGATTTTCTGATATGTCTGTAACAGTTTAATAGTCTCTCTAAAGGAATATTCCAATCTCAAGAATCCTATCTATACTGATAGCTTATGTAAATTCAAGAGTTTTCCTAAATACGTTGCTTTAGAAATGCTGTTTTGTTTTCCTGCTATGTTAGATTATTCCTCCCACTGTTTACTCATAGTTTCCTTGGTCCCTATCCTGCATCTGATAACATAGGTCAGAGGATGAGTCACTTATCTCTCTGGGAGGGGGGGTGAGTGATTTCACTATTATGTACAGCTCTGCAGGCAGGATAATCAGGTCAGCTAGTTGTAGTTTGCTGATAAAGACTTGGACAGTGTGGTCTCTCTATGTAAACATAAAGATAACATTGAGTCCATTTTCTACAAAAGCAGGCAAGTTTTCTATACAAACCTGTGTAATGTAATATACATTTACTTTGCATACTATTTGATTGGCATTAATATTAGATTTCTAGTAATGATAATAAATCACTCCCATGGTAAAGGCAATGTCTATATCTAGTGAGGTACTTCATAGTGTCCTGTTCATCAAACAGTTCATCAAACAGTCAAAGCTTGTGCTAGAATACAGGAAGTGAGAAGCAGAAAAGAGACAGCAGGCAAACTGGTGAAAGAGAGAGATGGGAAAACCCCTTTAAGCAATGCCAGAAACGCTGCTACGAAGAATGCAATTGCCTTACAACGAGTATTGGGGTCTCAACCCTGGATCTTAAGGCTATGGCCACACATTCAGGAAATGCAGCAGAAAATGATGATGTATTTTACACTCCCAGCAAAGTGAATGAGATTTTATTTAAGCTAATTCCCACAGTGCCAAAACAATGGCGCACATACTGCAGTATGTATAAAACTGCATGTGTTTTAATTGGGGCAGCTTGCCAGATTTACTTGCGAAGACCTTTGCTGGGTCTGTAAAACACAACTTTTTCCCACTGCGTTTCTGTAGTGGCCAAACCCACTACGTTTCCTCAATGTGCGGCCTAAATGTGTAGTGCAATGTCTAAGCACAAACCTTCAATGTCATCTGTGCCGAACTGATTCATGAGGGCAGAAGGGAAATTCACATCTAGCCTGAATCTGGCACCAATTAGTCAACATATGCACATATCTCTATAGTAATAGTTATAGATTTTAGGACATAATGATTTTTTTTTTTTCCAATAAACTATGAATATATGGCATCGTGATGGTTTCTTAAAGGGAAACAAATTTTTACAGAAACAGCTGGGAGAAGACAACAATGAAAGGTAGAAGAAGAATGGCCTTTTTAAAGGCCATTCCAACAAGCCATTAGCTTAAAAGGGTTTTTTTTAATGATAGACTCCCTTTAAATTTTTTCTATAGCTGTCCGATATAAGATCATGATAAATAGCAAACATATTGATGCACACAAAAATTTACAGCTTGAGCTCAAGGTTGTGTAGGTACGTACTTACCTCATGTTTCCCAAGGCATTCCCTGAAAAAAAAAAAAAAAAAAAAAGAAGAAGAAAAAAGAAAAATGAAGGCACTTTTTGATTTGGTGAAAAAAGCAACAAGATTGATAGATTGAGTTCAGACCACACGTTAACTGCTTAAAAAGTCTTTTTCTGTTTATCACTGTCACAATATATCAGTAAGGCTCAATTTAACAGATGCAAAAAAACAGACACAGACAGATGGCCATCCGTTTACATAGACATCAATGTTATATAAAAAAAAAAAATCATGTACATACGTGGACAAAATTGTTGGTACCCCTCGTTTAATGAAAGAAAACCCCACAATGGTCACAGGCCTGGACAGAAATGATGGTTCCCTTAACTTAATATTTTGTTGCACAACCTTTTGAGGCAATCACTGCAATCAAACGATTCCTGTAACTATCAATGAGACTTCTGCACCTCTCAACAGGTATTTTGGCCACTCCTCATGAGAAAACTGCTCTAGTTGTCTCAGGTTTGAAGGGTTTAGGTCAGGGCTCATAGAAAACTACACTACAGAATAATCCAATGTTTTCCTCTTAGCCATTCTTGGATGTTTTTAGCTGTGTGTTTTGGGTCATTATCCTGTTGCAAGACCCATGACCTGCAACTGAGACCAAGCTTTTTGACACTGGGCAGCACATTTCTCTCTAGAATCGCTTGATAGTCTTGAGATTTCATTGCACCCTGCACAGATTCAAGACACCCTGTGCCAGATTGCAGAAAAGCAGCCCCAGAACATAACAGAGTCTCCTCCAGGTTTCACAGTAGGGACAGTGTTCTTTTCAAGATATGCTTCATTTTTCCGTCTGTGAACCTAGAGCTGATGTGCCTTGCCAAAAATTTCTATTTTTGTCTTATCTGTCCATAGGACATTCTCCCAGATGCTTAGTGGCTTGTCAACATATCATAAAAAAAGCCAGACTGGAATTTGCCAAACTACATTGTGGGTTTTTCTTCATTAAACAAGGGGTACCAACAATTTTGTCCACGTGTGTATACACACACACATATATACAGTACAGACCAAAAGACTCTTGGTCTTCCTTTCCTGGGGCAGTCCTCATGTGAGCCAGTTTCTTTGTAGTGCTTGATGGTTTTGGCCACTGCACTTGGGGACACTTTCAAAGTGTTCCCAATTTTTCGGACTGATTGACCTTCATTTCTTAAAGTAATGATGGCCACTCGTTTTTCTTTACTTAGCTGCTTTTTTCTTGCCATAATACAAATTCTAACACTCCATTCAGTAGGACTATCAGCTGTGTATCCACCTGACTTCTGAACAACACAACTGATGGTCCCAACCCCATTTATAAGGCAAGAAATCCCACTTATTAAACCTTATTAAAACAGGGCACACCTGTGAAGTGAAAACCATTTCAGATGACTACCTCTTAAAGCTCATCAAGAGAATGCCAAGAGTGTGCAAAGCAGTAATCAAAGCAAAAGGTGGCTACTTTGAAGAACCTAGAATATAAGACATATTTTCAGTTGTTTCACACTTTTTTGTTAAGTATATAATTCCACATGTGTTAATTCATAGTTTTGATGCCTTCAGTGTGAATCTACAATTTTTATAGTCATGAAAATACAGAAAACTCTTGGAATGAGAAGGTGTGTCCAAACTTTTGGTCTGTACTGTATATATCTCCGAAATTTCAAATTTTCTTCAGAAAGACACAAAAGTATGGTATACTGTGGTTTAATAGTTTATGGTATCTTTAAAAAAAAAAATAAAAACAGACAGAAATGAATTTTTTTTAAAAAATATTGATGTATATGTAAATGGATGGTCATCTGTTTTTTTGCATTTGTTAAAGGAATCTGCTAAACGGATGTAAAAAACATGACCATGGGTTCCGTCAGGCTCTGTATGTGACTGCTTTTGTAGCTGTCCACCTATCTGTTGTTCTGGTCCTCTGCCGGAACCTAGTGTAACAGTGTCATACTACACTGTACTGACAATAACAGTGTCACTCGACACTGCAAACACTATGGTCCACTTGTCAGTCACATCAACTGATGCAACAAGGCATCAAAATACAACAGTGGATGCAGTGTATCTAGGTACACACATATACCCACTTCATACATGCAGACACTATTAGATCTGCTTTCCAAGATATTAATAAAGACGTTACACATGTCATATTCTCCTGGAACATACAGTAATTGAAAGCAGAGTCTACCTATAAATGATGGCTAATAAATATCTCCACCTTATCCTCAGCTCGGCTCTAGCTGATCAGCGGCAGGTAATAGATTTACCAGCAGTCAGGACTTACAGATGGAACCGATTTGTATAGGATTGAGGGTGCTGTACTGCATTAGAGCAACTCCTCCCTTACTGGACGTGACTGGCACTATCACAAGATTTCTTCTTTTGTACATTAAGGATGAAGTTGCCTGGCACACATACATATTCAGGGGAGCCAAGTGTGCATGCAACTTGGGGAGAAAGGGGTGGGAGGAATAGCTGTTTGTCAAACATGTGGCCAACAGCTATCCAAAGATGGCGAAGTTAAGGATAGATTCTCATCTGCGTCGGATTTTTGCCTTGATTTGTAAAATTAAGTTCTGACGGAAAAAATGGCCATACACCCAAGACAGCTGTCAGGGGAAGATTTTAACATGCCTTTGTGTCCTCATTATGAATGTGGCGTCATTGGAGTCTGGAAGCCATTTGTTCCCCTCTCTCTAGGCCTGTTAACATGCACTCCTGGCTGATTGGCCTTTGCGTATATATGAGTGGGTATGCTGGGGCGTAGCTGTCCACTGAAAAGGTCTAACATATAGAGTGGATGACCTGCTTATCAGCTCACTGCATTATAGGAGTCCTGTGATTGCAGGTCTGGATTATAATGCAGGGTATACCCAAAGATTGGTTATAATGAGATAAATTATGAAACATATTCACAAGCAATAGTGGGATTTTTGTGTACTCACCGTAAAATCCTTTTCTCGTTGTATTCACTGGGGGACACAGCACCATGGGTATAGACCTGGTCACTAGGAGACAAGACACTAGGGAAATGAAAGCTGTTGGCTCCGCCTCCAGACTATACCCTGCCACAGCCACTGTGCATGAATCAGTTTGTACTGTAGCAGTAGGAGAGAGACACAAAGGAACATAGAACCAACAACCACCAACAATGCCTGAACCCGAAAAGGAACCAACACAGTTCGGGCAGGAACACTGAAAAAACAAGGGAGGGATCTGTGTCCCCCAGTGAATACAACAAGAAAAGGATTTTACGGTGAGTACACAAAAATCCCACTTTCTCGTCTACTTCACTGGGGGATACAGCACCATGGGATGTCCTAAAGCAGTCCCAGAGGGTGGGAATAACACGGCCAGGCAAACCTGTAATACTCAACCGCTTCCAGAAACTTACAACCCAGATTGGCATCAGCAGAGGCCACAGAATGGATCTGGTGAAACTTAGAGAAAGAGGATGGAGGCCCAGTGGGATACTTACAGATCTGGGAAGCATAAGCCTGATGCCGGAGGCCCCGGGAACTCCAACAGCTCTAGAGGAGAGAGCCGTCACACGGAAAGGCAGAGCCTTACCCTTAAACCGATAGGTCTCCCTAATCTCAGACCAAAGCCATCGGAAGATGAGAGCTCTGGAAGCAGGCAGGCCCTGGCAAGGGCACTCAGGGAGAATGAGCAAAGCATCCGAACAAGAGAAAGGATCCGTGATGGACAGTATACACGCAAATCGCCCGGGCAACAACCGGGCAGGGAAGAGCAAGCACTCACATGGATGCCTGGGGACCGAGCAGAAAGAGGGCAAGACCAAGTCCTCGATGTGGAAGCTGGAAAAACATCCTAAGAAAAAAAGACTGTGGCAGACAGAGGAAAACCTTATCCTTGTGGAGGACCAGAAAGGGAGGCTGCCGAAAAAAAGGGCAGCCAATTCGGGACCCCTGCAGATGGAGGTAACGGCCACCAGAAATTCATTCTACCAGGACAGAAGGCAAAAAAAGGGATATCAAAGGCTCGAAGGGGGGAACCTGAAGCACCTTAAAGACGAGGTTAAGATCCCACGGATCAAAGGGTTCCAAAGGAGCACAGAGTGGCACTCCTGTAGGAAAGTCTTTTAAAAGGAAAGAAGACTAAGACCTTGATCCAGACCAGACTGGAGAAGATCCGATGAGAATCGTTACTCTTCCAACGGTGGACGTAAGCCTTCCACGTTTGATGGCAGATCTAAGTTATCTGGAATTTCCGGGCCTTGAGTATGTTAGAATAACAAACTCCGAAAAAACCACGACGCCTCAAACCTCGGATTCAACAGCCACGCCGTGAACGCAGATGAGTCAAGGTGGGGTGGAACAGCAGTCCTTGAGACAGAAGGCCGACCAGCAGAGGAAGAGGCCAGGAGCATTTGCCAACAGGAACAGGAGATCCACATACCAGACCCGGCAGGGCCAATCTGGTGTCACCAGGATAGCTTGAACCCCCTTGGTCTTGAGATTCTGGAGGACCCAAGGGAGAAGAGGAAGTAAAAAAAACGAACTTACAAGAGCGCCAGCGGTGATGGTTCGAGGATCCAGAGGCCTGGCAATTTAGCTGGGGACCTTGTGGTTCCGGCGGAGGCTAAAAAGGTCGACGTTTGTCACGCCACAGCGGGAGCACAGTAGATGGAAGATCTGCAGATAAAGCGACCCTCGCCCGGAGCAATATTTTCTCGACTCAAGTAGTCTGCCACCCAGTGGTCCACGCCAGAAAAAAGGTTGACCACCGAAAGAGCTGGAACAAGGCGCTCCACCCAAGGAAGAAATTGTGAGGCTTCTACTAAGGACGCACGGCTCCTGGTGCCACGCTGAGGGTTCAAGTAGGCGACCATGGAGGAGAGGTCAGTCTGGACTGTGACAGATGTCCTTGGAGAAGAGAGATCCAAGGAGTAAGGGCAAATAAGATAGCCCTGGGTTCCAGCAGGTTGAACCAGAGGGAGGAGTTGGCCCTGGACCACAGGCCCTGAACTATCAAAGCATCGAGGACCACTGCCCAGCCGAGGAAATTGGCGGCAGTGGGAATCACCTACCAACAGAGGGGAAGAAGGACTTCCCTTGAGAAATTCCTGGGGAGGAATATACACTAAAGAATCTCTCAGTGAACCAAGGTGGAAAGAGAACCAAGCAGATGAGGCTGTCCGGAGATTTGTCCCAGCAGGCCGTAATCTTCAAGAGGAGAGAACGACAGAGTGAATGAAAGGTACAGCCTAGAAGGTTGAGGCGATCGTGCGCAAGACCCACATGCTGATTCAAAGAGAGCAAGGAGAGTACCTCCGAAGGTGGGACACTCAGGATCTTGGCCTCCGGAGGGAGAATCACACCCTGGAGCGAGCAGAGGATCATGTCCCAGATTCCATGTGCTTAGAGGGCACGAGACATCCTCATTGATGAGCCAGCAGAACCGCGAAGAACAACCAAGGTGAACCACAAGCTGGTCAGATTGTCTGACCTGGAGGGGCTTCACCAGGAGGTCGTCCAAGTCTGGAAACACGGCAGCACCTCTGACGTAGAGGATGGCCATGAGAGACGCCATCACTGAGGGAAAAAACCCCCGGTGGCAGAGGCCAGCCTGAAGGGGAGAGACACAACTGGAAAGGTCAAGGATCCACCGCAAAATGAAGAAACCGCTGCCGGCACAGCGAGATGATGTAGATGGATGAAGAATTCGCCCATCTCCAGGGATGCCACCACAGACTGCATAGACTACAACGGAGCCTGCAGGCATGGAAAAACCTGTGGAGCCCTTTCAGGTCCATGATGGGACAAAGGAAGCCGTCCTTCTAGGCGAATGGAGAACAGGTAGGAATAGTAACCCAGGATACACTCTGAAACGGGAACAGGGACGCTGACTCCCTGCCGCTGGAGATTGGAGACAGCCTGGATTGTCCGACATAGGGAAGGCAAAGAGACTCCAGCGAAAACTGGAGTAGGCGGACGACACCGCCTCTCAGGCCCAGGCCCCAGACGTCCCGCCATTTGAGATGCCCAGAGAGGGGAAAAAACTTCATGCCGAGGAGGCTAGGAAGAGGAAGACCTGGACGACCTGGTGCAGAACCGCCAGGGAGGCCTGGACTTGAAAGAAGCTTTCTGGAGCAGGAGAACAGCTGACACATAGGACGCCTCTGAGGGAGGAAGAATCTATTCCCCCGTGGCCTGAGGGATAAGCTTCTCGACGCCCTTAACAAAAAATGTGGCCCAGGACGACCTGGAAAGGGAGAAGGGCTGCGTTCGCCTTCTTGGAGGCGGCCTCAGTATTCCACAACGAATCCAAACGGTATGGCGGATAATCACTGCATTGGCGGCCGCCTTGGCAGATTTGGGAGGCATCTCTAGTTATTGGGAAGCGTTCAAGATCTCAGAGACGAGCGGCTGGAGGGAAACTGCATCAGGGAGGTTTGACTGAAGCTGTTTGGCCCAGGAAAAGAAGGCCTTGATGACCCAAGAGGCAGCGAAGGAGAGCCGCAGGGAGAAACCAGCCACTACGAAGGCCACCCTGGCGAGGGAAGCCACCTTCTTGCAGAAATACAATAGCCAGCATTTAGGACAATGCAATGTATCAGTTCTGCATTGCAAACAATACAACAGAAGCGATCCGATCTCACTACGAGGGATCACTGAGGTAGGCACAGTCCGCTGAAGGCAGACTAGAAGCCTTGGAGAGCCTAGCTATCATGGGATCCACCGTGGGAGGCTCTTAGTGATAGGAAGGGACACATGGGGCGGCTCGCTGACAAGATGTCAAGACAGGCCAGCTTGTGCTCACTAGTTACTGATATATAAGTACCGTGCGCTAACCGATTGCACCACTGGAGCAACCTGTTTCCTTTACTTCGGATGTTCATCATTGCCAGCCAGGGAGAGCTAGAGACATGTGTCACAGCATAGCCTGGCAGAACTGCCCGAGCTCACCTTCCACTTGGAGACACACAGGTCAAGGGAAGGGATGTCCGATTTCCTAGTCGAAGACAGAGGATGGTCCAGGGAGAAGTCACTGTGCCCTCAAGATGATATCAAACATCCAGTGGCAGAAAGAGATGTCCACTTGAGAGGATGAGTCCGGGTTCTCAGAGATCTGTAGGGTCTCTATCGCATAGATGACTCCCGCGTAGCAGCAGATATAGATGAGCCTAGCTGAAGCTCCGAGTCGGAGTCAGAGGCGTCCCCAGTTAAGTAGACCGAGCAGAGGGAGGGATGTATCCGCCTGTCGGAGTGGAGCCGTGAGCTGAGTTCCTATCTGGGGAGTACCCAGAGGAAGGGGTGGCGGACCGTGAACCGTAGGAAGACTTCCTGGTCCTTTTGAGGCTCCTGGAGCTGCAACGGGAACTATGAGGGTGTCCAGGGAGATCCCTAGAAGCAGCCGACTCAGCGGCGATCTGGGAAAGCAGCCATTCCAAGTTTCCAGCACTGACTAGATAAGTCTGGTAAGGACATCATGGCCAAGGCTAGGGACGCCGCCCAATCCGGGGGATGGAAGAACCGGAGAGGGGCCAGGAGGTTCCTGACTGGCTGAGGCGGAAGGCAGAGAGAGCACATGGGCTCAGGCTGTCCGCATGGCAACTGTTTTTGATACAGCGGGTGCACGTATAAAAACGTGACGGAACCAGAGGGGCCGGAGGGTGAGAGACAAGCAGAGGGAGCCCATGGAAATTTGGGGTAACCCAGGGGGTTAGCCTACCAGATTGCAAAAGATGGCCGCTCACAAACTGCTGCAGCAAGGGCTCCGCAGGTGCAATGTCTCCCAGGGAACTGTGAGGAGAGTAAGAATCCCTGCTGTCCCAGCAAGCCAATCAATAAATAAGCCAATAAATAAAAGAGATTATGAGGAGAGCAAAGCTCTTCCCCTGGAAAATACAGGCTCAGTAGCTACTGGGCAGGCTGGATTGCTTGCCAGGACAGCCCCCTGGCCAATGGAAGGCCCTAGGCGGAGTCTGGATACCAGAAAAGCCTGGGAAAGGGACGGGCCAGTTGCGGCCTAGTTCCCGGCCAGGCCTCGGACTCGCGTAGAACGCGGCCGACCGCGAGGCACCGTCGGCGGCGCGGCCGCGAACTCCGGAGGTTCCGTGGAGGCCTGGGAAAAGGTACCGAGGAGCCAGGAAAGGGGGGTCCCCACACGAGGGGGGGGGAACCGGGTGCCCCCCCCCCGACGGGGGCCGCTCGGTAGGAGCGACCAGAAGGCCCAAAAACGCCCCCCCCAAAAAAAAGGGGCTTATTTACTAAAATTTAAGGCCCAGCTCTGGGGGACCCTGTGATGCCCCCCTAAACAGGACCCATGCTATTGTCCCCCTGGGAGATGGCACTAAGGGGCTGAGTGAGGACTGAGGGGAGGTGGAGAGGGCCTGAGGTGGAGGAGGAGAGGGGCTGAGGTAACTTTCATACTCACCTGCCTTCTATTCTTCTCATACTCACCTGTCTGGCGTCTTCAGGCGCCGCAGGGTCACCCCCTCGGTAGGACCTCGCACGTGGGAGTGGGGCCACCGATACTCCGGCCGCTTTCGGGGTGCGGCGAATGGTGAGTGGGTACTGGGTGACCGGCGAGGCTGCTCTTTTGCAGAGCGCTGCGCCCGCAGGAGGGTATGACTAGTGTGGCGTACACGCTGACTACCCCCTGCACCTGAAAGAAAGGTAAAAATAAAAACGATGCAAGACAGAAGACCTGAGTCAGGTCGTGTCTGCCTCCTATGACACTAGGTTTCAAACTGATTCATGCACAGTGGCTGTGGCAGGGTATAGCCTGGAGGCGGAGCCAACAGCTTTTGCTTTTTCCTAGTGTCTTGTCTCCTAGTGACCAGGTCTATACCCATGGTGCTGTGTTCCCCAGTGAAGTAGACGAGAAATATACAGTAGTTATTCAACTCTGTGTTTAGATTTTATTATTATTATATAAAATGTATACTGTTGTTCAAAGGTGAACATAGTGCTGCGGGCTGAACATAGGGCTGCGGGCTGAACATAGTGCTGCAGATTGCGATATTATTGCTGTCCTACAGATCATCCTGAGATGTGCTTGAGCAGGGGAAAAAGTATAATACGGATTTGTCTGAGCACAGCTACTTCTTACACAGTAAAAAAAAAAAAAAAAAAAAAAAAAATATATCAGTTTTTGGGCACTTTTTTTTATAATAAAAGTAAGATTTTCTCCATTGAACTCTGGATGCTTTCACATCTGTGTTGTTTAATCCATTCTTCTATCCTGTGTCAGGACTATAAAAATGGATTGAACAATAAAATGGATCTGTCTAATAACGGATATCAATAGATTCTGAGGGAAGCCTTTGACTATACTGGGGTATCCATTATTTTCTTACTGGCTTCACCGAACGAAAAAGTCAGGCTTGTAGGACTTTTTCATGTGCAATTTCAGGTGGACTCTGACGTAACCTTAGCTGCTCTGCGCATACCTCTCTGTTTTCTTATATACTGCTGCTAAAACCAGCGATATCATGAAGTGGTTAATAAACGGTAAAGAGAGCTGAATTATAAGCCAACTACATTTACATTTATATACCTACAATAAAAAGTGACGTTTCTGGAATTTTGTATTTTAAATTTTAATATTAGGAGGTTAAATTCATCCCATTTTATGTATGACAAGATGACATTAACAGTTGCTAGCCTGATAATATCAGTTACCATGGTAACAGATGAGTGACATGACTCCAGACGACAGTTTCCTCTAATGTAAATGAGAGAAACCACCAGTCTGAAGCCGCCGGTGATGACCCTCATGAACTTAACATGATCAGCTCATCTGCTCGACAGAACACAAGAAAGATCGGTCAGGGAGATCCATTAACTTTATTATACAAATGAACATTTACGTTCATGCCCTGTATTAAAAAATATAAGCAACTATGTAAAAGCCGTACTCCTTTCTGACACTGCCGATCAACACAAACAGAAGAACACAGACGGCATCTGGAATTAATAAATCACAAGCCAAAGTCATGTCCCGGCTGTCACTGAAAGACAGCCAGACATCTCATCATCATAAAGCATCAT
Organism: Leptodactylus fallax; assembly: GCA_947044405.1. NCBI lineage: Eukaryota > Metazoa > Chordata > Amphibia > Anura > Leptodactylidae > Leptodactylus > Leptodactylus fallax. The sequence goes on along the minus strand of CAMRHE010000342.1, from coordinate 8,590 downwards.
CCTAAAGAGGAAGCAATAAAGGCATGTAAAGGATATTAATGTAATGTGAAGCCGTGTCTCACCAAAACCAATCCCCAATGTGTAGCATAATAGAAAGAACAGGCATAACCCAGACATACTCAACCACAGCCATGGGGAAAAGGGAAAGGATATAAAGGCCTGTACTGAACTTATCCCACACAGAAAGTCAGCTAAAATATCCAATTTAAAATAAAATAGTCTGAATTATTTTTATATCATGTCACATTTATTTTATTACTTCAAGTATTTTCTAACTGGGTAGTTACTACTACATAGATGTGCTCATTATCCTACAAAAAATATTTATCCTCTATCTATAGGGAAGGGGATAACTTATTGATCGGTGGGAGTCTGACCACTGAGAACCCCACTAATCCTGAGAAGGGTGAGTTTTATCCCCTTTGTGAATGTATCGGCAGAGAACGCAGCCAAAGCCCTGGTGGAAGCAGATGCACCCCCATTCCCATTCAGTTCAGCGGGAGCCCGGGAGACAATCCAAGTACAGCACCCAGCTATCTCTGACATTTAATGAAGTCAATTGGGATTGGGGTGCATCTGAATCGACCACGGGTTTGGCTGCCTTCATCATGGCTGTATTCACAATAGGGGTAAAACACCTCACGTTCTTAGTACTGGTGGGGGTCTCAGCTATAATCAGCAATTTATCCTGTATCCTATGGATACATGATAGTTTTTATAACGTAAACCCATTAAAAGGGGTCTGCACACAAAATTAACTTCTCACCTATCCACAGGATAGTGAAGAAGTTATAGATTGTTGGGGGTCTGACGGCTGAGCCCCACACTGTTCACATGAACGGGGTGCCTTGTTCTCGTTTTAATCAAGCGGTTGTACAAGTGATAGCAGAGTGCTGTACTACAGAAGCACCATAAAAAACGGAACACTAGCGGGACAGATTTCAGATATCTCAATTGTATATGGCTGTCTAACACTAGAGCTTGGTACTTACATAGGCATGGGGACCTTACAGGGAGGACATGGCAGTGCCTTCTGGATATAGGCGGGTTCAGAAGGTTGTTCCCAAGGACCAGCAGGCTGAGGCTGACAAAAAAAACAATGAAAAAACATATTGTTAAAGGACAGCTCATTTTTTGCGCCTCCAGAACCACTATGCTAAAAAGGGTTGTCTCCGTTTTAGAAAACTTGGGACTAAAAGCAGGAATGTTGATAAAATAGTTCAGAGGTCCATGCTGTTCTTTGCTTATTCCCCTCCAGTAATGCCATGCTGTACAAACACGACTGCTGCAGTGAATCAATAGCCCCAAAGCAGATACCTGCATGTATAGTACAGGACCACTGAGGCTTGTGATTGGCTACTGGGGTCATGTGCATGATGTCATTGCTGTAGGAAAGTAAATAAAGGACAGATAAATACGTCTTTCTCCAGATTTATGTCTTACCAAGCCTTTCTGTTTAACAAGAGCTTCATCATGACAAGACTCAGGGCAGAGATGACCACACTTCTGTAAAGTTTTCTGACAAGATTGTCGACAGGGTGGGCAAGGACCAAAATGGCATCTGTGTCGCTCTCTGACCTCATGGTGACAAGTTGATGGGTGACTAAATGAAGAAGACAAAATAAGTCCCATTTTGCCAAGGCAGTAGCAAAAAAAAAAAAAGCATACGGACATTAGGTAAAATTCATTAGTAAAGAGTAGAGACACAAAAAAATCATAAATCTTATTTAAAGAGGTCAAGCATGGAAAAATAAAGCTTACCAGTGAATTCCTAGCACAAGATAAGTTTTAATGCTAATATACCGTATATATATAATATATATATATATAGGTGCCTAGACCCCCGATCAGATTGTTTGAGGTCTGTGTGAGCTGTCTTCCTGACTATCTAGTCGAGGGAATGCACTGGTATTTTATCCTGCATAATCCCTTTGATCTTAAAAAATTATACTCACCCTTTAAATCCCCCACAGATCTAGAGCCGCCCATCTGCTACACCTTGCTGCTGTAATGACATCCCCACTTGTCCCCAACAGGACTATTATAGGCACAGCCTGTGAAGTGCACAGCATGGGAACGCTATGATTTTGCCACGGCGGTTTACAGTCCCTGCAAAGTGGACGGGATTCTGGCTAATCCAATCCATCCACACATTGCAGAAAAATATCTGCAGCGCACAAGCTGTGATTTCAAAAACCGTTGCTTTTTTGTAAATTACAGTATGTCAATTATATCTACGGAAACTCTGGCGTTTTCCATATAGATATAATTGAAGCAGAAAGTCCACAGATGAAAACTCTGGACTTTCTGTGAAAAGCGCTGCAGAAAGATCTGTGATGCATTTCCAAAGCAGTTTTTTCTGCAGCACTTTTTGGCTGAGGCTTGCTACATGGGGTCTTAACCTAACAGCATATTATAATGTTATGGTCTTCTGTGCTATCAATCTGTGCATAGTGACTATACACTACATAGTGATCTGGCCACATGAAGGGCTTTAACATACCCGCATAGCTCCTTACACCGGGGAGGCTTGGTGCTACGTTCTCTGCCACAAGGAACAGTAAGGACAGTTTTCCCACAGTTGCACTTCACATCAACTGTCTCAGGACATGGATAGCAGCTTCCTATATTAACAAAGAATATAATGTTTAGTATATCCAACTCTTTAAGAAGCATAATTGATTTATAGTTCTCTTCCTATCTGCAAACAATTCCACCAATTACAGAGGGTTTCTGCTGAATATGAAAAAATGCCCATAAATTTATAAATCAGCAGTAAGTAAAGTGTAATAATGATGCTTATTTTACTTATCCAGAAGGGAATGTAACAGAACATGAATATCACAATGAAATCTATTTAGTCCAGTCCGTAGCCTAAGAATGTCAGGAAAACCAGTATGTCTATGTTCACATCTGTGTCAGAGAATCTCTTTGGAGCCTCCGGCAAAGAGGATAAAAACAGTCCTACAAGCATGACTTTGTCTGGCATAATCACCTAGAAATCAACAGTTACCAGTCAAGCCCCATTATGGTCAATAGAGTCCCTTGGAATCCATTGTTATCTGTCATTAGACAGCCCCGTTATAATTTTTAGTCCGTTCTTCTGTTCCTATGACAGAAAAGGAGAACAGACCAAAGCGAGGCAGATGTGAATGTACAAGTCAGCTGAACCTCTCTTCAACCCCTTCTCAAATGGAGAATTAGCTTGTATTCTGACGGACTTAGGCCAGCAATGTATTACATAGACAGCCAGTCATCTGAATGGCCATCCTGCAACACGAGGCACTCATTTTTTTTCTAAGGTGACAGACACCATAAAGGAAACTAAGGCAGATTTTCAACACCAGTCTTCATATCCCCTGACTTGACAGAGGGTGCCTTATTTATGAGATGTACGCCTCCTCATATATCAAACACACCGTGCGCCATGTTATGCATCTGCACTGAAATCTACACCAGCCTGCAGCTGGAATAGATTTCAGGGACCATGTACGCCAACAAACTGGCATAAACGACCGTAAATCTGGTGAGGCCAGTGGCCCTACTTACATGATGCCACAACCCCTTCTAAAAAAGTGACGAGGTTGGCGCAAAATGAAAAAAGTTGCAAAGATTCGGGCAGAAATGTTAAACTTTTTTATGCTTTGTATGCCAGAAAACAGATGTACAAGGCATGATCAATCTCCTATGATAGGGATTATAGTCAACGGGGGCAATCTGACACGGCTAGTTCCCATCATGCGATGGATCCGACACGGATGTTATTTTCGGAAAGGAAATACACACATGTGAGCGTAGCCTTAACCAGTCGTTTGCTGGGAGTCTAAAGCCTTCCATGTTTATGACGTATAGTGACCAAATACCTTCAATGGGGTTGCATATGATGAGACAACCCCTCTAAGTCGATACGGTACAGCAATTTCATAAAGATTTGGCCTGAGATATCTATTGCTGCTGCCCTACTTGACAACATTACCTGCTCTGCATAATTCTAAAGCTTCATGCAAAATCTGCCATTTCTTTCTCTCCTTCATCAGATCACTTTGCATGTCTTAATCAGATTAGCAGAATGTCAGTAACAGAATTCTAAGGAAGGCAATTTTGGACAAATACCACAACGGCGCCGAGACTTTCATGTGGTTAGTTATCAGGGTGCTCATCCTTGTGACCTTTAGAAGGGATCCCATTATTAGTTGTATCGCATCCGAGATGTAAATGAAAGCACGCAGCACAGAAAGCCTCATAAAGAGTCTTATAACCTTTCAAGTTATCAAGATACACACTGCCAGGCATTCCACCATGACAGCCCCATAAATAAGGGCAGAGTGTTATTTTAGTCTCAAGTTAGCTTCAAAGAAATGAGAAAAATCAATGTTGCTTTTATGATTAGAACCATAAAATTTTGGCTGTTGCATAAATTCTTGATTTGTCTTGTTATGGTTGGTGATGCACAGCGCCGTACTAACAGATCCAGCAAACTAAATGTGTTAACAAGCCGATACATAAATGGGGAGGGAGTCAAACCTGAAGCCTGACACTCATAAACAGTGCTTAGAGAAAACCACATCAAATAGTAATGTGGGCTCCCCCGTGCCTGACTTCAGAACACAGGTAATAGGGTAATAGCTGCTATATTCAATGCTGGCTTCCGCCTACACAACAGTCATTAGTAACCACATCTAATAAAGAGGACGTCCGGCTGTACAAGCATGCCCTTCACAAGGTTAGGAACGCTTCATCCAGCAGAAGAATTCAGGCCTCTCTTCTCTACTTTCCTTTAAAGCTAACTGTATATCCAAGGTTTTTGCCAACAACTCTTTGATGTGTCCCATGGGGATACAGAATTAGGAAGAAAGTCCAGCAGCAACCAATGCAGGTGTAGTACACCTCACTTCACTGCATAGCAGAACAGTATAGATGGAGGATGTCCTTCAAGCCTGGAAGAGAGGGTTTACAGAGTGGACTTCCTGACAAGTGCCTCCAGCATTGGGGTCCTAGGTACAATTACGACCAAGGACAATATCTGCATGGAGTTAGTATGTTCTGCCTGAGTTTGAGTGGGCTTCCTCCCACATGCCAAAAATATACTGATAGGTAAATTGAACAGACCATTGTGGGAGTTGGGGATGAGCTCCTGTACGGCGGCCACTAACTCCCCTACTCCACAGTGTTCCCTGCACTTTGAATCCCTTGTGTGAGAAAAACGCATTAAGAATATATGTCATTTCCACTGCTCTGAGTGTTGGCAGTAGGGTCAGTAGACTACTATAGCTATCATTCAAAGCTAAGGGGGTACCCAGAGCACTTCAGTGTGAGCAGCAGCAATATGAATAATGGCCAGTTTCTTGCTAAGGGAAAACCAATACTCTCTATTTCATTTTGCCAAAAAAACAACATAATCCCACATAGCGGCAAATCTTCATCATAAAACTTAACTTTTATTGAATGTTTTCAAAAGTATACATAAGGAAACATACATGTATACTTTAAAAGGCATTCAATAAAGGTTAAAGGGGTTGTCCAGGCAAAAATGAACAACCCATTTAAGTTTTAAATTGAACGGAGGCAGTGAAAAAGAATTCACACTCACCTTTCCATGGTTCTCCGATGCCACGCAGCACAGTCTGGTCTTCTCGGTATAGTGTTGACGTGTGGCGGAAGTCCCAGCCACACATGACCGATGAGGCTAATAAACAGTCTCAGCGAAGGTCAAGTGATGTCACAGGTCTCTTCTTGAGGCCGCTGATTGGCCTCAGCGGTCACGTGACTGCTGAGGCCAATCAGCGGAACTCAGGAAGAGACCCGTAACAATCCACCAGAGCAGAAGGACCAGAACGTGCCGGGAGGACACCAGAGCATCTAGGACAGGCGAGTATGATATTTTTTTTTTCCAATTTTTTTTTTTTACCTCCCCAGCAGATTTAAAATAAAAATAAAAAAAATGCTTGGACAACCTCTTTGAGTTTTAAGATTAACACTAAGAGGGATTATGTTGCCTTTTGGAAAATCAAAATAGATAGAATGCAGCAGCCATCCTCAACTGCTCCATACTACTTCCATCATATACACACGTGGACAAAATTGTTGGTACCCCTCGTTTAATGAAAGAAAAACCCACAATGGTCACAGAGATAACTTGAATCTGACAAAAGTGGCATTAACTGTGTCTGAATTGTTAATTATTATTAATCCCATGTGCCAGATTGAAATCCATGCCAGTCAGAAATCAGCAGATTTCAGATATAACTCACTCCAGTTTTCTGTTGGGCTGAAGGATCCCTACCTTGGTCTCCGTGACTGCAGCAGACTCATAATCTATGCTTCCAGTGTATTGTCTGAAAGCTCTTCTATTAGCCAAATGGCACAACACATGTATGTACTACAGGTCGGTGGACCTGTCTCCATACTAAGCTGCATAGATTGATGACAGATCTTGTTTCAGCACCAAACAACAAATTCAGTAAGGCCTTATGCACACAACAGAGTGTGCAGGTTGAGGGGGTCTGATTTCTTAACATAATGCACTCTGATGACATTCGGATGAGGAACAGGATAGGACCGGTTCTGTAAATAGTGCATCAGAATGGAATGGAGCATTGGACTTCCCCCTCTGAAGAGCCTTGGGCTGCACGTTCGGTCATGTGCATGAGGCCTAAGAGGTCTAGAGCTAGGATATCAGTGTCCTTTAGTTAACTTCTCCCCTTTTATACATAGGCAATATAGGCTCATCTATATGAATCAAAAAACATATTATGATTGGTTCCCAATATGCAGTGGCTGCCAATGCATTTGGAACAGATTATTGGCAATAGTCAGACTAAGGTTAATGTCATACATCTTTATCCACAAGAGTTTTCTTTATCTTTTCAAAAGTACTAAGACATGTGGTATGTCTTTTTTGTACTGTTAGTCTAGTGCATATTGCAATTTATTGAAGAATGCTTGAATTACCTTAAAAAATGTTTAATATTGGAAAAGCAATTTCATACATAAATAACTTCATACTCTTACCTCTGTGGCACACAGAGGGGCACTTGTGATTCCGACATCCCAGGGTGCGTCCACATTGCTGATCACAGCCTGGGCAGTTCCCTGTACAGCACTAGACGAAGAGAAATGAAGGTGGTTATTTCTAAAAACTAAATCTATTAAAACTGACCTAAACTACTCATATTTCATATACCAATAGGGGTTGTCCATTGAGGACACCCCTGCAAATAAAGACAGGCAAGTAGCAGCAGAGAGATGGCGTGGGATTCAACTGGTAAGAAAAGTATATTTTATTATTTAAGACCATAGCTCTGGGATACCCATTCACTTTAAGGACAATATTCACACTTTGACAAATGAAAACAAAAACTATTAAAAAAAATATCTTCCATACTCCAAAACTTTGTGCAGATACCTGCTCATTTTGAAAAGATTACAATATCATCATGGACTCATTCATGCAAGTTTGCATCAGGATGTAACATTTTGAATAAAATGCATACAAATTCATGTTTGAGGTCTTACATGCAACATACCTTCATATATTCACCAGAAATAAAAAAAAAATCTTTGTGGTCTGGCAATTATAATAATTATAACATTATAATTATAATTAACATTTTTTTTTTTTTATGTTGCTGTTTTTTTTTCCTTAAAAAAAACAAAACAAGACCACATACTGTACACCCAATGATTGATAAGAGGGCTGATTATAACATAAGGAATGGCAGCTTTCCATAGAAAAAAAACAAACAAACTATCTAGAAGTGAGATAAAATAATAACAAAAACATGAAGTGAAATATGAATTTAACATGCCCTAACCCTCTAAAAATGACCAAAACAAAACAACTAGCGCTTTGCCTTGGTAACAGCTTTAGTACCATAAGTGGTATGTTGGTGATATTTTTGCCCCTTTGCTAGTTCTTCTTCATAGCTATTCCTATAAATTAATTGTGAGTTTTGATAGTAAAATAAGGGAATTAAGTGAAGATCTGGATGGTGGTATTTGAGAAATGTCTATTCTGCTCCAGCAAAGAATAACAAGAATCTATAAACTTGGAAAAGTTTTCCCATCGTAACCTCCTTTGTTCATTCTATAATCTAGAGCGCACACCAACATCTTACAGGGATGATACCAAATGTGATGTAACCCACTAAGCAAATGTTTGTACCATAACATGAACCACCAGTTTCCATGGTGACGCAAGTAAATGCTGCAATTATTTACGAAGCTGAGGCAGTCGAATGCTTAGAAACATGCAATAAATTTCTGTAATGGGGCGACAATTTAACCACTTCCTGCACACCAACAAAAAAAGTCAACAGGCACCTTGAAGGAATATTATGCAACAGATGGGATTGGGTGCATACCATATTTCTATAAGCATTCCTATATAGTGTAATTAAAAAATGTTTATTAAAAGTCCCTTTATCAAAAAAAAAGTAACAAAATAAAAAATTGTTACACAATTATACAAAATATTTTTTCAGTGGTCTGCAATTTTTTAAGCCTTTAAAAATGTAATATAACTTCCACATATTTGGTATCCCTCCAACCAACACGTACTATAAATATATATGTGTGTAGGTTAGCCATG